>JBAMIG010000016.1:152682-165285 GCA_037177335.1 Kiunga ballochi | reverse complement strand
TTTAGTCCCAAGAAGTATACTTTTAGTAAACTACTAGTATATTTTAATCAGTGTACTTGGTAAATAAAAGTGCACTTAGGGAAATGTACTTTAATATACTTAAGTATACTTTATAACATGCACTTGAAGTATACTTCTTTTTGGTAAGGGTAAAGTAGCTTCCTGTTCAGCTTCTGTTAGCAAATATAGTACTGTGCCATTTGTATTTCTATCAGCATGTACTACTAATGATGGCAAATCCTTACGACTTTTCAGTCAAATCTGCTGTGAGTCCATTTCTGAATGTTATCCTGCAGAAAAACTGGGATGCAAATTATCCTTATCGCTGTCAGGACAAGCTAAAGTATAGTTTACACCCAAAAATGTTTCTTCTGCTGCCCGTTTGTTTCCTAACCTCGTCTATTTTGGGACTCATCATTGGGACGACCTGAACCATCACATCTAAATGTCTAACCCCAACCATTTAACCCTCTGTCAGTTTCACTGAAGGCTGGGCTTTGGGGTCAGGACCGTAACTCACTTCCAATGATAAGCTAAAACCCTGAATGGGTACTGCACCAAGCACCAAAGTAAAAGGAGGCTTTCTGATTTATCTCATGGATACGCCCTGGAAGGACATTTACATGCAGACTCTGGAGAGGCTTCCATTTTGTAAATTACAGATGACTCTCTGTCAGGACTTTACCCTGCATTGTGACTAGCTAATATTCTGATTACAATTGTCCAGGATGCTGCATTAAGACCACATGGGTCAGTTTTAACACCTTTAAAAATTACTAATAAGCACATCCTGTAACGTTCCACGGCTGGAAATACTTCCACATCAGAGCAGTCTTTTCCTTTATCGGCCACAAAATTGAAAACTAAATGAAAAAATCTGAGTTGTGTTTGTTAGAAGCACAAAACTTTACGAATACTTTTGTCTGCCTCTGGTTAGGTTTAGGCTACAGTATTTCCTAAAACTACTTGGAAAGGATAAAGAATTGGACCTAAATTAATTTTTTTTTACAATGCCACCATTACTTTTAACACGTAGCTCCTCTCACTAGAAGTTATTTATTCTCCAAACATAATCAGCAATCACTTTGTCCTAAATATACAAAGATATTATGTAAATATGACATTTTCCTAATCACTTGTGGGGACTTGTGAGGCACATGCACCTCAAACACACACTCACATTAAATTCTCAGCTTGTGTTAAATTATTATTAGTTTCCTGAAACACAAAAAAAGGTCTAAATCTTTCAGTTTAAATAACTAATTAAAAGAAAAGGTGTGATCACAGAGGAAGGAAATAATTAGTGTCTGACTTTTGCTATGACTGCAGTTAAAATGTGGATCGACAGCATAATGAGGCCCTGCAAAGAGTATCTGTTATCTTGCACCCTGCCTTCTGCCCACAGTTATCTAAATCGGCGTAAACCTGGCGTGACATTAATGCCGCTTTTTATTGCATAATTGTTGTACCTTAATCTTATCCCCCATTATGTGGGCATTGTGTAGATATAAAAACATACCATCATTCACATTTAATACGAGCTCTGATCCAGCTCTTCACACACTCCATAGTTCATAAATGTGCAGCTTGTGATTGTATTAACACTTGACCTTTCGCTCACGTAAGACAGAGCAGAGGAACGAGGTGGAGAACAAAAGCAAGCGAAGACAAGTGATGTTAAAATGAACATTTATAATGACTCTTTGTTGCCGTCGCAAAAATAATCTTTAAAAAACAATTCAATTATTAACACTGAAATGCTGACTTCACTGGTAGTCCACGAGTCATAAAACACAACTCACTGAATTTCTTTTACAAACACATTACTACATTTTACATTAAATAGTCATTACCGTTAAATCTATTAATGAATAATGTTCAAAGAAACTAATAAAAACAATGACACTTAAACTCCTCTCATTCCCTCACCACAGCGGCTGTTGTCTTTCTTTTTTTTTTTTTAAATCAACAGTGTTTCGTTTAGAAAATATACTGCTTCTGAGATGTTTCTGACATAAGCAGAAAACAGACTGGCAGCATAACAATGACGGTGCATGAGCTCAAACGTCGTACGATTAGGGTGATGTTTTTCAAGGGGAGTGGAAATGGGACGTAACCATTCCAGTGATCTAACAGTGATGCAGGCTGGCTGCCTTTTGGCTCAGTATGGAATTATTTGGCACTCTTGCTGACAAATATTTTGCCACGAAAAGCTTTCACACTTTTGTCTAGAATGGCACGAGAAGGCAATTTTTCTTCCTAAACATCTCCGAATGACTTTGTTTTTTCTGTTTTTCCATTTTAACAGACATAAATGCTCTTGCAGAAAGCCCTTTAGGTAGTTATCACTGCGGACTTTCACAGATTCTCCTCACGTTTCACACACAAAAGACCGAACCGCTGTCGGAAATGTCAAAGAGAAATAGACCCAATCAACAAAACATCACTTGGATTCAGTTGGAAATATTTGATCTTATGCTGTCAGTCCATTTTTTTTCCTGAAATGGAACGAACGGAGGTTAAACGACAGAAAACCAAACCACGACAGAAAACAGCATGAAAATATTTGCAAGGTTCTGGCATGCTTTCATCAGTTTACACTTTAGGCAGGCGTTCGTCCTTGCAGAATAGTCCAGATAACCAGAAAACGAAAGAACAGTCTTGCAGAGTTCGATAGTAAAATCTCCAACACGTGTATGAGTTCTTGGGGATGAAGAAGGTCAACAAAGTTCATGGGAGGTTCAGAGAGTCAAAGACAAAAGAAAAGAGAAGGAAAATGGCCTCGTGTGGTTGGCAAAGAATCCCGTACTTTCCCAGACGAAAGGGGCTGAGAAAAAGGGCGGACACAGTAGCAGGTGCTCGGTGTAGTGAAACACAAATTGGGATATCGTGTAGGCTGAGAGAGCGAGACTCAGGTAGAATTGGTTTAAAAAGAGGAGAGAGCAGCCATAACCAGTTTGTGACGCTTTAAAACCAGTCTTAGCCTTCTTGTGAAAGGGCTCCGTGGTGGTGGATCAATGTCCAGGACACAGATGGAGGGAAAATCAAAACAAACACGACAACGTTTGGAATGATCGTGTGGCATTGGGGCGGGAAGCAGAAGCGGCAGAGACGAGGGATTTCCCAAAGCAATTAAACGTATCATTCATGAAACCTGGCTGTAATCAGAGGTTTCCTTTTCCTCGCGATGAGGTGACGAAGGCGTTTCTTTATTTTGCTGGTGCCGATCGTGTCTTTCCGATCTGATTGTAACATCAGCCAGACTTTGACCCTTCATCCCTTAGTGCTTCATTCCCAATTTGCTGGCAAAATACAAACAATTCCCAACTCTTCGCTTCAAAACAACATTAACAAAAGGTTACAGATCCATCGTGGGTGACTGACACAGACCTCTGCTGCAGGGAATGCGACGGCGAAGCCTTTGAGAGAGGAAACAGGTGCTACGTTTTCTTATTTTATCCGAGACTCCAGCCCTTTCCAACATTCTTCAGACCCAACAGGTTGGGGGAATAAATAAATAAAAGTGACATCACAGCAACAGCAAAGGATGACAATTAAACCAGAAGAACTCAGCTGCGGAAAGCCAACACTGTTTGCTTCATTTCACACCCATTATGACCCACTGATCAGTAAAGTGCATTTATGCAACACCAAACAAACAAGATCATGTTGACAGCAAATCGGAAGTTGTGTTAACATATCTGGTTCATGACTCTGGCCGCTGGAGGCCTACCTGACTATAGCTGAAGTATGTTATTGACATAGATATTAACTCTACATGTATGTGACATTCCTGCCCTGAATTTACATTAAAACATTAAACATTTGACAGAACTGAAAAGAAGAAGAGGAAGAAAAAGGGGGAAATGGGTACATTCATAGATTAGATCTGGGCTTTCAAGCTGCGACATAAACATAAGTGAAAATATGAGGCAGGTTAGATGAGGTTTAACCTGCTTGGAACAGAAACACATGCGTGATATCATCAAAAAACACAAGGAGCCAGTGCGCCAACATGTTCACGTTTGCTCGTTTCACATTTTTACTCCTCGCTGGACCTAAAAGAGACGATGGCTCGAGAGATGAACTGTGCCGATGGGAGATTTTGATCTCAGGTGTGTGTTTGTACGTGTGTCTGTGTCTTTTTTTCTCTTTTTTTTTCTTTTTTCGGGCCAACATGACAATAATGAGCTCCCTCCCAACTCACAAGAAAGAAACAAATAAACAAGAGAACAAAAAAACCCTTAAAAATCCAACATTTTCAACATGAGGCGAGTAAACTCAGGAGCTTTACATTGGACTGCATGCAGTGTTATGTCTTTGAATGTTGCGAGACATCTCGCAAATTTTTATAACTTTTTTTTCCTCCATAATTTACTTTGATACCATGCAATAGAAGACGTGCAAAAAGATAACACCTAACTCCACAAACACATTTTTGATTGTTAATGGCTATGTTATGAATGCTTATAACATGTTATGCTTAGTCCATGCTGGCCTATAGAGACATTGTGAGAAAACAGCAGTACTTAAGCCACAGGTCAAACAAACACACAAGGGATGCATGGAGTGTAAAACAACATGGATCCATAAAAATCACAATCTTTAACTCTTACTCTATGTACCTATGGGATAAAACAATGCACAAAAAGTTCTTTGTCCTTTGTTTTCTTACGTAACGTATTTGATTATCTTTTCTTAACTTAAAAGACAATGTTTGATTGGCACTTGATCAGCACTTCTAAACAAGTTATTGATATCTAACATTTGATCGCACATCTACAATTTCAGAAGCTGCGGAGGTCTAGTTTGGCACAGGTCGTACTATGGAGTCTATTATTACTTTTACTTTCTTACCAATACTGTATAGTATTCTATACACCTCGTTTTATGCTCCATCCTTTCGGAGCATGTCTCTAATCAACAGACCAGACATCTTTTCAACTAAAATATTTTGTATAGTTTACTTATCAAATAGCAGCATTTTCATAACTTACAAAAAGTACATGTAAACCTATTCATTCAAAATCTTAGTAATTTCAAAGGTTCATACAACAGACATAAAACACAAAACAGGACAACATGCTACTATATTGCTTCCAATATTCTTTACATTTTCTTACTGTCAAACTAAATCATCAATGACAGAAATATGGACACCACCGGTTGATGAGGAGTCATCATAATGCACAAACAAATCGCGAAGCTAATCTTAATCAGGCTTAGTTGGCACTCTCATCATCCACACAAATATAACATAGTTTCACATTGTATCGACAACGCTGGACTGCATTTGGACTACAAACTAGAATAGCTACAATAAAGTACATATAGATCATATGACATGACATATTGTATTCCACAGAAATGATTTCTAGTCATTTTCAGATAACAGGATATGCATAAAGGATGTCGTTGTTTCGGCTTGAGGTCACAAACAAGTTTCCACGTTACTCTCTCGCAATCTTATGCATTCTGTCCGAACCATGCTTTGTTTAGAAGCCGAATCTGAAGCTCAGCCGTAAAATGTGTATTTGTTAAACCAAGATTTGCCCTCTTTTAGAAAAAGGAACCCCAAAACAAAACAAAAAAGTTTTTTTTTCATTTAAAAAGACTAAACCAGTCTAAATCCTACTTGTTCTTCTCATAGAGGGACATTTTTGACACTTTGAGCTAACGTTGCTGGTTGGTCTTGGTGGGTGTCACAGTTTCGGAGGCAGGTGTTTTTCTGTGCATTTTAGTCTTTGTGAACTCCGCGGCCTGGGAAAATATTTTCGTACCCCCTACGACCTATAGTGCATAACTCCCACCCACGCCACGTCCAACACACCGCCCATGAGACAAGACAGGAGGAAGGAGAAAGAGGGGGAGAGCACAGTGTAGGAAGCAGCACGGACAGGGATTAGGACACAGAAGGAATCCCGAGAGCGGGGAGAGAACATGCAGGGGAATAAAATGCTGAGAGAAAGAGGAAAGTTAATGAGGGGCAGAGAGAAACAGTATTTGGCACAACATATCCATCAGAGAGCATTGAAAGGAGGTTCTCTCTGGTGTCAAGCAGTCCAGTTGCATTGATAAAACATCACTTTGTTTTGTGCTTTTACCTCATTATATGCTAAAATACTGGGCAGTAAAAGGTCATCGAATGCTATGATTTTACTGGTGGCCAGATTGAAAGTCATGGATGATTGTGAAGCCTTCCAAACACATAGTGAGAGGAGAGATTTCAGCTCGGAGGAAAGGCTAAGGTGTAACGTTCAGACACACAGAGCTGTGTTGAATACTTTCTAATCATTTTTTAAACATGAAAATGAAAAGGCTGTGTAGTTTTCCTTTAAATCTGGAGGGTTTCTGATTCTGGTGGACGCTGCTCAGCACCAACCCTCACAGCTTTGCGTTAAGGAAGCTGATCATAGAGCTTGGGTTGACGGGGGACAATTGCAAAACGCCTTTAGAGATGCGACGCAACGCAAAGATGTGATTCGACCTGAAAAATGTTCTCAAATTGTGTAGACGCTGGACCGTAAAACGCTCTCGTGGAGATGTCCCCTCTGTCAGTATTGATCGGTTTTGTGTATGCGACATGGACGTGCACATTAAAAAATACTCACATCCCCGACAGGGACAGACAGGTTTTACATTGTGGTCTTAATGTCTCACAGTGCAGTCTTCAGAGACCCAGTGTACTCAGGATGAACGCTATGGATAGCAGCTCAGAGGGGAGGCAAAATAATCCTGGAAATGCTCGAGATATTTATTCTGCCTGTAATAGACAATTACCTATAAAAGACGACAATGCCAAAACATTTTATGCTTTATTACATGCTCTGTTTGAGCTTTAATGTGGATCTGGGAAGAGTACCTGCCTGGATGATACAAACGGTGCTGAATTGTCCTTTTTTATGCAAATTGGGGAGAACGGCTCACAGAAAAGCGACTTGAAACCTTCTTTTCAAGTGTCGCTCTATTCCTCTTTCATCATTAGTGTGTGTCTCTTGACTATCTGGTACCCTTATTGTAAAGGCAATAGTTTCTTTATTCACAGATATTGGTTCATACAGCTTTGCTTATCAAAATACTTTTGTAGTGTTTGTGAAATGAACTATTTTGACACCGTTTCAAGGTAGGCAGAGGCTAAAGTTAAGCGTTGGGGAGTTACAGATGTCTGGCTGATAAGGCAAAAATGATGTCAGATGATGTTTATTACAAGTCATCCTGTTTTAATCAGGAAAAAAAGAAAAAAGGTTGGCGTTGGGAATGAAAATTTAATTCTAAAGGAAAGGAGTGCTTTTCATCACGGAACGCTGAAATCAATCATTTGTCATTAGGTGAGAGGCTGGGTCTGATCCAGTGGGCTAATGATGACCGGTTGACGCATCGGCTAATTCAAATCAAGTAACGAGTGAAGTCGCCAAAGAGAGATTCTGATTTCATGTCAAAGGAGATTTAAACCTAATCATATAGCACCAAGAAAGGGTTAAACAACGTATTTCTTTGTGTTTGTAGCTGTGACTGAATATGCAAATATGTCTGAGTGTTTGTGCGCTTATGGGAGCATTATCGATGCGTGTTCATGTAAAATATATTTATACATTCCTGTGTGTCTCCTCTGTCCTCTCACATTGATTATTTAACCCCTGAACTGTACTGGCAGACAGCAACAGCGAAGTTCAGACTGGGTTTGAGTTATACATTTCTTTCACTGCAACACAATATTTGATCCCTGTAAATAAAAAATAGGCTAATATTGTTTTTACATTCAGATCAACCTGCATTTGCAGGTTTAAATAATCTATTTGTGTTTGAATGAGACCGTGTTGATAAAAAAAGGATGAGATAAAATTTCCAAATTTTGAAACTTCAATTATGATATGAGCCAGAATTCAACATATGTCAACATAGATGCTATTTTTCATTCCTTTTTTTTTTGTCTTTAAATGAAATTATACTTAGATTGCTTCCCCGTCGGCTGAGATGAGCTCAGGTGCTTGACGTAGAACCTCTCCCCTGTTAACAACGCCTTTCTGCATTGCACACAAAGAGCAAGGTTCGTAAAACAGCTCTGTAGGCTGGCTGGATTTTCATCCGACACCTTCAGCTCACCGGGAGCTGAGGCTAAAAACGGAAACTAAAAGCAAATAAAAAGCAGAAATAAAACAAATCGGTAATGAGGTTTTGGAGGAGGGTGAAACCCTGCGGCCTCACTTTTTAAATCTGCAACTTGGCAGTGGACCAGTTCAGCTTACTCTGATCACCATTGTCAAAAAGACTTGACACAAACTTTTAAAAAACATCAGGACGCCAGTCCTAAAAACACACTCACATATCACACACACGTATCTCGACCGTCTCCCCCACCTCCTCCTTTGTTATTCTCTCATTTGATACTGAAATATTGAACAGATATTTGGACATTTCTTTTTTTTTTCTACTCATTAGGACTCTTTCAATTTCCTTCTATCTCCGTCTTCATCCTTTCCTTCTTTTCTCTTCTTTTCCATTTTAGCCCACCTTTTGTGGGTTGGTAGCGCGCACGCCCTGCTCGTAAGTGATCCGCTGGCTGATCAGATACTGCGCTGCTTGTGTAGCGGCCGGCGACCCTGTTATGGTAACTTTACGGTTCCGAGTACCAGGAATGAATTCTCCTTTTTTGGAGATCTGGATGCGGGCTCCTGTCAGCTCCTGGTACTCTACCAGCGTTTTCCCTCCTTTCCCCAAAATGGCACCCACCAGATTCTCGGGCACAGCAATTTCAACCACGTCCTTGGCCCCATCTGCCAGCTTCTCTGTTGCCAATAGGGAGGAGGCCATCAATGGAGATGATGCATTTAGGTAACCGTTGGAAGCCCCGGTAGCAGCTGCTAGTGAACCCAGGGAGAAACCACCGAGGCCTGCAGCAGGGTGGCCAGCGCTGCTGGAGGCATCATTAGCGTAGGAGGCCAATAGGTTAGCTGCAGCAGCAGCAGCTGGGTTAGCACTAGCCGCAACTGCTGCGAGGACTCCAGAGGCAGCTGCAGGGTTGAGACCCAGGCCGAGGGTGTTAGTGTTGTAACCGTAGCTGGCCAACGTATTCAGAGCCGAGGTGATGGCGAGCAGATCATTGCCAGAGAAAGTGGACATGGCGGCGGGGAAGGCACCCATTCCTGTCAGTCCGGCCTGACCCAGAAGGCTGGAGGCAGTGGCAGCTGCTGCAGCTGCATTGGGCAGCACCTCAGCTGTATTGGCGTAGGGGGAGCCGGTGGGGTTGGAGTTGGCTACAGGGCCAGACACATTGGAATAACTAATATTGAGGCAGCTACTGCTCTGAGGGTCCTCCTGGATTTTCTGCACTATGATTTCCACAGCCTTACGGTTCTGTTCGGGTTCCCCGCTGATGGTTACCACTCGCTCCTGCAGGTTGATGCCTTCGGGCTTCTGGGAGAGCTGCACCCAAGCTCCTGACTGCTCCATCACTGCTTTGACTGTGGCTCCACCTTTGCCAATGATTAGCCCTGCTGTGCTGTTGGGCACGATCAGTTTGGCCTGCAGAGAAAATAAAAGATTGTGGTAGCAAAAACTGAAAAACACAAGAAAGATTTAACAGCATAAGTGGTCAAGAGACAGAGGGATGTTTCTCACTGAGTCACAGTACTATACCAGTCCCCACTTTACTCAGCGATTTGTTAATCCCAGGGGTTTAGGCTGCAGCTGCCACATGGCTCTGTCTGTGCTATGAAAGACTGTAGGTAAAAATAACCTCATACACTCACATTTTCCTGACCCTCCTAGGCTGCAGGTTGTGGCCCACAGAACAAGTGAGATTAGCAACTAATGAACAAAAAGCCCTGGAAGTGAACCGCACACTGAAACGCTACGGTTTACCATCCGAACCATCTGGAAAGTCTCATTTAGAAGCAGTTTGGAAAGGTTTGGAAGTATTTTGAAGAAACACTCATCATGTGATTGGACAAGCTTTTTGTCCATCACTGTTTATCACGAACCACCCTCAGCCAATCAGCAGAGAGATGCTAACTGGGTGAGAGCTCATTCATATTCTACATTGATAAAAACCTTCTTGTGTTATTCTTCAATGATTTAATAGTCAAACTAAACTCAAACATGTTTAAAAGCGGCCATGTTTGTAGCTCAGTATAGTACATCAAATTTTGATTAAGATTTCCACTTAAGATCACACAATTATAGAAATACAGCGATCGCCATTGCTGCAGAAAGCGGTTTGTCAACATATTCAACACATCTTCATACACCTCTATCACCTCTTTTTTATCAACCGAGTAGCAACCTTTCCGATGTAACTGGATTCTTCGGAGACTGATCTGAAAAATAGTTCTTACTTCTCTGCTGTAGACTTTCCCACATCCATCCATCCAATGAGGCCAATTGTGCTGAAATAATCACCCTTGCTGTGAAAAGCAAGGTGATTTTAACAGCAGGGGTGCTTATTTCGGCTCAACGCCTGTCCTTATACCACTTAGAGCCGGACATGTTCACCTCAGCTTTGCTGAAAATACTTTGCACATGAGTGAAGCCGCTTCTGCTTCATCCCGCCCTGACGGATAGTCGGGTATTAAAAATCTTTGTAGGCTGTTGACACAAACATCTAGCTCAGTTTTTTTGCATTTTACCATAATACGTTGAAATTCTTGACCATCCTGAAACCTAAAACCTGCCCATATCTACCAGTATCAGACGCTGATTAGCCAGCTTTGGCTTGCCACCGCCCGACCAAACTTATCAAAGTTGAATGGTGACTGTGACCTTGCATCTGTCACAGTTATTCAGTTGCTCTGCAGGGATTGGGCAGAATCTTACCTGTTTGACGCGGTCCGGGTTGACTGTGGTCTGTGGCTGCAGTATGCTGACTGGTTCTGGTTTCTGGGCGCTCTGGGGCATCTCGCGGACTTTCTCCGCGATGAAGTTGTGGACACCATTGAGGGCTTCGACAGTACCCTGTATCAGACAGACTCTTTCTGTTGTTCCTGTAATGAGACAGACAAACATAAGATACTTTGCAAACACACTGAGGGATTTGCTTGGGGCTGGACTCAGAGCTGCATTTGCATCAAGGCATTTTCACAATGAAAACTGTTCCATGACATTTTGCAAAGTTACTCCTCACTCTCTGAAAAGACAGAAGCAGCTGAAAGACTGAACATTGCTTAGTGAGTAAGCCAAGTAAGTGTGTGTGTGTGTGTGTGTGTGTGTGGGGGGGTGAGGGGATTCCTCCCCAATGATGTAACACTTACAGTGCAGTAAAGCTCAGCCTGCTTTAGCCTTGCAGCTCTAATAGACGAAACACACATTTGTTCTTCCTCTTTCTACGCCCACATTGACGACCCAACTGGCATTCAGTTGCCATGGTAAAAGGGCCGAACCATGTAAACAGGTGATGCAACAGTAAGCCCTTTATACTGACTTGCATGATTTTTAAAACACTCTCCCTTTTGTATCAACCTTCCTGCTTTGTTCTGTGGGAACATTTGATTAAACTTTGTTGGAATGTAAAATGTGAGGTTTTTTTTCTTTGTCAGAATAAATCTGCATGTTGATGGAGAGGAAAGAGTCCGTTTATCCACTTATTGAACCAGATTTGTTAATGGGAAGACCACCTGGTGAGATGATCCTGAGTGATGCTGCTTTCCACGTCTGGAAATGTCCTCTAGCAATTGAGCACCACTTATGAAATGATCAAATGATTTCAGTGAAAATGGGTACTTGTCACATCTGATGGGCTTTGTAGCACAGATATGATGAATAATGGATTCAGATAGTTTCTTTGGCAGTTTAAGCATTTTAGAAAAAGACTAAAGATATCAGACATAAAACATTAAATCTTAATAAAACATATGCATAGAAAACTGTTATTCCAGCATTTCCTTTTAATTATCACGTTTTTTATATAATCTACCAATTGGGTATATAAAAAATAGTGAAAACAGTTAAATATAAATCACATTTTTCTGAAATTCAATCTTTCAGAGCTTCATAAAGAACATTTGGTGTAATGCTGCTCCTGCCTGTCGCACCTGATGTGACAAATTGAAGACCAAAGCGTGCAAGTCCAAGTCTGTAATCTGTCACAGATTTTTATGTGAGCACATTCAGCCATCATGCAAATGATTACATTTCATACTGATAACAGGTAAGACTTTGCTCTAAAAAAACATGCTTAGAGCTCTAGATATTGTTTTTCTGCTAAAATAATACCCTAAATGTCCGGGGTCAGTCACTGGGAAATGATTCAGACAACATAACAAGTGGATTTTATTTCCTTTGAAGTCTAATCACGGTTATTTTCTACCTTGTCCACTAATGGATCTGCGGTAGGAATAGGAAAGAGGAGCATGTTTGTTATTTATGAGCTACTCTTTCATTTCCTGCACAGAAACAAGCAACACAAAGCAAAGACACAGTAAAAAGAAAGTTTTTCCTCTTGGAGTTTGAAGGTTTGATGAAACGGTTTGCAGCATTGTGACAGACTAGACATGTCCAGGGCGTACCCTGCTTCTCACCCAGTGATTGCTGGGTAAAGTAAAACCGCAATGCTTTGGTCTGAATTCCTGCTTATTCTCGCTCCACACACACCTTATAACCCTGTTCTGA
>JBAMIG010000016.1:125214-143800 GCA_037177335.1 Kiunga ballochi | reverse complement strand
AGCGATACGCTAATCTCCTGGCAGAGAAACATTTTATTGGTAAGTTTACTATAAATGTCAACGTATCAGATTCACCATATTGATTACCTGGAAGTCCACGACCTTATTTGGCAGACCCACAGCAAATACTGTGATGTTATCGACAAATAAAAATGTAGTAGAGAAAATTAAATAGACTGAAAAATATTACTAAAAAGGATATAAAGATATATGTGCAACATCAGGATGGGATACATTAACATTTTCTGCATTTCTAAACACTTAGAAATGCACAAAAACATGTATTTAAAGGCTAAAAAAACTGGGTTTTGCATGATATGTCCCCTTTAAAGCAATGTTATCTGCTAAACATAAATAAACGAGCCTCAGATCCCAGTGGGTTGTCCTTCTGATTACCCAGCTGATTGCAGTTTAAAAAGAAGTGAAAGCAATGCCCATCCCGGTCACCTCTTGGTAACTACAGAGGAAGCCTCCGATCATCAGTCCACCACAGTAATCAGCAGCAGAAATGTTTTATTTTAAATATGCATTTTATATTATTGTAGGTATTAAATATTGTTTAGTAATTTTCCCCTAACTGGGATGTTTATTATGAATTGGCTCAAACTGATGCGTCAGTAAAGAGCTCTAAGATGATGCTACACAAATAAAGCTGTTTAGTATTGTTTTCTTTCCGGCGTGCGTGCGTGTGTGCGTGCGTGTGCACGTTAGGTCTGAACGTTGGGGGAACTTGCTGGGACGTCTGCATATGCACAGACTGGCAGTCGTTTTGAATGTTTCCTGCTTGTGAAGACTAATCTCTCTCACTGTTGAGTCATATATCTCATATGTCATCATATCTCCTCCCAGATTGATGTGCAGTAAAAATAGCTGTTGTTACATCATTATTGATAAATTTCCTCATTAACACACCTGGATGCTTCAAACCAGCAAACTGACAACACTTCTGTTTTTATAGAGCTGCTGAAACTTACTGATCAATGAATCAAGTGCATTTGATTAGCAGCACCCAGCTGCTACTTACCTTAATTTCAGCTAAATAAATGTTGCCGTACTGATTGATCATTATGACTTGATATGTCAGACAAAATAGTTTTTTTTTTATTTATCATGATCTGGTCAGTTTTATTTCTTTTCACCTGACTGCATGTATTTTCATAAAAGAGAAACAGATTGGACCCAGCAGGTGTAAAAAAGCTTCATTTCAGAACAGTACAGTTACAGTACTCAGCTACGACTGAGCGGTCTCTCACTCAAAGCCATAAATTAGGTCATTTCTAGTGATGAAACATCTCTATAAAAGATGGGGTGCCTGAGAAATCTTGGTAAAGAATAAACTTCTTCTTTTTTTTTTTAGTATTTCAAAGACTCATCCTTATTCAGTACAAACATTTCTGTTGATGACAACACAAGGAGAACCTGAAGCTAAATGTTAGTACTTACTCACACACCTGGATCCATTTCGCCTGCACCTTTTTATAATAACAATGAATGTCAAAACTACACATCCTTGCTCTGAGTAATAGTTTGTGCATCGCTGGCACGAGGGGAGAAAAATGTGTCAGTTCCCCAGATAGTCTACATGTCAGCCTTCAGCTTTCCCCACCAGACCAGAGACTCTCATGCCTTCCATCTTGATCCCAAAGTGCGGAAGTTTCCACACTTCCCGGTAGTTGACGGAGCTCTTCGTGATGAAAATCAGCCTCTGAATTAGCTTGTCCAAATCCTCTGTGTGATTTAATGAGACTGCAAGCGCTCCACACATGAAGCATCACCTATAATTACTGTCATCACATCAACAGCTTTGCAAAGACACGGTATTACCCACACGGCAAACTAAGCGGGAACGTGTTGCTGGAAATCCTGCAGCTGAATGTGTTTATGTCACAATGTTTCCATACGGTGCGCCTCTCTGCTGGCTCATTTTAATGTGGGATAAACCATAAAGAGCCATTTACATCCAGGAAAATCAAGAATAAATCACCTGGACATCTTTTATTACATCAGATCTCAGCCAGAGTGTCTGCACAATCCATACAGCTATAAGCCCATCGCATTGATCACAGTCAATATTAGAGACATTAATCAAAAAGACATCTTTCACAAATTAAATTAAATTAAATTATTTCTTACACACATAACTAGACATTTTATGTGTTCTAAAATATACTTTTAGTATGAATGATTTACATGTTTAAAGCTAATTCTGTTGAACATTGGGGACAGTAAAATCCCTTTAATCAGACTAAATCCAAAATGAGGAGGATGTCTGGTCAACACCAGCCCTCCTAACTCTTTACTCTACGACTTAAATGGTAAGAAATAGTAAAAACTACACAAGAAAAGCTTAATTGATCAATACAATCTTCAGAAAATGAGAACTCAATCCTGCAGACTCACACAGAGGTAATGAAGTAATCTAGGTTAGGTTGAAATGCGTGTAGACACATAATATCACAGTTTTACAATAAGCCACTAGGTGGCAGTAATCATAGGTCGGATCATACTGACTGATTTTTTTAATAAATCCAATCAAACCATTTCTTATAAGGAATTTTGTTCAGGTAGCTGAAGCATACATGGTAATCTTTTCAAGACTGAGTGTATCCATGGCAACGGAAAAGCTGTTTACCAGCGAGATCAGCTGGTTAAACTTTTTTTAACTAATTTATGTGAAATAATACAACTAATTCCAGCCATAAGCAAACAAAATGAAAAAACTCAAACAAAACAAGGACACAAAAGAATACAGAGATAGCAGTATAATATATTTCACCATGAGAAGTCGCAATATATCCAAGAATCTGACGAGTTTATACCCAAGACTGGATGAGCAGATCAAGTCATCGGGGTTAGCGGAAAGCGGAAAGCTTCCAATAACGATCTGCACTGGATATATTAACCTGTTACCAGTTTGTTTATATTATCTTTGAACAGTTATGGTCAACAAGGCCCATTCTGTAGCTGGTTATCTAGAGCTGGACAGTTTTTCACAGCCGCTAAAAAACAACACAGTTCAGTCAGAGGCTTCTTCAGGTGGCTGCAAGATGTTGCTGCCCACAGTGACTGATAATGAACTATTTAAACCTTTAAGATCTGAGCCATGATAGAAATTATAAGAAAAGTCTTTTCTGGTGTTGATTAAGGGTCAAGTATCAGAATTTGCTAAACAGGATTTTGTTTTTACCGTAAAGTGGTGCCAAATGTCTCAGAGTGTACGTGTCACGCTGGGCTCTTATAGATTGAAAAAAACAAAAGATATAAACAGAAAAAAGCTGCTACGACATGATTCCCTCTGTGACTAATGACATGTTTGTAATTTCAAACAGAGCAGCCTGTATTCTGCTTACTTTGCATTTGGGACTTTTTTTCATTGGAAGATTGAGCCAAAAGCTGTAAAACCGTCTGAAAGTGTGCAGATGTGAGGACCATAAAGGGGCTGCAATAATTCCTGTTCACCGTCTCCTCCTTCCTTTTAGCTCCCTGCGCTTGCTCACATCTCTGCTGCACAGACTCCAGATACAGGAAGTGAATTTTCACATAAAAAGCAAAGGTCCTGCAGTTTCCTGTGGAAGCATGTGGAGGTGTGATCACTTTTATTTGTACATCAGAACATAACCACTGTGATTCCAGTTTCTACTTGTTCTGTGATGTCTTTTTATTTATTTATTTAACATTGCTGTTGCCAGTTGTTCAATAGATGAGGAGGGGCTGAATTTAAATGCTTTGTTTGAAAACAGACTCCAAATTGCAGCTTTGTGTGTCTTAGTATAATTATTCTACTCTTCGCTGCAGTTACCACTCTTATTTTCTCTCAACCTTATGCTAAACTATAAATTACAGCTAAATTTATGCCCTTTGCATGCAAACAAATAATAGCAAATTGTAATTATTTGTTCTCCCTAACCAACAGACCAACACCTACTTTCACTCACTGACACCCACTGAGTGCACGGGGTGGAGATGCATGACCACCCTGCTGTTAGGAGGGTTGCATATTTAATAATCTGTTCTCAATGAGGTTTGGCAGTAAAAATAAAAAACTACATTTAGTTTCTAGAAAGGCCTTTTTTTTTACCCATTTCTTAATAATGTAGTTAGTAATGTTATAATGGAATTAAATGGGAAACCTCTGTAAGAAGCTCGTTGATAATAATAAAATACGTCTTTCTACAGTCTGTTTTACAGCTGTTTAACAGTGAGATTCTTTACAGTCTCACTCTGCTAAAAGGTGAAATTTCTTAATTTTGCTGACAGCACATTTGTTTTTGTTTTTTAGTGTAAGTACTGCTTGCATTCGGCGTAACTCCACACATCACCAAATGTATTAAAAATGCAGAAACAGCAGGCGTGGGAAGGTCCGGGGAGAATCAGGAGGTCAGAGTGGGCGGGGTTAAACACTGAGTGACAGCCAGCAGCTCAGCAGCTACCGACAAGATGGAAAGCAATGCAGATACTGATACAACAAAGCAGACCTGTGGAAGGTTTCCCCCGCCGGGATCTCCTCAGCAGTGTCAGAAAAACAAGGTGGTCCTGAACCGGATCAGTCTGAACCATGTAGCAACGGTTCCACCAGGCTCTGGCCTGGCAGATTTTAGCAGCTGTAAGAAGAGCCGCTTCAAGTTGCTACGTTTTAAGCTGATTCGACACAGTTTTGGATCATAAAAGAAGAGAACGGTTTAGTTTCAACTGTAAGCTCTGCCCCAAATTTCCAGGCGAGAAACATTCCTGCTCGCCATGCATGTGAAAATATGCACATCTCAGACCTGTGCAGGATTTATCAGAGGAAACTGTCTGTGTTTACTCTTTTGGTTGCAGTAAATGGCTGCATTTTTCCTCCTCACGGTGGCCATGCTGTTCTGTTTAAAAGATTTGACCTGCTCGTGCTAGAAGAGATAGCCTCATTGCTATGCAGCGCTTCTTGTTTAGCAATAAGCAGAAACTGTCACGGAAAGTTTAAAAGCAAGTTAGCATTAGCTGCTTCTTCTGACGGAAACAGCCTGGACTCACACACATGCATAAACAATGAGTCATTTTTTAAATATGAAATTACCTCTTTTACCACATTACATATGGCTTAAAAAGATTTTTTTTCTTAACAAGAATAAACTTAAATCAGGTTTAGCTCCTTTAAGCTGCCGTCTGTCTCCAGATGAGGATCAGCAGGGAAAGAATGAAGTACTTTTAAACCCTCAACAGCACATATCCGTCAAATCACAGACTCACAATAACTATGTCAGATAACAAGCTCACATCAGTACATATGGGTCAATGGGCGTTGTTTCTATACCTGCAAGGTGAGTAGTAGTAATAGAAGTGGAGAGGGTGAGCAGCTTCAAATGTCTGGGGGTCCACATCAGCGAGGAGCTTATCTGATCACCACACAGCTGGTGAAAAGGGCTCAGCAGTGGCTCTACTTTCTGAGGAGGTTCGGCATGTCACCGAAGATCCTCAGCAACTTCTACAGCTACGTTGTTCATCTGCATCACCGTGTGGTACGGCAGCTCTACGTTACAGACCGCTAACACCTGCAGAGTGGTGAAGATCATGTCTACCAGGGTGCAAATGAGTCCGTTTTCACCCACAAAATCCAGATTTTTAAAGAAATGTAAAAGTACTAATTTTAACTACACTTTTTTGGTGCACTTCCCCTTTAAAAAGAAGTTTCCCTTAAATGACTTTTAACTTTCTGTGGCACTAATGTGTCCAGTTACACAACAATTACACAACCCCCGGCCCAGTGGTTCTTCTGTTGATAAGGAACAGATTTGTTGAGCTTTTTCTTTCTCTGAATGCTGAATTCCTCTTGGAAACTTTTCTTCTATATGTCCATGTTTTTCCTTTGTCTTTTGTCCTGATCAGGATCATTTTTATTGTCTGAGCCGGTGTAAAATTATCATCACAGTCATTAGATTTTGAAATTTGGCAGGAACTGGATCATTTTGTGACTCACACAGCAAATGACAACACATCCTCGTCTTCCATTATTAAACCAAATGCCTTTTGTTTGGCTACAGAGTTTAATGTGACCTTATGTGGATGAGAGAGTAGAGGTGGAGAAATATAATCATGCAAAGAAGCCTGACTTTGTCCCTTTTTCACTGCTGTATTATAAAGTTATATCAAAATGAAAATGAAATGTTTTATCACAAGAACTAAATCTGCCTTGTAGCATAAAAAATTAGGTCTGCAGTACATGAAAGGAATTTCTGTATTATCTTTTAGACATATTCTGGGGCCAGCATCTGATCCAGCGTTGCTAACTTCCTGTCATTTCTCAGGTGAGGTTGCATCTATTTTATTCAGCCTGTGTCACACATGCCAATCCCTACCAATCCCAGCAGAGCACCTGTCCTAATGATACAACCCAGCATCAAAGCACAGAGGAACATAAACACATGGAAATGTACCTGGCTCTCAGCAGCTATGTTTTATATAAAAGCTGGACCCCACATTGGATTGGATCAGAAAATGTTTGTATGGAGAGCATTATTCGGTACAGAATGTCTGCAGAACTCTGCAGGTAAAGTCTAGGCTGCTGCATTTGCTATGACAGTGACGTGGAGGACTGAATCTATTCATTAGCAGTCTGTGTTCAGCCACAGGGAGTGTTGTCAGTCCCATCCTGCAACCTTTATTCTGACTCACAACCGTTTTATAGACGGTATAGAGTCATGAGTTCTGTAATAGCGTCATTCATTCAAACGGGTATTGCCCACTGTACGTTTGTATTCTGTAGATTCATGTTCGTTTAGTCAACTTAGAGATTTTGTGAAAGCAGATAAGTACCGTATCGTATCATGCTGAATCATATCGGATTGTAATACTAACCATAAGCGGCAGCAGAATTCCTCCTGATGACCCAATCCAACATCACCCATTACAAAATCTGCATAATTTAACATATATCCAAGCGTACGTAGCTCTGAAGTGGTTTTGTCCATCTTTTCCTCAACTTACTACAGCGTAGCATCCCTGATGCAGCCTCGAAAGACACAATCCTGCATATTTCTATGAACTCCTGCTCCAACACACCTGACTCAAAGGCCATTGTGCAGAACTTCACAAGTCTGTTGCATACATTTAATTTAAGTGTCAAAAACTTGCAGGACAGCTGCACAGGAGGACCAACTTTAAACACCAATTTTCTAATCTAGAGGTACTCAATTCATCCCTACAAACTCAATTCATCCCTACAGGGGCTGCAGGGGCTGCAGGTCTGCAGGTTTTTCATGTACTCCTGCTAACAAACATAAATCAAATGAAATGGATCAAACCATCAGGTTCTGGACAATGACTCGTTAATTTAAGTCAGCTGTGTACGAGCAGGGATGCATAAAAAACCTGCTGGATTTCAGCATTGATAGGACATAATGATCCAACTCATAAATGGGCAACTCCGGTCCTTGAGGGCCGCAGTCCTGTAAGTGTTAGGACTTTCCCTGCTGCAACACACCTGATCCACATCAGACTTAATGAGAGTCTGCATCAACATCAAACACAAGTTTGCTACCCAGTGATTTGAGTCAGGTGTATTTCAGCAGGGAACGTCCTAACACATGCAGGACTGCGGCCCTCAAGGACCGGAGTTGCCCATCCTTAATTTAATCAAACACCTCCCAATAAAAAACAACAATATCATATCAAATACATGAGAATTTAATTGTGTGAACTTGCGTCTCAGCTGTTTTAAAGCCATTAGCTTTAATTTGTTTTATGAATATCTTGCAACACAAGAAGCAAAGAAAGAAAGACGGGACTGATCCTTATTGGCACATCATTTTCTGCTTCAAATAAAGTGTAAAATGTGGATTTGCAGAACAGCTTGCTGTTATTAAAAGTCAATCAGCCATTTGGTTTGTTTGCAAAGACGAAGCCAGTGTGAGCAGACAAAATGGGTTTAAATTGAACAATTTCACTCTGCCAACTTTGCTCAAATGACATTGCAACAAAAAACTCAACAACAGAGACTGTTTATTCAGTGGATACATTTAGATAGAAAATAAGCAGTAATATTTTATGTGATTAATGAAACATCATGAGTCTCCGTCTGAAACGACAGAAACTGACCAGCATTTAAGAGCAGAAAAGAGACTCACGAACCACAATCTGACTCACAATTCTGTCTTCAAGTCTATTTGATGTTAAGTGATCACGTGATCGGTTATGCACGGTTGCTTAGATACAACGTCTCCGACTTCATCTCAAAGCTAAAAGCTTAGCTCACAAATCGTGTCCTGTTTTAGTGCAAAGTTCAGAGTGAGAAGTCTGACTGAAGGAGCCGATTCATGTCCCCTGATTTCTGACACCTTTATGAGGACATTGGGAAGTTTTTTGCTTTTCTTTCTCAGGTTGCCGGCTTGAACCAAAGCTGCACAAAGCGGGATGCATTCAGTGATATAAATTGTCCAATAAAGAATTCAGATTATACACAGTCAAAGCAATACAGACTTCTCAATAAGATCAATTCCTCAGAACGCAGATCATCGCTCAAACCACATTTAAGGCATTGTAATCTGCTGCTAGTAGTGCTGTGGTATTTCAGTATTATCAGAGTAAAATAATACTTTAATGCACAACAATACATTGATCTGCAATATTTCCTTATTAGTACATAAAACATGCTAAAAAAATATATTATTTTATTAGTCTGATTGGATCAGCCCCATCTAAAGATACTGATTAAACATTAATGCAGCGATCAGGCTACACGGTGGCCTAGCGGTTAGCACTCATGCGTCACAGCACTAAGGTTGCTGGTTCGAGCAGTGATCTTTGTGTGTGCCTTGGGGTACGCCTGCTTCCTCCCACCATCAAAAGACATGCGTGTGAGGTTAATTGATCACTCTAAATAGTCCCTAGGAGTGAATGAGAGTGATCGGTTGTTGTCTCGTTGTTTTGACTCTATGGTGGACAGGAGACCAAGCTGTTATGGATCTCTGGGACAGGCTCCAGCCCCCTGAGACCCGGGATTAGATTAAGTGGTATGAAAAATAAATGATTTAATGATTAATGATTAATAAATGATGATCAGCAATTGTGATATGGAACCGTTTGCATGTGCTTTTGACAGGTTGCTTTCATTTAAAGTCATTAATTCCATGTAAATTGATTAGATGTTTTATATTCTACCTGTTTTCGTGACGCCATAAGAAAGGAAGTGATTGTGATGTCATCTCGTGTTGATTCGCAGCTGAACTTGTGATGAGGAAAACGATCTAATCATTATCCGTTCCTTCAACAGGATTTTCACTCTTACATACCGTTAGTGTGACGGCAGAACGGGCTCAGTCTAATATTCCTGATTGCATGTCAGTCGTTTTTATTCAAAAGCCAAATGCAAAAGTTTCATCCTTTTTCTCATGTTCTTTTTTTCTCTCTCTTTTGTTAATAATTTTTTATTTAGTTTTTTCTGTTTAAAGTTTTCAGCGTTTCTCTAAAATCACCCGTTGTTTATTGTGATGCTCAAATAAACTTGCCTCACCTCGACTGGAGGACCACTACCAATAAAACTTTCAAATATGACCCAGGTAATTATGCTATGATGTTAAAATATCCTGTGGACTAACAACACATATGATGCATTTATAACATGGTATCATACATACAACACCACACCCAAATAAGATGGGGCAGCAAATGGGCAGAAACCAAAACAGGGTCATTTGCTCTCTTTTTCTGGTTCCTGTAATAACATAGCAAGTACAGAGACATGGACATAGGATCATAACTTTTATTTTAAAGTTTTATAGCTGGTAATAAATGTACACTTCATCTATTCACTATAATAACACAGCAACATAATGCCGCGGTCAATTCAGCCTCGCACATATTTGCTTTAAAGTTAAATAGATATATGAAAAACTGACAGGGAAGCTTGTGTAAAGGATATGTGATGGGTCAGTCAATATCCTGAGCGTGTCTCAGGCTGCTCATAAAATGACTGGAGGGGGTCGAGTCCGCCAACTTTTTTAGTTGTACAGCGAGATTGGCAAACCGCCCTGACATCGCTTATCTGACTGAGCTCTAACACAGCCCTCTGTACAGCTTAGTAAAACAAAATTATAATCTCCAGATCCACACCATAAACCCACCGGGAGCAAAACGTACCGTCTGCTGTAGGGAGGACGACAAACCTTTAACATGAACCGTCCAGAAGCATCTAACTGGGTACTGAAATATTAATAACAGAACATCTAATCCATGTAAACATCACAGAAGTGAAGGTGAGATGGTTGACATCACACTGCTGCACTGAAATTAGCCAATGTGCTTCCTGTTCTTTAGCAGTGGGCTGAACATGGTGGTGTTAGTAGATCAATTAAAAACAAAATTCCTGATGTGACTACTTGTGTTATACGGTGTTATAAAAAGGAAGTGGAGAGTTGAAGCAACCCTGTGAGAGAGCAGCGCTAACTCAAATGCAACGCCTTCCTTTAGATCTTTGTGCCTAAAATGAGTGACATATCCCTTTAATCAACTGGCCTTTGCCAATCACAACAGAAAAAAACCCTGCAGCAGCTTTTTACTTGCAGTGTATTGCAAATAACGTGCTTCAGATCAGGTCAGCGGAGTCTTCCTCACTGAAACAACACATTAGCATGATAAAGCAGAGCGGTACAAGGAGTAGAACACAGTAACAACTGTTTCTGATCAAAGTTGGACTATTCGCTAGGGACGTGTAATGTGGGGAAGTAAAAGCTCTTGTTTCAGTCAGTTTGAAAGGCCCAGCTATGATGTCATCCCAGACAGAGGTGATCCAGAAGGGAGCAGCAATGTACGCTACACAGTTTCCCTGCATCTTTAGTGATGCATACCTCACTGGTATGGATTAGAGCGTGGATATAACGTGGACGTTATGGTTGATGTGTTTTGAGCATGGAAAGCTTGCACCCACTGTTTCTATGACGATGCAACAACTTCATCTGTTTGTGCTGTGCTTTGTAACCCAATACAAGTATCTACTGGTGGCAAGCTGCACAAAGCAGAGTTTGAAGTAACTTCTGCGGCCGTCTTTGCAGCTGCTTAAGTATTCGGATGTGTGTGAGTAGGTGTGCGTAGGCGTGGTGTGTGCTACATGAATGCATAGTGTGTAGTGTTTATAGGGTCTCTGGTAACTTAGCAATACAAGGTTAAGACGAGACAAATCAAAGGCAGGGGTGTAGGAAGCAAGCATGAGAAATTTCTTTTGCGGTATGATGTCATTGTTTCTGGCTCTAACTCTCCTAACTACCAGGAATCGAATCTGAGCAAAACAATGAGTGCAGAGAAGGAAAGAGGAAACTTGGCGTGTGTTAGAGCAGCTTGAGTACAGCTGAGAGAGGGGTCATGTCCACAGAGAGAGATTGAAACAGGCTATTTCTGGGCCAGCCCCCACCCCCAACTGTCCCCTCATTCTCATACAATCATGCATCATCCACACCCTTCACTATCACTCATCCATCTCAGTCACAGCAGGATCAGTTGTGCAGTTCCCCCCATTAAGACTTTGAATTCATGCTTTCATTTGTGCCCCTGACGGATGGGTGGCGGGAGGAGGGTGGGAGTCTCGGACTGAGCCATCGCAGAGAAATAACAGAAGAAAATGGCTGCATTGGTTGTTGTTTCTTGATTTTTCTAGTGGGCTGACATGAGTGTGCTCAGCCTGCTGCAGGATGAGAACTACAAGCATGGTTCGTGTTGTGTTCGCGTGTTACGGTCGCTCAAATCTCAGCTGATCCAGGACAAGCTTTGTTACGAACTTCACCAAATCGCTCACTTAAGACAGCAAACGTTAGCCCTCACCGACATCCCCAAAAGCAGTGCTCTCAGATATTGCGCAACGTCTGAAAGCAGTTGTTTTATTTTACTCATGTGGGCCAGAACAGCCGCCCAATCAAATTCCTGCCAGCACCCTTTCCCTGAACTACGCTTCTCACTCATCACAATAATGGCAAGGGGGATGGGCAGAGCAGGTGGTAGACCATGAACACATCCACAATCTAACATAAGATATTAGGGTAGACACGATGCCTCTCATTTATTCAGTAGAAACGAGCCATTTCCTTAAACATGGCAGGTCTCCTGTGCACACAACCTGCAGCAGAGCTCTCTGAACATGCTTTTCCTCATCAGGGTCAAAAGAAACATGGTGGAAGATAAAGTGCAGTAAAAATATTTGCTTGCACATCCATCTTTTCCTCTCCCCGTGCTCCCAGTAAATCCTTGCAACGGTTCAGCCTGTCATGTATAACTCCAAGAAGCAGAGAGTATATCTAAAATGTGAGGTGTGTTTTTTCATATAAGCAGCAGATGTAGCAGAGGTCGCAGGACAGATTCACTGCTCAAAGCAGCTGATTGCAAAGGAAATTGCTTTGCAGAGATCAGTGTTTTTGTCTTTCCAGCGTTGTGGTATTAAGCGCTAAAAACATTTGGGTAATTTAAAAACGTATGTCAAATATAAATCCAGGGCTTTAAATTACCATTACCTAATTCTTATCTTCAGAGGCAATTTTATAAATGTTTAACATGTTAAAAGTCTCCTACACAGGGGTTATTTGCCTGCATCAGTTATCACAGAAAACATCTGGAGCTAATAATCAGCGAGACGCTCAGCACCTGTTATTTTGAGCAGGTTGGAGCCTCCTCTGAGGCATGAAGGACAAGCAGCCAGGCTCCTCTACAACTCAGCCCTTTTGTGTTTTAAGGATAAGAGACTCCAGCTATGACCTCTATATGAGAGGGGTCACTGGGCTGCATGAGCGTCTTTCTCGTTGCCAAGTTTGAATGACACTCCAGTGCAATTATTGCATTGGACGTATGCCTGATAGTCCTCTGCACCACAGAAGTTGTGCAAGGGATATAAAATGGCCACCTAGCACCCTTTTTTCCCTCAGAAATGCGAGGTAGCTTTTGTATCGGCATACTGTAAATACAGCGTCCTTGAAGTGAAACTGCTGGATGTCTTGGAAACCTGATGACTGTCACTATAGCAAAATCTCTCTTACAGCCTGCAAACACCTTCTGTTTGTTTTAAGGTGCATTATCAACAGCAAAAAGGCAAACGAGAGCCTTAAAGACTTGAATGCAACAGCTGACAGTGACAGCATCTGCTGTAAGATGGTTAAATGTAGTGTTTATGGTTTTTCCTGGTTAATATTGACAGCAAATATTTCTACGGAGGCAAAATGAAGACATAAATGTCTTCCACCGAGGGTTTCTTCCCTCAGCTGACCCTGTGTGATGTGCAGAAATGTGCAGCCACCTCTCATTTCCTGCACCAACAGGAAATAGGTGCAGTCATTTACTAAAATGTGTGCAAGCGTGCATGAGAATAAGCAGTGCATATTAATTCAGATTTGGTCAGAGCAGCTTTTATGTTAAACACCCTTTCAGACAAGCTTTCTTATCATTTCTGTAAGTAGTCTTTGGGAATTGTCCTCCAGACTTCCTGGAGGATTTTCCAAAGCTCAAGAGGATCCCACACTGCTTCAACAAAATCCAGGTCTGGGCTCTGAGGAGGATTAATCCCTCCATCAGACCTGAACCAGTTCTTGAATCATTAGACATAAACATCAGCCTCTTGTTCCTGCTTCTCTGCTCTTGGCTTGCATGGACACCATTTCAGATGAAGCTTTGGTCAGAGTAAACTGAAGGGCCAGATGCTTCTCTTGCGTCATATAATTGAAGGATTTTTCGTTCTTTCTTAAGGACATCACTTTCACATCCTGTTGATCTGCTGACACTCGTTTTGCCCTCCACTCGTTCACTTTCTTCATTTATTTTAATCACTCCCTGCAACTCATGCGGATATATGCCTAGTCCTTATCAAACACCTCTTTGGGAATCATGTGTCTGTAAGCCATGTTATCTTTAGCATTTATCTCAGATGACAAATGTTATGAACAAAAGGATGCTAATAAAATGAATTTAAAAAAGGCTTTTTGCTCCTTTGTGTGTTGGGTGTCATTACAACAATCCCTCCCTTCAGGTAAGCCGCTATTCATTCTTGATTAGCTTATCATTTCCATAGTGGTTAAAAAGTAACTAAAATGTGTACAAAAAGCCAGGAGGAGAGTTGCTCAAGACCCTTTTAACAGATTGCATGAAAGCCTGACTGCTTGAAAAGACATAAAAAGAGAAGAGGAGTGTCTCAACACAGCTTTTAAGCCTTTTTTGGGCTCCATTTGATTTACCAACAGTTCATTCTTACCTGGGTAAAAGTCTTTGGATTTGGACAGCTTAATGGTGGCACCCGTCTCTTTCTGCAGTTGTACGATGGTCTGGCCACCCTTGCCAATTATAGAGCCTGCTGCATAACTGGGGATCAGCACCTTCAGGAAGTACTCACCCTCCTCTGGGGAAGAGACACACAAAGTGGGAAAAGGCCACATCATGTTCAGCCGCTCCACACATTGTCATGTAGTTCATACAAGTACCCAACCCCCATTACCCTCCACAAGCCCACCCAACAGAAACACATTGCTCTGACATGCATCTGTATTCCTCTGGTGTTTGTTCGAAGGTTTACCAGTTTGAGCTGGAGTTTGTGTAGCTCTCAGTGCATTCACAGTCTGGAGGAGATTGGTGACATGTTCTGTGTCCTGTCCCAGATTTCTCGTGGAGTAAATGATGACCTCTTTTCCACTTTGCAGAGGTCTAATTTTAACCATTTTCAAGGAGTTTTAGCAACCTCTGAATAAATACCCAGCCGTGCTCAATGTTACTAATCCTCCTTCGCAGAAGCATCAAAGGGAGGTAAAATGGATCTGGGTGTAAAAACAATGCATCCTGAGAAGCAAAGTCACGCACGGAGGACGAGACGCAAACACATGAACTCACAATCCACGCAGTTCATGAATGCTAATGCAGAAATATCCGTTGTAATTAAGCAGCATGCGGGGGACATATGGGAAGCAATCCTGCAGATTTGCTCAAAGGGTACGCTGCCAAAATGGGTTAATTTTCAAAAGGGTTTCTGTGTTTAGAGTGGCTTGTAGCAGTCGGTTAATAACAACACTAAAGTTTGAAGAATTTGCAGCCAAACATGGTTCCTTCTTCCACAAGCTCAATTAGGGAATTAATCAACACCAAAGTGGGTAAAGTGCCTGTCCAAGAAGCTTCTGATCACTGAGTGCGTTTTCTATGAAAAAGCAATCAACCACATATGGAGACTGAACCGAGAAGTAATTAAATAACCTGCCGACGGCACATAAAAATCCTATATTTGTGGATATGTGTCAGAAGAGGGGTCACCCAGTGAATCAGTGAATATCATCAGGATGAAGTTGTGATAAACATTGATAGAGGTGCGTACTGGAGCAAAATGATCTCCTCTGCATGCCGGTTTGGATGCAATGACGTCATGTTCGATCCCTTTCAGCTGCCAAAAGGGTGACGTCATTGGAGCGGGCACAGATGTAACAAGCCGCTGTCCACCTTTAGAAGACGAGATTTCTTTTGCGGCTTCTTTAGAGATAGATTTTCTGTGTCGGGTGTCGGAGGGTCTGTCACTGTGTCACCACCGGCGCGATGGAGGCAGAGGACGGAGGGATGGAGGTGGGCTGAGACCAACCTGTTGCCTCAGTGATGCACTCATTAGATGCAGATGTGAATGAACATGGCACTGTGACATAAGGGAATTTCACAGCCCACATGTAAGCTCTCCTGCTTATTGCATTAATATGCCTCTCATGTTCCATTCAGGCATGTTTTTTTTCTGACAAACATGCACCGATTCAATGACATGAATGTTGATGCAATTTCACTTCAGAGTTGGCATAACTTGCAGAGAGAATCCAAAATCCCAGAGTGCACTTTATAATATCAACTAATATTAGAAAATACGTCAAAATGGGTTTTATCCTTATTTTATTTCCTGCTTTAATTGCTTCCAGATTATGTTCAATATTGCAACCTGCTCTCTGCTCTCCTCATGATGTAAAAACACAAAATGACCTTGTGGGAAAAGCAGCAATCATTCGCGGTCGCCGGAAAGCATTTTGAGCCCTCACTTCTCTCGCCATGTATGTGACAGCGCACAACAAAATTCATTTGATGATTACAGGATTCCAACAAACCAACGACCTGTTGTTGGTAGACAAACCCAAACCCACTGCGTAACTTTCTGCTCATCTCAAGCCAGAGTAAAGCCAGCAGGGGAGGAAGCCACTAAGATTCCCTCCATCGCCCTCACAGCCACGTTTGCTGTCATTAGTCAATAATTAATTCTGTCCTAGTGTCTGAGATCACAGTAACAGGTTTTAATGGCGTCATGTGGTAGAGTAAACATGGCAATCTGTCGCCAGGGAACGGGAGCAATGGGGCACATTGGGAAGCTGAGCCAGTGGGGTGTTAGTTCAAACCCTTGCTTCCAATACTGGAAGGATGGCTTGGAGGAGAGACATGGTCTCTGAGCCAAATGTGTTTAGTTAAGTCACTCGAGGGGGGTGGGTCAGGAGGAAATGCCTTGTGACCGTCCTCCCTCCTTCTCACAACCCTTCCAAGTACCCATTCTGCATTTCAATGGACTAACCTGCTCCTGTCAGGGAGCAAGGACGATGGAAGGAAAATGAGCAGTAACGAACAAATGGCCTTTAGGTGTATGAAACTACGCATGGGTCTAGCATGACGGATAAATTCAACAAGTCAGACAAAAAGAGTTTTGAAGCTTACCCATTCTGAGATCTGCTGCTTCTCAAGTCCTCTGTCAGATCGCCATCAATGCCGGGGCACAATCTCTAAAAGGGATCTTAACATTAGCCTAGGCATAGGTGCAATGGTAGTGTTGAGGAATGCGGCCAGTCGACCTTTTTCACCGAGGTCTTATTCATCAGTGAGTGCAGAAAAAGAGATTTCACCGCAGCATCCGAGCCATGCCTGCAGCTGGCCAGAGCCTCAATTGTCTGAGAAAATGCTAATGCAGGCTCTCAGTGTTTTCAGTGAAAGACGGCACGCATTGTTCAAGCCTGCATCGGTTTGAAGGGGGGGGTCTTCCCTGCCGCATCACCCTTTTCACTGCTCTCATCCATATTCATCGAGTGGCCTGTCCGTCTGCAGCAGCGCGCAGGACTGACGCCTCTTCGAGCCAATGGGTGGCCTCCTCTCTCCGGCACGTCATGTCCCCACCCCCTCGAAGCCGGTCCCAAAAAATTGAATTTTCTCCCCTACCCCGCCTCTTTTGACGCAGCACTATAAAGTACGGCAGGCCATTCAGCCACTCTTTTTAGTGAAAATTGACAAAGGTGAAGTGGCTGAGGGGGAGCGGGCTCGGGCGCCGAGCGAGGAAGCTTGTGAGATGACCTTCAACAGTGGCTGAAAAGGTGCGCGGATAACACGAGCAGATGATGAAGGAGGTGGAGGAGGAGTGATCTGAGACAGCGTGCCTTACGCCACCCATCCTCCTTTCCTCCTCTTCCCCCCACCACCTCCAATCCCTTAGACGGCCATGTTTGAGAGGGCGGAGGGGCTCATCAACCATTGCAAATGGCAGTGCCGCAGAATGGTGGAGGGGGGTGATGAAGCCAATCACTACGCCTATAAATCTTACACCGAGTGGTATCTTAAGTGACTGAATGTGTGTAGAAACTATAAAGTACGTGGACGTTAAGTGTGGATGCTGGGTGAGGGGTACTGGAGGGGGGTTGCAGGGTCCAGATACATTTTATAGCGCTTTCAAGGGAACTTGTAAAAAAAAAAAAAGACCTCTCTTTTGTTCTGGATCCTGATTAGTTTCATCCACAAATCAAACCTGAACATGGCGGCAACAATTTGGTTTTTGAAGCAAAGCCTTCCAGAAATTTCTAACAGTCTCATTCAACTGAGAAGTGCTCTACTATATAGACACAGCTTCCCTGTGGACTCCTCTCTCTCCCTCTCTAAGGGTCTATCCATCGCTCCTTTTCTCCCCGCTTTGCTCTGTCTTCATTTCTATCGCTCTCTCTCTCTCTCTTTCACTGCCACCTGGCAAATTCACAGTCCACTCACGTCACATAGCTCTGCAAGGGCACCTGTGTCCTTCCCACCAAAAATCGAAAAAAAGAAATTAAAAAACAAAGCTCACATTCCTGTGCCAGCCTTTCCATTAGCAACATAACAGGATCATACCTCATCCACAAGCACACAAGCCTTTTTGGAAGGTGCACGCCTGCCAGCAACATGGGCTCAGCGTATGGGTGACTAGAAAGAAAGAGAAATTAAATGAAAGATGTTCGTTTTGTGGAGAGAAGAGCAGCGCTGATAAAAGAGGAGTAATTTCCCTCATTCAGTGTCCGCTGCTCCGAATGCACATCGAAGGGCTCAGCTTTTCAAAGAGCACAGGCTTTCTTCTCTTTGTTGTAACTGCCAGTCATGTTAATGATCAGTTCGGTAGGAATAACGTGATCAATATCAGACGTAGTCAAGGGGCTGGTGATTACAGGGATGGCTGGCGATTATCAGGCTGTCTAACACCACTGCCAGACAAGCTGTAGGCTAACATGGCTGCATGAATTATACAAAAACAGATTACCACGGGTCAAAATACGGCTTAATTAATTAGATACAGGCCAAATTAAACGCTATAAATGAGGTTATACATATATACACATACATCTACATATATATATAT
>JBAMIG010000016.1:85330-117460 GCA_037177335.1 Kiunga ballochi | reverse complement strand
TAAATATATTTATTTTATTCTATTCCTTATGCATAGTGATGGATCTGTCCTGCATTTTGTGTTCTGTTGAAGTGTCTGAAATAAATAAATACAATTATACATTATAAATTCAATTTCTTTCTCATTAACTTAATTAATAAATAATTAAGAAATTAAGTTAATGAGAAAGAAACAAACAGGATGTTTTATGAGACACTGCAAACACAAGCAGATAAGAAACCAGTGTCCTGGTTAGTGAGGATACTGCATCATCTCTAAGGTTAGTCGCCATGGTAACAAGCTCAGCATTAACATCAGTGATGGGAAGAGACCCTTACTCTGTGTGGTAGAGCTGGAAGGGGGTGAACTGAAGCTCCAGATTCAGGCAGCTTTCTGTTCAGAGACATAGGATTCCCATTAGCAGATATATCAGACTTACAGGTGATAACGTGCACGTGCTGCTTCACTCACGTGCGATAGACTCCAGGTTGAACTCAGATCCGGGCTCATAATCACAGTAAATGTTCAGGAATGGAGTGGCTTTGTCACCAGAGTCCTACAGCACATTACCCATGAGTGCTTCCACTACTTATACACAAACCTACATTCAATCACCCTACAGGGGATAAATAATGGCTCTGAATTACCTTTATGAAGGTGATTCCCACCACCAGACCCCTTTTAGGTGGAGACTTGTTGAAGGCATCAATTGATACAATCTCTGCATCGACTGGATACATATTTCAGAGTAGATTTTTGCAGAAATAACCAAATACAGGTAAAAGAAATCTGATCCACGACTGCTTTTGCAGAGGCTGAGTAGCTACCTGGTATGTAGGTAAACTGAACCTCCTTGGCCACCGGTCGTACTTTCTGCTGCAGCTCCTGGTACCTAAAACACACCACCTTCCCTTTGAGAGTAGCGGCTAACAGCTCCTGCTCCCCGGCCTGACACAGCCCGTAAATGTTACTCTGGGACGGTAAACGGCTAAAGCTGTCTTCCACAAAGGGATACGGCTCTCGAAGCATCTCCAACGACCCCGAAAAAAACAATAATTTGACAAGAAAATTTACGAGTTTAGCTTGTCTGGGTTTCTTTAGCACCTGATGGACAGGTGATCTGCCCAGGTGTAACCCGCCTCTCGCTTGATGTGAGCTGGGATTGGCTCCAGCTAGCCTGAACTGGGTGAAATGGTGTGGAAACTGGAAACAAATTTCTTCAGAAGCCTCTCGTTTTATCAACCCCACTCAGACTCGCTGGTCCGATTCTTGAAATGAATTTTAAATACAATTAAAACTCTCGCCAAGGAATAATTGACGTTTTATTACACAGATTTACTGAAAATAAACTTGCTGGACCATGTTTGAAAGAGAGAGGAAAAAACATCCGGGTTTACTCAGTGATGCATTCAGGGGTATTACTAAAAAACAGCCATACAGCTTCTTAACCGTACAGCCTCATGAAAAAAGAACGTTTCGAATAAAACGATTCGAAATAAATAAGTTATTTTATTATGCACAGTTTAAAACAACAACACAGCAATATGATGACACGCTGAAAGTAGGCATTTAATAATTGAATTCAGAATAATTGGACATCCTCCCACTTTGTAAATTACTCAATTTACCCACCGACCTCGTGTTTGTGAAGGCAACACAAGTCTTCTTCGCGAGTTAGAGAAATTGGTTCCGCTTTGCTGCTGCCATCTAGCGGCCATTTCTTCCACACGTCGCTTTAATATTCGTCGTGCTGATATTTTAAATATTCATTTCGTCTTCCATTTAACGACAATACCTTTCTGTACAGCACGGTTAAACATTATTAGATATTTTACAAGAAAATGACGTTGGTTTGATAAAAAATATTTAAATGAATGCAAAATAAATCAATGTCTGCATTAACCATTTCATATATATCTTCTATCAACACAATACAAATGATTTTATCATTTGAGCTCATTTAAAAACATTCATAACCCTTGACATTATTCATTTTACAATCTTCCAGCAGAGGTCAGTGAAAACTTATCCTTCAGGCTGAACTGACCGAAGAAGCCATTCTGCAGCTGGTTACCTTCACTCCTGCTGAAATAAAAGAAAAAGCAAATATTGATGAAGGGCTCATTTACATCACCATTTTTTTTAAAAATGCACACTCTCCCTGAATTAACAACAGAGACAATTCTCTTCAAAACATTAAGTTTTCAGAAAACAGCTTCTGAGAGGGGAAAGATTAGCATATTGTTCACTTCCATTTAATCTGCATCCATTTTTATAATGAGCATAATTGTGGCTCAGCCTAAACATGACCTAATATCTTATATTAACAGTCAGCGATTTCATATTTCTCCCTTTTCAGCCTGCTAAATGTCACTTTGGAGCAAAACCTTTATGTCTTCTGGAACGTATACCCAATAAGTCAAGCCTGTACCAGAAATAACTGGGAGGTTGCCAGTCATGTTCAAAACACAAATATATTAAATAATCTTTACTACAAATTCATGTCTGACATGTAAAAAAGACACAAAATAAGCCTTTCTTTGTCAGTGCATATGCATGTTTTTCTCAGTACGACACCAGTCCAGAGGCCTCTGTCCTTATTGTCCCACAGGTGCACGGTGTGTGATAATGTCTGCCTGTACATGCGTTGCTGGGGCAAGGCAGACGGCAAGGCCCCCACGAGCTGCTGCTCCATATTGTCACAGTTCAGAGGTGGTGGTGTGCTACACCCCCACATCTCCTAATGCCACCTGCTAATCCATCTGAAGGATTACTGTCCACTGTAATCACTCATCCTGTGACACACCTCACGCTGCAACTCCTGAGTCATTACACACACACACACACACACACAAGTGTCTACCTTGCATAGGAAGTTTATTGCAGTTTTAAGAATCTAAAATAATTCAGTCAAATCATAACTGATTATTGGCTTTAATGAGAAGTTTCCTTTGACAGAAAGTGACTTGAAGCGAGCTAAAAGAAACGTTGCCCCCATCCTGACCACGTTAACATTACGTCAGATCTTTGATGCACTTTTAAGCAGCACATCAGATGCTGATACTGAGACAGTTTATCGTTTAATGGAAAACATTTGATGCCAGCAGCAGTTCCAGGGTGATGTTTAGCATCGTGTAGCATCTCCTCTTCTTCAGTCTTTCAGTGAGGAGACCAGTTTTAAAGGAGGAAGGTCGTTTCGTTTAGCTGCTCAACCGGTCCGGATCTTTGTTGCTGCAACTTTTGTTTCATGATTCAGGAAGTGTTTCTTATTGATGAAAGTCTGAACCGTAGGCAGGCCAGCTCAGCTGTTGCTCTTCTCCTGTAAAGTCATGCCGGTATGATGGATGCAGGATTTAGTATTGCTTTGCTGAAATCTGCAAAGTCTTCCCTGAAAGACACGTTTTCTGGATCTCACTCACTTCGCCTCCTGATTCTCTGAATGTTTTGATAATATAACACGCTGTAAATAATAATCTTCACATTTTATAGGTGAGGAACATTTTTAAAACTATTTCACAGCTTTTAAACAATTTATCTCAGATTGGTGAACCTGAGAGTCTGCCTCTCCTGTATCCAGTTTAAACCTAATTATGTGTCATATTCACCATCAGTTGTTTTTCTTTCATTCCAAATGACTTTTGCAGTGTTTTGTTATTTATGTGATGCTGCTATCAAACTCCAAATAAACTGATATTTCCCATGAAAATGTTAAATATGTCTCAAATGTCTTTGTTTCAACGTTTGATGCGTTTCCTTTGTAAATGTGTATATTTGCATCTCACACAGCGTTGTTTGATAAAATCACAGTTTCCTAATGGGAAAGGAGTGTTTGACAGAACCAGTGACTCAACTGGAATTTGGATCACAAAGAACAGCAGAGGGTGCCTGCAGGAAGTGTGACACAGTGGGTTCTATGAAACACCAGCGAGGAGGAAGGATGCCACAGTCATCCTCGGTGTGAGGCAACTACCCATCAATGATAACTCTAGCAAGACGATGATGCTAAATATGGGCTGAAGTCACCTAAAGCCTGGAACAGGAGCCATTTTTGGGGGTGAGTCCATTTTTACATGTGATTTAGGGAACGTGTGTTAGGTAATCACATGTGTGTTGCTGTGTTTAGGGTGAACCTCACCTGAATGCCTGCTGGGATACGATCCCCCCTGAATTGGATAAGTGGTTAAAAAAAGACTGATTGGTGACTAAATGTAATGTATAAAATAAAAAGTTGAACATTTATGTTGAAAAAACTTCATCATTCAACTTTTTTTGAAGGATTTAAAATATTACTTTTTGCTCACATCATTAGCTCAGTGTGTTAAAAGGAGGTGAAGAATCTTGATTTTAACTTTAATTCTTGTTACTTCATGACTCACATTCTCTAAATAAATAAATACATTTTATTCAACACATAAGAACTGTTTCCTTTCTGCTAAGGCTTTTTTGTTTTTAGAAAGGATCTTCTTACCTAAATTTCCCTGATTTTTTGCTGCAAATTAAAGTGTTGCAGTTCTCAGTTATAGCGAATCATTTTCTCTGATCAAAGTTTCTCTTTTCATTTTTTTGCTACATTTTTTTTAAATGAAGACGTTTCTCGTACTGGTTGCATCTAAACAGCAGCTACTCCTCACCAGTCACTCCTTACTGCTGGCTGCTGGAAGATGGAAAGTTTGATCAAACAAAACAATTTAACTCGGCTCTCGCTGATAAACTTTAGTGTAAATTAAATAATTTAGGTTTTGTTACCAACAATATCCTAAAAATAATTTAGGTATAGAAGCATGTTTAGCTTTATGCTACACAGAATCTGTGTTAATTTGTGCTGATTCTTATTCCTCTCCTCATCGTGCTCCAGACATATTAGATAGGGATAAATCTGGATTGCAGATAAGTCAGTGAAACACGTACGCTGTGTGTTTGAAGCCGTGTTACAGGACGTCATGCACAATAAGTTCTGACATTATCCTGCTGAAAAAATCACCAATCCACCTGATAAAAGACATCAAATTAATGGTAATATGTCTCTCAAAAGGTCTGCATTAATGCAGGGAGTGTGTGTGTGTGTAAACTAAATCTCTGTTATACCCAGTGCTGGCACCCTTACCTTTAACTTCAAACTTTATTTATTCATAAAGCCCTTTTCTTGTCACAGGCAACACAAAGTGCTTTACATGATAGAAGTAATTATTTAAAAACACACAGAAAGAAACACAGTAATAAGACCCTCCCACACACAAAGAGGGACAATCCCATCCCCTCCTCCCACCCCCAATACGACTCCATGACTTCTGTCTCTTTAACTGGAACCAGTAAAAAGAAAAAGAAAAGAGAAATAAAAACTAAAAGAGAAATAAAATATATAAATAAATTTCTTACATTTCTATGAGTACTATAAATGCACACTTTAATCTATTTACTTTATCAATATTATTAAAAATAAGAAGGACTGGATTTTTTTGCTGGAGGTGATGATGATGATGATGATGATATCCATCATTGTGATGCAGGAAGTAAAAAGTAGTTAAGTTTGTCACAAAACTTTTATTTGTTCTTTTATCAAACCCTTTACAAAATAAGAAGCAATAAAAGCTTTTAAGATGGTTTCAATAAGCATAATATGAGGATAAACATGATCAGCAGAAAGTACAGCAGCTGTTCAGCAGCTGGATGGCAGCACAGATCAGTAAGGTAAAGCGTGCTTGTGTGGGAACTGCACACCTTCTTAGAGATGTTCATCACTGTGTAAGCATCCATTAGCGTGAGGAGATTAATGCTGTTTCTACATGCTGGATGCATCGGGCGCGTCCGGGATCCGACAGCAGTGGGAAGTGCTGCACCTTCTTCACTCTGTGTCCCATCCATTGACTCCACTGTCAAGCCTGCAGGTCATTTTGAGATTTATGATGACTCAGCAGATTAAAGGTGCAGCGGCACACGTTTATCACACCAACAAGCCTCCATCTCAGCATGGAAGGGACGCCCTGTGGTCTAACACTGTGGACACCGCAGGGAGCCTTGTGGTGGTACCAGGTCTGACTGGTGGGAGTCCTAACTGAGTGGAAGGGGCAGAGGTTAATGGCGGTGTGTGCTGAGCTGCTGGTAGCACCTGGTTTGCACAGAGGAGATTATTACAGTGTGCGTCTGTGTGTGTGAGTGTGTGTGTGTGCGTGAATAAAGAGTGAGTGATTGGGGCTGACAGCAGCCTCTGTATTGCTGGCTGGCCTGCAGATTTAGCCGACCTGTTTTAGACACTCTAATCTGGATTAACTGCAGCAGTGTGTCAGTGGGGACGTGGACCGGAGCCTTCCCCCACCCGCTGCCCCTTCACCTGCTTTCCTCCCCATCCCTCTCACTTCCTCTTCCCCCGCCTCACTCTTCCATCTCCTTCCTCCATCCTTCAGACCTACCCACCTGCTCTTTTCCTACTCGGCCCATCTCTCAGTGTTGGCCTCAGTTAAAAATCAGCGTTTGGTCTTTAAAAATAAAAGCAAATGCTTGCTTGCATCATTCTGAACATGTTGTGTGACTCCAGCTCTGGGTGGAGGAGGAGGAGGAGAGAGAGGGGGTGCAGAGGGATAGGGATTAAACCAGCTCAGTCCTCTTGCCTACTTCCCTATTTGCGGTTGCAGCTGTAGGATGGACTGTTGCACTATTGAGCCTTAAATTACGATCATGAAAAGGACAGTGTTTATGCAACATTGGTGATCTCTTTGGGTGGAAAAAAATGCATTTGGAATAATATTAAAAGCTCCGCCCCATGCAGGGACCGAAGAGCCTCGTGTTTCTAGCTGCATAATGATGCGAGCCAATGTTCACAATGAAATTAAAATTATATAAAATGGAAGTAAAGTTCAAAAGTACAGACTTCCAAACATAAACATACATATGTAACTCACTTCTGGGCAATATTCTCTCCCTCTGGTCCACAAAACAGGACATACTGCTGTCCTTCGTCATTCCTCCATCCTCCCATCAGGTGAAGCAGCTACTCCTGGTTCTGAGCTTCTCCAGCAGTTCTTCTCTTCATTGTGTTTCTTTTCTTTCTGCTGGGCCCAAACACTGACAGGTCTGCGTGCCCCCTGTTTGGTGTGGCTGCTACCGTCCCTCCAGCCTCATTCCCACTCCACTACTGAATGGATTGCTCTGTCTTTCCTCCCTTTATCTGGAGATAAGATACTTACTTTTCAGATAAAGCATATTATAATAAATCAAATGAGCTTGTCGCTTTCATACATCTGGGTGTTTGTGTGTCTGTAAATTCAGTGTGTGTGTGTGTGTGTGTGCAGTTGTTTTGGAGATGAATGTGATTTGTGTGTTACTGTAAGGTGTGCATGATGCAGCAGGCTAATTGAAAACGATTGTAAATTTTAGGTGTTTTAAAAAGAGAAAATTACAGTTTTCTAAAAAATATTTCATACTTTTTAAATTTATCTTATATAATTAGAAGATTTATGTTGTCTGAATAAATTAATATTTATCCATTGGGAATATTTGCCTAATTTATTCTTAATCTTTTAATATATTATCTACATGAGAACTTATTGATAATTGGGAAAACTCCAAAGCTTGATGGGGAGAGTCACACCAGCAGACCTGAGCGCAGATCCTCTCCTGCAGCCTGTTGCTGTGGTTCACTTCGTGCACCCGCAGTGCGCGTGTGTGCTTCTATGCGTGTGGGAGGGGTTTGCTGGAGTCACTTGCTCCCTCTAATTAGCAGAGTGTGCCGGTAAAGGAACTCAGTGGTGCGACTTGACCAAAGCGCAAAAGAATTCGGAGGCCGCTCCACCTGCGTGTGATGACTCTGGCTGCGTGAAGTCTTACTGGGAGAAGTGGTCCGGGTGCTCATCGCGCGACTCTCTCTGCCTTTAAGCTGACAAACAGATAAAGCAGAAAGTGCACAAAAAGAACACTCTTTGGCGTTTCTCCTGCGCTCCGGCACGCGCCGCTTCTGTGCGTAGCGGCTTGGATCGGACGCATCGACTTGTTGCGGCAACTGTGCTGTGAGGGCCCCCACGGCTGCTGCGTTGCGTGTCCAACCTACAAGTCAGGACTTAAAAGCCTGCCGTAAGGATGATGTCCTACATTAAACAACCCCATTACACTATGAACGGGTTAAATTTGCCTGGTCCCGGGATGGATGTTCTGCACACAACCGTCGCTTATCCGCGTAAGTATTCACTGGAAAACACTTTTTTATTGATAGTTTATGGTGGTTTATGTTTTTATGTTAATTTTGCTCATGCATTTGTCTCCTTTTGTTATTCTAACGCGTAGTTTCATGTCCCTCATGATGCGTAAAAACGCACAAGCTGGTGCGTAAAGCTCCTGCCAAACGATGAAAGAAATCTGAAAGATCTGAAATAAATGATTTGCTCTTTTCACGTTAGTATCCTGATTAAAAAAGTGGAAATGAATAATGGCAAATATGAATAATTCTGGCTGCTCTGATGATTTAAAAATAACAACTTTAGCAGCTTTTGCGGTTTGGAGTGATTTGATGTTGAGGTTTTTCTGCAGCTGTCGAACATAAAATGAGTGTTTTTTTTTTTATTAAGTTGCTGTTAAATAGGTTATTCAACCTTTTTAAGGGCACGCGCACTGATTTCAGCGTCAGTCAGGATTTAAGTGACATTTTTTGTTTTTGTACTTTTACAATCAAATGTTTTTACATCGTTAACTTTTTAAAATATGGAAAAGTTTGGATAAAGACACTTATTTTATTCAGTTAAAAACTATATGAAATATATATAATACATAATAATATATTAAATAGTTCCTCTTCGCTCAAGTTGGGATGCAAATAAACCTCATGTGTTTGCTGTAATCTCCACTGAGGCAAACAGAATAAACTTAAAGTAAAACTAACCAAATGAATAAAATTTGATTTAATATATTATTCAATAACATATCTATACATGGATAGAAAGCATCAGGAATAACTGCTATTTGTTCCTATTTTTATTTGTTTAATTTTACTGTAATCCTTCAACAGCAAAACAGACTCCACCACTATGTCTCCTATTCTTTATATAATTCTCACATGTGTCACCTCGTTGTTGCTTCCATCATAATATGTATGTCTCCTGGCAGCCACTCCCAGAAAGCAGCGCAGAGAGCGCACCACCTTCACTCGGACACAGCTGGACATCCTGGAAGCGCTGTTCTCCAAGACCCGCTACCCAGACATCTTCATGAGGGAAGAGGTGGCCCTGAAGATCAACTTGCCTGAGTCACGTGTGCAGGTACGCCTCAGGAGGCCAGTCAAGCTGGAGGACAGTCAGTCTAGTTTGTCAGAGAGGAAGGCACCTTAAATGTTAGGTTGTTGTCTGTGAATCACAAACTGCACCTCATGACTGATGCATCTATTTTACTTTGTGTCTTCAGGTGTGGTTTAAAAACCGCCGTGCCAAATGCCGCCAGCAGCAGCAGCAGAGCAGCGGCCAGTCCAAACCTCGTCCCCCCAAGAAGAAGGCCTCACCTGTTCAAGAACCCAGTGCCCCTGATCCAGTCCCCAACCCACCAGGCTCCTACAGCCCATCCTCAGCCCAGTCAGGCCCCAGCCTAGCTCCGAGCTCCAGCACTGGAAACACTGCCGTGTCCATCTGGAGCCCAGCCATCTCACCCCTCCCTGACCCCCTGGCCTCTTCATCGGCGCCCTGCATGCAGCGACCATCACCCTATCCGATGAGCTACGGCCAGCCGTCCGCCTACACCCAGGGCTACGCCAGCACTACATCCTACTTCACCGGCCTGGACTGCAGTGCCTACCTGTCCCCCATGCACTCGCAGCTGTCAGGCACCGGCGGTGCTCTCAGCCCCATCACTGTGCCCTCTATGGGGGGCTCACTGAGCCAGTCCCCAGCATCACTGTCTTCACAGGGCTACAGCACCGCCTCCTCCCTGGGCTTCACCTCCGTTGACTGCCTGGACTACAAGGACCAGCAGGCCTGGAAACTGGGCTTCACCACAATGGACTGCCTGGACCACAAGGACCAAAACTCCTGGAAATTCCAGGTCCTCTAGGGAGTGACGGAGATGTGTCCATGTGTGTGTCAACACGTGTCAATCAGCCCAACGTGAGATAGAGTGAAGCAGTTTGGAGCTGTTCCCACTGATTCTCAGATCCATGTTGTTTTTTGTTTTTGTTTGTTTGAGTGACCTCTGTAGAAAGGTATTTATGTGGAGTGAGAGGGAAGGACCCGAAGCTGTCGTTGATTCTGCCTGACTGCAAAACATTTGCTGTCCTCATGCTTTGTTAAGTGAGAGAACGAACGCCTTTGTGGAGTCTGTAGGAAGGAACTAATGATGGAAAATCACTGAGCCCATCACACACACTCACACACAGATACACTCTATTAAATTTTCTTAATTTTGTTTTAAACTTGCATTGTCATAGAGTGGAAGGAGAGTTGCTCCAACATGAAGAAGCTTTAGGTTTCACCCTCTTTCAGGGTCACATTATTCTATTTATTATTATTTTAAGATACATTTAGGTCTATCATTTGATTTCATTTAGCTCTTTTAAAGCGTTTGTGTTATGTATAACAGTGTTAGCCTTTAGTGTCAGCACCCTGATCTGTTTGATGGAATAAAAAAAAAAGAGATTTTCTGTTTTAGCCGTGTTACATATTAAAGTGATCTATTCTTTACACGTTTGTGGACTGATGCTCATTAAGATCAATCTTAGTTTGGAGAATGTGTTTATTTCTGTGAGTTGGGGATTTGTGTGATCCGGCATGAGGGGGTCGATGCCCCGATGAAGTGCAGATGTAAAGCAGCGCTGCTGGGAGTCCGGTCGGGACCTGTCATGTTTGTCATATGGCCTGCATGGCTCTCACTGGTCCATCTTGGTTATTTTAGCTTATCTGACTCTGGGAGTGTCCCAATCCTCTTAGCCTCCCTTCAGCAATGCCCTAAGTGAATTAGTTAGGATTATTGCCCTGTCCCCCTCTGTGTCTCACCCACCTCAGCCTCTTCTACCTTGTTTTCCTTCCTATCTCTGTCTCCTTCCTTATTCTGCTTCTTCATCTCAGTAATATTACATTCTCCCTTACTGTCTCTCTCTCTCTCTCTCTCTTTGTGCATTTTTTTTTACATTTTTAAACCAAGCAGCATCAGTCTTGGTGTGTCCTAAACATATGAGAATCACTGGTAGCAAAGCTGTCAAATGAACTTTTTTTTTTTTTTTTTTTACTGCACTTGTCTTAATAAACTGTTTGGAGCTGTATCTCTCTCTCCCCCCCCCCCCCCCTCAACCATTCTCCACAGCTCTTCTGACTACTTGGTAATCCCCACATGACCTGATTACTTTGCTACGTAAACTTAGCTGTGACATCAAACGTATGGAAAGAGTTTATACAAAAGCATGCAATGTGCTTGCAGACGTTTCTGGTTGCTGGTGGAGAAACTGACAACATGGATTCGTTCTTATTAATAAAAAGTATTCAATTAGTTGTCCGTTCAAATCTTTTTACTTTATTCAACACTCAATGAGCCTAATTTAAAGTCTTTGCATGTTTAAGATTCATTTAAACCAGTGAAAAACTTGTTGTCGGCCAGATTGAAATGCAGGATTAAACTGCGTTGTTAATATATTTCTGATAAAAAGTCATAAAATGTCATATGTAAATTATGTCCTGTAATAGTCCCTAAACATTAACTGCAAAAAGAGGAGTAAACATTCAGCGACATTTTGAAGCACTTCTCTGCACTCAACACAAACCTAATCCCACTCTGTGCTATGCCTAATCCCTCTGCCCTCCCCCTCTGTGAAGCGATTGGTTAATCCCCGCGTCTGCTTGTCCTGATTGGTTAACCTCTCTCAGAGGGAGCAGTGCACTTGTAATCCTCCCCCCTCAGTACTGAGTGTTACAGACAAACATTTGCACTGTAATCCCAGGGAGGAGCAGATGTGATGGGGGATGGAGAGCCACCCAGCAGACCTTGAGGAAGGTGAATGCTGGGGGTGGGGTGTGGTGGTGGTGGTGGGGGGGTATGCTGTGTGAAAAGGAAAGCTTCAGCCAACAAAATGAAAGAACAAGATTTGCGGTTTTGACCTGTTTTGTGTGTGAATTAGATGATGATGATGATGATGATGATGAATCTGGTGAATTAAATCAGTGATCAAAACACCTGTGATACCTGCAGTCTGGGTTTCGGAGAAGTTGGCAGAAGTCTGGATGGGATTAATAGTTCAGTGGCCTCCCAAACCAAAACAGCCTGACGAGCTAAAAGTAACGGATAAAAGTCCAAATGCTCCGTCTAAAAATAAAACGCCACAAATAAAGACAGTGTGGAAAGACCGGGGAAAGATTAGCCATTTTCTAACTCCTGTTCCTTTTTCCTTTCGGTCAGCTGCCTATTTCTATTGGTCTTTACCCGAAAATAGCACAGCCAATTAAACCAAAAGGTCTGTGTAGAAACTGTAATTAACAGTATGTGTTACAAACGGCACACATTAGGAAGCTTTTAGAGTGGAAAGAAGTAAAACCAGTTAATAATCTAAAGGAAGTGACATCACAGCTGAATGATTACATTTTTCCCACGCATCTCTTACTGGACAGAATCAGTGAATCCCACCAGCACTCCCACTCCTCATACTCACGTAAAGATGACACCTGAACCCTGTTGGGTTGTTTAAACCATTAAGTTTCTATGTCTTCCTGCTCCAACACACCAGATTCAGACGAGCTGTTGGGTTCACTGGATTGGAATCAGGTGTGCTGGAGCAGGGATCCATGGAAAACCAGCAGAGCCATGATTTTTTCTTCTTATTTCCCAAGAAGACGTTTTTGCGCCGCTACAGATCATAAAGCAGGAAACTTCAGGAATATTTATGCTGTTTAAACTGTAAATCTTTAGTTTCACTACATGTGAAAGCAGAACCTTTAGGGAGCTTATTTCTTAGGGGTGGCATTAGATCAGAGGTCAGTGGTTTGAATCCTGCTCCTCCAGTAGATCTGTCATTGAGACTCAGACGCTTCACTTTCGTCGCCTCCAGAGTCGCATCACTGGTGTTTTAATGGGGATGAACGCAGCAGGAACTTTACTGGCTGCAGCGTTTCCATCAGTATGCCCCAGTAAGCACCACCACCAAGTATGAATGAATAATGAATACAATGCAAACCACTTTGGATGCATTAAAAAGGGCTTTATAAATGTAATCCATCCATTTTTATACCACTTCAGACATTTTCCAAACAGGTTGCTGGTTTTCTTCCTAAACCAGTTCAGCTTTAATGGATGGTGAAACGACTTCACTTTTACGCTACGTGACCCGTAAAACGTTTGTTTTCACACTCTGAGGAGCACATCTGAGAAACATGGGGTTCTCCGTGTTGCTAAAAGACGCTTCGACATGTGATCTGGACAAACAGGATCAAACCACTATCCTTCCAACTGGCAGATGATCACGTCTCCTCCTGAACGACAGCAAGGCTCTGCTCCATGTAACAGAGATACCAAAAGCCCTCAATGCTGCCACATTTTATTGTGGCTCTGCAGGACACAGTAAACCACAGCATCAGGTCACAACGGGGGAGCCCAGTTATGGGACCGCTTCTCTTTCCAAACATGTGATTTCTATGGATCGGTCGTCTACTTATGGCATCTTGTGTCACTGCTGTGCACAAAACACAGAGGTGGGAGACTTTCCCCTGCAGTAGAAGAAGAAATGGGTCTCAAACTGTATCAGTCTGAGCCGTTACAGTTCTGGCGAGCGGCAGCAACTCCGGCAGGTTGTTGCAGCTGACACTAAAAGTTGCCACTGCTTAGACTTGATCCCAGTCTGTCACCAGATAAGAATCCACAGGTAAAAAAATAAAACATGGTATTACTTTCCACCCCTCAAAAGCACAAATCTGCCAAATTACAGCTAAATTTTCTCTAAATGTCTGTAAAACGTGAAAGCAGGGTGTAAGTTTGGTCCTGGTGATCTACTTTCCTGCAGCTTTTAGGCACAAGTCTTCTCCAACACAGCTGAATCAAAATGCTAAATAGTATTTTCTAGCTCTGCAGAAGCCTGCTAATGAGCCATTTGATTCAACTGTGTTAAATAAGGGTCGCATCTAAAAGCAGCATGATGGTAGATCTCCAGGACTGAACTGGGAGAGCCCCAAATTGTGTGTTTGACAAATAAAACCTGTCACCTGTCTGTCATTTTCACCTGAAAAATACACATTTTACCAACATTTTCAGCACAATTAGTTATGTTTACAGCTTAAACAGCACATTTTAGGCTGCACTACCCCTTTAATTATTACCAAACACTTAACTCCAGTGTTTTAATGTGCAGTTGTGCAACACAACTCTTAAATTTCAAGACTTAACTCATATTGATCTAAAATTATTTAAGAAGAAAGTTATTAAAAATCTTTTTCATTTGCAAAACGGTTTAGTTAAACTGTCCTTTAAAAGGTTCTATAATCATTTACTGGCCACTGATTAAGGTGTTAATCAGTCCTGTGTTGTTAGACCTGAAGTATTTGAAACAGCTGACACCTTAGTCCAGGTGGGGCTCCTGGTTCTCTCTCTGGTTCTCCTGCAAGTGTTAGTTTACCTGCTGCAACACACCTGACACATATTAGCAGACGTGCACAGCTTGATATCCTACGAAACATTTAGTCCTTTTACAAATAAAAAAAACAAGTTAAATATATAGATATAAAGAGATAAGTGGGTTAATTATCACCATGATGGCAGAAGTGAAGCATCACTAAGAGCTATTCACTTTCTTTCTTCTGAAATGCAAATGGAAACGTTAGAAAACCCTAAAAGCATCATAATCCATGCTTTCATGTTGTTTCCAGCAGGTTCTGATCAACCATCTGAATATTGCGGCTGAATCTGAGGCTCATCAGATCAGCAATGTTCTTCCATCTTTTAGTTTTCCAGTTTAGAGTGTGTGTGAACCGTAGCCTCAGTTTCCTGTTATAAGCTGCAGGACATCGTTTTTAGGTCGTTGTCTATTCTTAATCCCAAACCAGTTTCCCCATTCTCCTCTGACCACAGGGCATTACTGGTCCAGACAGCTGCTGTAAACCTTTCCCATTAGACCAGCTCGTCTGATGCCAACAACCATGTTACGTTCAGATGTCCATCGTTCTGAACTTCAGCCATTTTCACACAGATAAATGCAGAATTGCTGCCATCTTGGTCATCGCCTCCTCCACGTGGTTGCAGGGTTAAACTCCACAGCTATTCATATCCAGCTTTTCCATTGAAATAAACACCTGTTATATAAACTTAGTAAAAAAAACAGCCTCAGATTCTTTTAACACATATTTATTACCACCATAATATGAGAAATTTGGAAAATACAAAGATCAGCTTATTTATACGTTTGAAAATCTCAAGGAATAAGAAAATATAAAAGAAAACAAATATGAGGTTATATTCTGTATCACAAATTTTGAGGAAAGGACAGTTTTATATGCCTTTACATGCAGAGAGTAACTTTCACTGTCAATTTATACTGTTGTAATGAATCTAAGGTTAATGGGAGGTGAAAGAGTAAAGGAATGATGCCTGAACGGAGCCGGGGATGGAGAACTAGCGCCACCGTGTGGCTGCTGATGGAAAACACACGCGCGCTTCCCGACTGTCCACTGAGAGCCAGATAAATGAAACGCATGATAACCGTGCAGAAAACATATTTTTCCCACTTCTATCTGGATCATTTGGGAAGTGGTAAAAGTGTAGGAGCTCCTCCGTGAATCATAAACGTAAAAAAAAAAAAAAATAGACACCATATCCACAACATTAATCAATATTTTAAGCAACCAAGAGATTGTTGAAAACAACTGGTTTTGGAAGATCAGAGCTGACGTGTCCACATCAGAGCAGCGGTCCATCCCCTCCCAAAGCAGATTACAGGTGGAAAAACTGGTTTGCAGGGGGGCAGACTGGGTGGGAGCAGAGGGGGGTGTTCAGAGGGGACCACAGGCCTCAGGACTAGTTTCAATAGCACCCTGCTGTGGAAGTTGCAGCTCCCCTTAAGCAGACTAGCCCCTCGGTCATGGCCCTCTGCTTTGGCTCTGTTTACCTTACAAACAGCATCAGCTGACATCAAATGAGCTCAGTTGTAGGAAGGGTGTGTGTGTGTGTGTGTGTGTGTGTGTGTGTGTATGGGGGGGTGTTCTGAAACGCCGCTCAAACCCAGCGACATGTTTGAGCATGTGTGCACAAGTGGATCTGATCTGCAAAACCCTTTACATGCACGAAAAAGGTACCCTAAAACATCTGATGAAGAAAAAAATACCTATGAGACCAAACTTCAACATATTTCTATCTGCTTATAATCAGGATTACACTAATGTCTACTGAGAAGCAGGGCAGGCTGGGGAGGTGGGGGAGTAGGGGACAGGTAGAGGTGAGTGAGAGGGGAAAGACGAAGCAGTGAGGGCAGGGACGGGTGAAGAAAAACAGGACTGAAGAGAAACAGCAGGAAAAGGGGCGTCTAAGCACGCTCTCCACGGATGCGGCGTGCCAGCTGGATGTCTTTGGGCATGATGGTGACACGTTTGGCATGGATGGCACACAGGTTGGTGTCCTCGAACAGCCCCACCAGATAGGCCTCGCTTGCCTCCTGCATTTACAAACAGGACAGACGTGTCAGAGGAACCGTGCCGTGCAGAGCAACACCGATGCTGCTCTGTTAAAGTGGAGAGCAAACACACCTGCAGAGCTCCGATGGCGGCACTCTGGAAACGCAGGTCGGTCTTGAAGTCCTGAGCGATCTCCCTCACCAGACGCTGGAACGGCAGCTTACGGATCAGCAACTCAGTGGACTTCTGGTACCGACGGATCTCTCTCAGAGCCACGGTACCGGGCCTAAAACACACAACGTGCCGCATCATGAATGAGCCGCTAAATAAAATACGTCTGTAAACAACTAAATATGAGATCTGATCATTTTTAGGTTAAGTACAGCGGTAAGGGTTATAAAACTCCTCAATGAAAGGATTCAGCATAATAAAGTTACCTTTTTAAAATGGGGAGTAAAAGGAAACATACATCATAATTAGAGTTTATTAATGATAAAAAAAGTACTATAACAACCAAAAAAACTAAAATATATTTATTTTATAGTCTAATTGAGTGCTGATGAAAAACACTGAAACAAACCACTTCTACATATATATAAATATATATGACAATAAGAGCTTTACCTGTAACGATGGGGCTTCTTCACGCCTCCGGTGGAAGGGGCGCTCTTACGGGCAGCCTTGGTAGCGAGCTGCTTACGAGGAGCTTTTCCTCCAGTGGACTTACGAGCCGTCTGCTTGGTACGAGCCATTACGACAAAGTATTACCTGAGGGGAACATTTAAACAAAACAATGTTTAGAGATGTGATAGGGAATACGTTTCCATAAAGTGGAAATTCAGAGATTCATTTCAGCATAAAACTCCTCACACGTAGCTACTGCTGAATTTTTAACTTATGGGAAATAAAACATATTAAATCTGAGAAAAAGAAGGAACAAAAATAATGTTTTAAACCAGTTTCACATCTTTTCCTGACTGTCTCAACTATTTTCTAGGGTTTGTTACACCACTAAACTTTTAGATTATTTTACAGATCATTTAAAAAAAATCCTTCCCAAGGTGGACTCTATATTATTAAAGCTGTGTGGGATTTCCTAACAGAGAGAAGAAAAAGCAGATAAGATCTAAATCTTTGAAATTCTCTTCAGAAACTCTGAATTACTGATGACTCAGAAATGAAAGCCTGTCTAAGTGGGTTTATACTGGGAAGAATAAACTGGTTTCCACCAGATGCGGACTTTAAAGAAAATAAAACTTTTTCTTTACTTTAAATATAGCATGTTTGCATATAATAAAGCAAATAGCAGCACATTTAGTCCTTTTTTGCAATAAACAGATCAATTAAATGTGTCTCGAGGCTTGTTTAGATACCACGTGTTTACGTTTAATTCTTAATGAATCCAAATAAATAGATAAGACATTTGGAAAACACATAACTCTTCTTTTTAAAGGTTTTATAAATAGTTTTATTAAGCATTTCTCTTCCTCCATCGAGCTTAAGGTCTCGTGGGAAAACTTTCCCTTCCGTTTTGGCAGCTGCACAACAAAACACATCAAGCCAATCAGGACACTGCGAACTCCCACTTCCACCAATCACAGCGTTAAACTTGGTAGTGCTTTAATAAGCACCAATCAGTTACGGCGCTGCCGATTTTTTTTAACCAATCAACTTTAACGCCAGAAGGTTTTAGGGCGGAACGGGATAGCTTAACTCCGCCTTATACCGCAAGATTATGGCCGCTAACTATAATGAACCAACCTACCAATGCAGAGATACGGAACAGGACGTAAACTTTGACATTTAGCTCTAAAACCTTAAAATGTGTACACACCAAACTATTCACAAAAGATAGTAGATAAACATGGCTGTCAAAAGACGGGCATATGTGAGCGAAACGAGGCCGTTTTAGCTCAGAAAAGCGGAGTCGAAATGACGGTTGAAAGTGGATCAGATATTTCAGCAGAGAACTGAGCCGTTTTCCTCTCAGCCGGGGCATCGAGGCAGCTGCTTTTCCTTCTCACCATAACGTCGAATTCACACGCTTTTTCAGCACTAAAATAACTTAACCGGTCCCGTTTTCAGCTCTAAATGCGAAACGACACACTAAGGGGTGGAAAGTGTGGCAAAAATCTTACCTACCGAGGGTGAAATGGAGGTATTTTTCCCGCAGCGTTTCCAGTGTGTTGTGGTTGTCTGGCAGACTCAGATATTTACTATCTTCACACAATGGAAGCAGAGCAGCGGCAAAATGGCGCCGGTGTCAATCATCTGTCTCCCATGATGCAACGCCAACATTTGTAAACATAGCAACTTTTTATACTATTTTTTTTTCATAAAAAAGTTAAAGAATGAAATAACCAAAATATTTATTTCTACTAATGCTGGAATTATTGAAGTTGTTTCAAACTTTTTTTTAATCATCCCAAAATTTGACAAAAAGACAGAAATCAGACCGAAACTCATATTAATAAAAATAATGAGAAAGTGAAAGATTTTCTTAAAGATTAGGTATTTAACCGTTATATCTTTATTGTGGCAATGCATTAAATTCAATTTATTTAACTTTTTAATAGAGCCACATTGTAAGAAAACACATTAATGGGATGAGCAGCAGTTTGTTGCTTGTGACCTTGTTTCTTGCCAAATCTGTCTTAGAGATGGGACATAACAAACGAACAGATAATAATGTTGCTATTGACCGTTACTGAGATTCTGGTACCGAAGCTGCTGATAATCTGGAGCCTGATAAACATGAGGATGAATCCTGCTGCTATAAGTATTTGTTGTCCTTACAAATGTGGCACCTAAAAAATAAAAATGTACGATCTTTTAAACAAAGTTAGAATAAAATTAATTAAACAAATTCTTATAGTTATGTATATTTAATGATTTTTGCTAACAATGCTAATATTCTCCCAAGTAGCAATAATATTTTCCTAGTTTAAAGATGAGGATTTTCCTTCTGTGTAGCTGATTTTGATTTCTTTTTTATACACCCCTTCCCAAAACAAAGGTTAATTTAGCATCCATTTTGCATCTTTTCTCTTCTCTGAGCTCTCTCCACCTAGTAAAAGTCATTTTGATGTTGACTCATGTCTCATCTCCTGCTCGGCCTCCTTGTTCCTCACTTCCTCCAATAATGTTCTCATCGGTTTCTTTGTTGAATAAGCCACGGTGCACACTGATAAAGAGTATGTTGATTTCTAGATCACTTATCTGGATCCACAGTGCTTTAAACAGAAACACTGCTACAAAGTGATGCTCTGGACTGAAACAAAACACTGTTTTCCATTCCCAAAGATGCTGCACGAACAGGCATGAATGCCATCAAAATAAATATTTATTATTTTAAAATGAAGTAAAAATTTTGGAACAACACACACATCCATTTCTTACCTCCTAGCTCTCATTAAAGAATGAAGGATTATTTTCACTTTTTAAATCTATCATCTTTTTTGGCCCTTTATGAAATAATTTGCACAACTTTAATACTCCTGTGATAGTTCAGTTTTACTGTAATACAAAAAGTGTCCACCACAGGCAGAAGTATCAGGATGTGTACGTCAGGGTTTTTACCAGCAAGTGAAGCAGTAGGTCTCACAAACGGTCTCACTGCTCATTAAAGGGTTAAAGTTTCTTCTGATCAGATGATTTGTGCAGAGTCTGGAGCCGTGTTGTAACGTTTAGGAGCGGCGTAAATGTCACTGAGGTCTGTTAGACGTACTGCAAACGAGCCAGCAGTTTTCCCCGTCTGACCTTTATGCCAGACCTTTCAGCGGCGCTGCCAGATTACAGAGCAGCTCTTTAAAAGGTCGAGACTGTTGGAATAATCTGACCACGGTGGATTCAACTTGCTTTTGTGTTTCTGCACTCTCTCAGCCCAGCAGGTCAGGACCGCATCCCGTTCAGTGATGCAGGAAAAGACTGGAGAGATCTTCGGTTTGTTGATTAAAGTTTCCTGACTCGCATCCAAGGTGTATCAGAAACATGTCAACCAATCAGGAGCCAGAACTTTGATCAATTCCTGAAGAGTTTTATTTATTTCATATCTGACTTTAGACACCTCTAGTTTGAGACAAGTGTTTTCACATTCAAGTACACAGTGCCTTACTTCCACACCCCTCTGAGAAGGTCGAGGCTTTAGATAAGGCAAAAGGAGCAAAACCTGCAAGCGATATAGAAGTCAAACAGTTACAGAGGACAACCTGGATTTAGACATGTTTTAATTATATTGTAATTCATCCATTATGCTGACCCCGCAGGGCGAGTAGTGTAATACTACATAAATGTACTATACATCTATATCCAGCATAAAAACGGCCCCCTCCCAGGTATTTAATAAAAAAGAAAAATCCCTTCATCTTTGTAGTAAATTCTAAAAAAACCTAAAAGCAACCCAAGCGAAAGTAAATCAGCCGTCACCCCCAAACCGTTGAATCCTTTGCACTGATTTGTGCAGAAGATGACGAAGACGACACCAAGGTATGGTCTCTGGGAACAAATTTAAGGCTCATCACAGAGATGGTTTTTTTCCTTCCAACAAAGCAGCGGCAACATGTTCATCATGTTGTTTGAGAAGACATTAGTTTCAGATTTATTTATTTAGTCCAGTTTTTTTAAGTACCATGAAAAAAAACTAAATAAAATAAACTTCCAGACTTCAGAAGCTACAACATTCATCCACCTTCACATCTTCATCCCATATGTGCAAGAGCTGTGCCACGTCTTTGGTCCCTCTTCCGACGAAGAACAGACAAGTACCAAAACATTCCTTTACGGGTCACTGGAATCTGTTTATAACAAAGTTATCTAAAAATGGCACAGTCACAGAGAGAATAAGACATCAATAAGCACTATATGAACTCAAAGTAACCCACCATGGCTCCAAATTAAATCGATCATTCACCAAAGCAAACATGGACACACTTAGCCGCCTTGTCTTGTGTTGACAGGAAGGCCCGATGACCTAAACCGCCCCTCCCTCCTTAGCTTGTGCTGTAACGTAAGAACGCAATGGGATAAAGAAATACACAGAACTGTTCTGTAAGAGAGTGCATGCATTTCTAAAATGCAAAACTTCGTCCCAGTTGATGTTCACATGTCCAGCGCCACACTTTGAAAAACAAACCAACCCCAAAAACAACTAAAAATCCCTTATTACTGCCGACTCTATTTGTATACATATATATAGTATATATATATATATTTATATATATAGTTTCTGTCAAAAGTACCTCACATCTTTCTCATCATATACATCTATGATTGGCTACTGTCTCAATCAATCACGTGACCTCATGGACAATAATTTCAGGTACATTCAGGACTTTCTGTAAAAAGTCTTAGAATATTCTTTACAATTCAATAAAAATACAGAGAAGCAAAAATATTGGTGAGATAACAGTCCACTGTCCTGCAGAGGCTGCTCAACCATAGCTCAGTTTCTTCTTCTGCACAGCGAAAGATCCTTTTCTGCCACTTCCTGCTCATTCTGAACAAACCTCTGCCTCTGGCCTCTGCATGGCCAGCTCCGCCTGGATGAAGGCCCCCTGGCCCAGAGCCGTGGAGTACGCTCTGTTGTTGTGGCTCACTGAGAAACCCGGGGCCGGGAAAGACCCGGAGCCTCCGTGTTTTTGAACAGGGGCCTGAGGCTGAGGTACTGGGTGGTAATCGTCCAAGTTGTCATAGTGGGACTGCACGGATTTCGTGCCGAGTTTCTGGTAAGCGTAGTCTCTGTCCGGGTCTGGTTTGCTCTGGCTGTAGTGCTGCTCCTCTCGAACGCTGTGCGATCGCTCTGGTTTGGAGCGGCAGGCTTGCTCCCTGGGGCCTGAAGGCTGGTCGTCGGCATTGTGGTAACTTGGTTTTGCTTTCATCTGATGGTCGGAGTCGGGACACTCGTACCGAGGTTGAATATTCCTTTTGCTTGGATACTCCTGCCGGTGTTTGGACCTGCTGCCGTCTTCTCCAGACTCGTACTTGGCTTCGTGTCGTCCGCTCTCTTGTTGATGGGAGAGGCCGTGGCTCTGAGTGGCAGGAAGGGAATGAGAAGATTGGCATTTCTTAGAGGCGTTCTGCTTAGAAAGCACATCTGACTTGTCGGCCATTCCACTGCTATGGATGTGCTTGTCAGTCTCCATGTACATGAGGACGTCAGGGTCCGACACCATGTGCCTGGGGAGGTAGCGCCCATCTTTGCTCTCTGCTGCTAAAAGCACAGCTTTTCCCGGGTCAGACTTACTCCGCAGGTGCAGGGTTTCATATCCCGATAAATCTGCTGGTGTGAACAAGCCCACATTGTCGTACTGAGAGAGGACGGGGCCCTTTACCTTCAATCGGGCCCTGCTCTCCCTGCGGATGGAGTGCATGCGGAGCCTTTCTGCTTCTTCTGGATCCCAGGCGAGGTAAGCAGCCGCCTCCTTACTCCCATGACCGGGCGGCATATCCCTGCTGACGAAGCTATGCTCCTTTCCAGGGGGGAGAATGTGGCGGGCGAGGTAGTGGTACCCTGTCGCCTTTCCACCCGGCCGCCCGGCAGCAGCGCCATCTCGGCCGCCGTAGGAGTGGAAGTGCCGGACTCGGATTGTGCCGTAAGGGTCCATGTCGTAGAAAGGCGCCTCCAGAGGGCTTGAACCAGAGTATGGACTGTAGCGATACTGGACCCGGCCGTTCTCAAAGTAAGGCTGCAGCTGGGTGACGTGGTAGTCGGTTTGTGAGGACTGCTGGGGGGGCTGCTGGTAGGACTTGCACTGATACACAGGTCGGTGGTAGAAGAACATGTCACTGTCTGGGGGAACTTCAGTCCTTTGAATCGGCACTGAGCGAATGGTGGAGGGAACGTGGAGAGAGTGGACTCTGCGGATGGTGGGGTAGCCGTGGGGTCTGTCGTGACTGTAGCCTGGATGCCCTGGTCCCGGAGACACATAGACACCCCGGGGATTTCCTCTCAACTTCATGGAGTGGTGGTAGGACCTGGGCCCCAATGTGTTGTATCGGTTATCGGCTCGAGCACTGTAAGGTATCTGAGGCTCAGACTTGGACACGTAGGAGTGTGGGGTGACGCTCTCTGGTCTGTAATGGTGGGGAATGGTTTGTGGGCCCAGAGGAACTGGCTTCTGGTGGTAATAAGCTGCTGCTGGAGGTTCTAATAAAACCGGCTCTCCTCTGGCGTGGTACAGGTAAGCCGGCTGGTGTGTGGAAGATTTACGAGGAGAAAGAGGATGAGGAGGCAGAGCTTCTCCCAGGTGGGCTGCTTCATCCAGGATGTGGAACGAAGCTTCACTTTGGCTGAGCGCGGCTGCTGCCAGTTTGCTCTCCATGGTGCGGACTGGCGGCGCTGGAGCTTTGGGTACGTACGCGTCATTATGTTTAGCAGAATCTGTACAGGGCTGCACCGGCTTAATGGCCTCCCAAGGCTTCTCCACAGGCTCTGCAGAGGTGGGGGCGACTCTGGCGCTGACCTTTGACGGATGGGGCTGGGAATGGATCTGTGTCTGAGGCTGAGTGGAAGCGTGTGACTGCTGATGAGGCTCAATCTGAACTTTGTTCTGCTGCTGAGTTTGTGTTTGGTACTGGGTCAGCGACACCGCAGGCTTTTTGGGTTTCTGAGCTGTTGGAGGAGGCTGCTCCGAGGGTTCGGGGAGAACTGGAGGTGGCACCTGAGAAGAAAGCAGGAAGAGATGTGTTACAGGTTAGCTGGACTGACATTCTGACCAGTCTAACCAGTCTGGCTTGAAATCCCCCAATAACCAACTGGGAGGATATAAATTAACGTATATTATTATTACTGTCGGACCTTGGATGATTGATTAAAATGAATGAATTACAGTGATGGACTTTTGTGGCTCCTGGCTGATGATGAACGGTTTTACAGATCTGAATTGTTTGTAGGATTTTCTGCCCCTTGGCTTCATTCTCATCCTGCTCACTGCAGGAAAGTTACTCAAACCCCAAAACCAGCAGCTCATCTGAGTGGTGGAAAGGTTTGTTTTCTCATTTTAAGTGAATATCTGAACATTAAACTCTCCATATGAACTGGGATGAGAGGTAAGAGGAGCTGACTAATATCTCATCTGCCACAAAAGCATCATGTAAAAGTTTCTTCACAAAAAACTGATTTTTTTCCTTCAAACATGATAAATCCTCCAAATGACAGGAAAAGCACCCGACTGCCTCACAGATCCCAGTAGAAACTGGAGGTAAAAGTTACACCATAATGTTTTCACATCAATGTTTTAAGGCAGCATTAACAGGAAAAACTAATTTTTCCATAAATCACCAAATTTAAAGACAAAATTAGTCAAATTAATATGATGAAACAAAGTTTTTGTACTTTTTGTTCCATATTGAAATCTAATTTAATCACTTTAACATCTTTTCTTCTTATTTTCTAGACTTAATGGTTTTAATCTTTCTGCTTTGCTGCTGTTTAACAGTATTTTCACAACATGGGGAGAATATCTGAGTATCTTTATTTAAATTCTTATTAAGTGTTTCCTTTACTCCACCTTGTTTATTATTAAATTATTTTAATTTACTTTGCTGCTTCTACTTTTTATTTACATTCTTACTGATCTATGACTTGATGACATCTACCTCTGGGAAAGGTTGTGATAAGACCCGACTGTCTTTGCTGCTGGGGGTGACGGCTGGGGGGGCACTGGATGAGCTGGTATGAACTGGAACATTCTGCTGCCTTTCTGGACTCTTCCTGGTTGGTGACGTCCTGCTGGTTGAACTGGGAAGTGGGGTGCTCCTGTAGAGTGGAGTGCTTGGTGGGGTGGTGTCTGTTTCAGAGCGTGCTGTGGAGGATTTGGCACCGTCTGATGGCACCGTTTTTGTGCTGGTCAACTCGGGCTGCTGCGGCTTGACTGGAGGACTGGGAGGGGATGGATAAGATGAGGTGGTGGTAATGGTAGGAGCAGCGCCGCTTGGGGGAGAACATTTTCTCCCTGATCCCTCCTCAGTGGCAGCCTGGAAATGTAGGATTAGCGGATGTGGCGAGTCCTGGAGGTCAGAGTTGTCCCGTTGCTGCAGAGGGGGGGACACCAGTGTGGAGGGCTCGGAAGACTGACACTGAACAGAGACTTGCTGAGCGGACTCAGCCAGGGCCAGGGCCAACATGCGGGCAGTATTTTTAGGAGGTGGAGGGGGAGGAGGGGCAGCAGTAGGAGCTGTGGAGCTGAGGGAGCGAGGGGGGAGGTCCTTTGAAGAGTCTGGAGTTAGAACTCCTATCAGGAACACAAAAAACAAGGGATGAGAACAGAGAGCGAGAGAGCAGCAGGTGAGGAGAGAGGCTGGATTTAAGGTGCTTCAAGAGAAGGAAAGGTGAAGATTTAAGCTTGGTGCTTTGATAAGACAAGAAAACACTTATTAAAGATTAAACTGGCAGAAAATATTCACTCTGCACGTATAAAACAAGCCGTTCAAGTTAAAGTTTGTTCTCCGGTTCTTACCATGGCTGCTGGCAGCTGCTACCGGCTGCACGCCGTCGTCTCTACTCAGGTTTTTACTGTCCACAGATTCAAACGCTGCCAGCTTAGAGTGCAGCTCCATTTGAAAAGCTTCACTCAGTGATGGCTCAGCTGCTCTCAGCAGCACGCTGCCCATCAGGGGAGGAGAGTCTTTGGCTCTTACCGGAGGAGACAGCGGCTGAGAAGAGGCAGCCGGGCCGGATGTGTTCTTGTCAGGCGTCTCCAGAGAGAAAAGCTCTGAAGGGGCAAAAGGAGTCAAACCGGTTGCTTTTCCACATTTTATAGGGGAGACAGCCTGTGTGGGTTTATCAGTGTAAGAGTAAGACGTGGTCATTTTTTGGCCTTCTGCCTTTTCTCTCTCGGCTAGGCTGCAATCTGCTGACAACCAGCTGCCGAGGAAGGCGGCGGGGAAGAGGTCAGAGCTGTTGGGCTTGCCACGGATGCTGCCAGAGTTTCTCTTTAGCGTGGCGCCCTCTGCCCCGGCCGGTGAGTCATCCAACGGGAAGGCGTAGGACGTGTCGGGGACGCTGCACTGGAAAGACATGGGGTCAAAGTCTAAGGAAGCCATGCCAATGTCTGGCGGGCTCAGGTCCACGTCTTCGCCTGCTGAGCGGGGGGGTGAGATGAGAGCGGGCACACAGATGGGCCCGTCGTCTCCGTCGCTGTCCTCTGTGGCATCGAGGTTATCGTAGGAGTTGCAGTGCTGCCGGCTGTCCAGCAGCTCACCGTTGAAGGAGGCTGATAGGGCGTCGCTGCTGGAGCGCGGCCGCCGGGGACGATACACCTTGGACTCTCCTGAAGGAGCAGAACAATCAGAAATAACATCTTATGTGGACGAGTACAAGAAAAAATGAATAATTAGCAACATAATAAGCTAATTAAAGATGAGTCAAAGTGAACGGGAGAACTAATTCTTACCTTCAACATTGTGCAGGGAACTCAGCGACTCCTCACTCTTGGCTGACCTTAAAGTGGCCGTATCTCCTCTTCCTCCTGAAATACAACACAGATCAGTCAGTTTTCCTGATTAAGCTCCCGTAACTGAATGACTCAGCTGATGCCAGTAATGTGGCCCGGACTCACCAGCCAGAGCCATGGCCTTCAGCTCATTGGGCTCACTGGGATTACGGTGCAGCTTGCGCTTAGACAGGGAGGATGACTTTCCTAAGTTGAAGAAAGAACGCCAACTACCCACAGGAGACTTCTTGGATTTATTTGGAGGTCTTTTCCTAGGATTAAAAATGATGATGGATAAGAAACTGTTTGCATCACTAGGCTGAAAATCCCACTGAAGAAACAAAGATTATTTTAGTTTCAGTTATTTAAATAACACAAAATCAGGTGAACGCTGCAACTTTTTAGCATCCAGGAGAGGGAGACAAAGTCCAAACTTAGATTCGGTAACTTCCACAGCGCCACTGCTAACGGCTGCTAAATACATCCAACAAACTGAAAGTCTCTGGTCTGCCTGTAGAAGCTCAAAGCCTTTAAACAAAGTCAAGCATTTAATTCAGCCTGGTTATCAAATTATGAGGTTATAATGATGTAAAATAAATCAATCCTCCTCCTCAAGGTTAACCCAAAAACAATACAGAACTCGTTTAATGCATTAAAGAAAAGAAGAAATGCAGGAGATGCTGCTCAGGGTCTCTAACAGCAGCAATCCACAAACATTTTAAGGGTTGAATGACAAATGCTGATATAAAAACAAACCTCTCTGTGGGAAACTCGATGACGGTGTGAAATTTGCCCTGCAGAGCAGCCGGACCTTCGCCCACCTCGATGTACTTGCTGTCTTCTGTGACGGGAGAATTGATCTGAGCCTGCGTTCTGGCCTGGGCCTCCTCCAGACTCAGAAGTTTTGTGGAGGGTGAGGAAACCAGCAGCGACTTGGGCCGAGACAAAGAGTTGTGACCTGCAGATGTAGCGGCGCAGCTGTTAACAGCAAGAGGACACACCTGGTGGTGTGTGTGCAGCAGTGTGGCTGTACCTGCGCCCTCTCTTATTAGCGTGCTGAGTTTAGTGCTGAACAGCACATCGACGTGGTTCAGGATGAACTCCACCACAACAGACTGGATTCGTACCTCCATGAATGCCGCTGTACCACTGAAGCATGCAGATTCAATCTGTTTGGACCTGATGTGACAAATGATTATTCAGCTAACAGCAGCTTTAACCCTCAGTTCAGGCACAATGATGACGGTGACTTTTAGTGTATTCTTCACCATGTAAAATATGTAAAGATGGCGGCTCACCTCAGCAGGTTTGGTGCCCAGACGATGGCCAGGTTCTTACTGTGCATGTTGGTGATGTAGCTGAATGCTGCCAGGCGCGAAAGGTGTCTCATGAGGAACTCCAAGGTCCTACAATCAAACTGGCTGCTGTTAGATACGTGCAGACTGGAATAATGCTTAGAAGTCTCAGTGTGTTTGGAGAAACTTAGAAATTTGTACGTATAACTTTAAGCAGATGATGGGAAATGGATCTGGTAGCAAAGTTTAGCTGAAAGCTGTTAAATGATATCACTGACTGCACATGAAGGCTCGATTTTAACACGTAACCTGCCAGTGGGGGGCAGTGTTCCCACACACTGACCTGTAATGCGGTGGCGGAAGCTGCTGGATGACATCATGGATTTTGATGAGTCGTTCTTCGTCCGTCGCTGCCGATACAGCCTCCTTCAAAGTGAAACAAAGCCAAAAAATGGGGAAAAGATCTCAATGAATCAACATTTCCCTCAGTATGGCGACATAATTGATGCTACACGGTGCACAGAGGGAACAGTCTGCAGACATGGAGCCCCTTCCTCTGCCCTGCTGCCATGACAACCAGAAAACATTTACTTCCCCCTCAGGGACGTCTCTGTTGAGCTCTGAGAAGATTTCTATTCCAAGTCAGACAGTGGTTTGCTGCATTTGTAATGACAGGGTGTGTCAAACACAATGCCATTACTTCAGTGGTTTATAGCTACATGCTGAATTTGATGAATTCCTGTCAGAGAAATCAGGAATTTCCATCTCTACATCTCATAAAAAGTAAAAAGTAGTAAGTGTCAAAGACATGTAAACTCTATTATTAGGCTGCATATTAGTGAGGTGAAGTTTGCTTACAGAGAATTTCTCATAGAGCTGGTAGGTGAGCAGCGGGTTGGGCAGCTCTCTGAAGTAGAGCTTGCAAAGCGAGCCGACACAGTGGATGTCCTGGATGTAAACATCTTTGGTCAGGTCGGGGATCTGCTCAGAGTCAAACTCGTGCCTGATGAAGAAGAAAGAGTCAAACTAACGGGTTTATGAAGGACACATATGAACGAGTAGAAGCATCCAGAAAAGCTTCACTACTGATGCATTAACAAACATGTTTTCCAGCTTTAATCTTTTAGCTATTCTATGAAAATATTGATAGCTTCATGTGTTTTGCTGTCCCTGTATCACTGAGGAAAACATCATCACTTAATTACAAACTGTAATATATATTTATAAAAACCCGACATGGAGGGGTTGTGCTTTGGATGATTCACTGAGGCAAAAACTAATAAATGTAAAGTCATGAAATGTTTAAACAAGTGTGTAAAACACCAACAAACACTCAAACATGTCATCATCCTCGTCCCAGAACAAATGCACAGAAGGGAGGTAAGCTGAGCTGTAAACATTTACATTGTTTTGTTTGGTCCCAGCAGCCCAAATCTGGTTCTCATGATCCACCATCCTGCACCATCCCTAAATCAAATAGCTAAATTTCCACTTCTGTAGGTCATCCTGTCCAGCAGAGTTCTGGTAACAAGCCGTTCATTCAGCTGTACTGGAGAAGAGTTGGATCTAAAAGCTGCAGGATTATACATCTCATGTATCCTGGCATCCTGGTTACATGTTAATGAAACCATCATCTATCTGAGGTGGCTGTGTGTGGAGGCTGCATCTCAGCGAAGCAATAAAATATGTATGAAATATGGTTTCCTTCATTGTTTACATCTTCAGGCCTTCACCATGTTTCTGTTTAACATGTCAGAATAAAGAACCTTTCAGACGGTCAGCAAACTTAATGCCACATGTGAAAAGTGGTCTCTGTCACATACAGTTACAGAACAAAAAGTTTCGGTTTTCTGACCCATCTAAAGCCGACAGAGAAGCTTTTTAAAGCTTCCTGTAATATTTTGACCCTTTGACAACCACGGGGATCACCAGTGACACCAGAACACACATTTATTTAAAAGCTTCACAAACAGCACAGCATCTAACACCTCCCAGTATCTGCTGCTGCTGATGATTATGGCATAAGCATTAAAAGCATTAAATACTGGTACGGAAAGCTTTAATATGAAGAAAGCAACTGCTGGTATTCTTTTCCCTAACAGATGCACCTCTGTCTGATGGATTTCACATTATCCTCTTTTGGATGAGGGCCTGGTCAGGATTAGATGTGCGAGATCCTCTCGGGAAGAGGACGTTTGTGTGATTCTCCTTACCGCAGTTTCTGGATGTTTGAGGCGATCCCAGAGAGGCGGTAAATGCCGTCCACCACGCCATGCTTCTCGATGAACTCTGTGCAGCTCTTGAGGACCTGGGGGACTGCAGAAAAGCCAAAACATTCAGCATGTGAGCGCCACAGGGCCGTAAATAGAAAAGCTGCTGCTTTTCACCGGCGATATGAAGAAAACAGTTTATCAAGAATGTGCTGCTTCCAATGGTGGCAAAGGACAAGAGAAGAAAAACCTCAAAAACACACAGCTTTTCATTGTGCTTCAGCAGCCATGAATCAGTCATTTTGTTCATGTGATATAAGGTCAGTGGGTATGTGTGCGAGGAGGTTCTCAGGCCTCCCACCATCACACATCATTCACAGGATGACAGAGGGTGGAGTTTTCACTGCAGCAGCTGTTCTGAGAAATTCCACACAAAGCCAGAGAGAAAAACCAGGAAATAAGTTAGTCTCCTCCAGCAGAGGAGATAATCGCTGACTCATGTGTATTACACCAGTCAGCCATAACAAACGATACTCCTCATGGCACTCGGGACAAAGAGGAAGTAGACTGTACTTTATACGACTAGCTGTAAAACAGGATGTTTAAACATGTTGATTTAAGTAGTTAAAAAAAGTGTTTTACATGTTCTAAGTTACTTATAACAACTCACACACAAAATATTAGAATATAATGCTAACACAAACTACAGGACAAATATAAACATGTTTTTGTTTTCTTCCAGAAACTTTTTAGGTTCAACAGATGATCCCACCTGAGCCGGATCATCTTTGACCCATCAGTATCACTCATGTTGCTTTATATTTACAATGATTGACATCTGGGAAAATTTATGTAAAAAGCATTGCTGTAGAATCCATATTCTGATGTTTTATTCAGTAAAAAAGAGGAATTTAATCTAAATTCTGGGTTTGAACGTAGTTTTATCTGCAAGTTTTATTTAGCTTAAACAACAGATCACGTAAAGAGGACGTTATGTTGTGATGGACTGGAAACAGGTTGCTGTAAAGGAAATGACCACAAAGACAGATCTGTCTTCACAGCACATTACATGAACGTTACATTTCACCTTGTTACAAATGGTTTGTTTATGTCTCACATCAGAATCAGTCAAACGGGGACGGTCATGCTCCTCCTGCGTTCATCCACCAGAGGGCAGCGCTGAGTTCACCGTTATTTTCACACCAATTTCATCATTTATCCAAAACACTAGAAAGTGTAGAATAATATTGTTTTTGACCATTTTTAGTTTCTTCTGTCTTTTTAGGGTACTTTATGTTTGCCCATTTCTGTTTTATTTCTTTTTGTCCCTCTCCTCTGATTTGTTTCTTCCCCTGGTTGTGTTTCGGCTACATGACGCTTTAATGCTCTAACATTTTCTAGCTCCATCATCTGCATCAAATGATGGATCTGCAAGGACACCAATTTACAATCAAAACCAACTAATAAAAAAATGGATGAAACTAACTTTCTGCGTATCTGCCTTCTGTGTGGAGCATTAATGGGCCTTAACCAGCACACAGGCTATGCCTTATACTTTATATGGTTTTATGAAGCAATGTTTATGTTTGTCCCTGTTAAATAAACAGTGTGTGTGTGTGTGTATATATATATATATATATATATACACACACATACATATATATACACATAT
>JBAMIG010000016.1:52225-85230 GCA_037177335.1 Kiunga ballochi | reverse complement strand
CAATCTCAAAAAATAATATATGTGCATTAAATCTAAAAAAAATCTTTAAAAAGCTGGAGTTTGACAAATAAAAGGATAAATAAAAAGGATTTATGTTTCCTCTACTGCCCTGCTCGGCCCACAACCACATTACAATGTTTAAAACAGAAAAGCAAAATCACCCATCTTATCTGTGGTTTGTCCTTCAAGTTCAGTTTCAGCAAATGTGTGATGATTCAGCCCTGAACAATGTGACCACGTCTCTTATCTCTTCAAGGTAAAGAAAGATTTACAGGGTCAGGGATCAGCTGATCACGTGATCAGAGCTTGTTAAATGAACCAGACTCAATGTGAGCGAACGCAGGATGAGCCGCCTTCATGTCCACACGCATTATGATCCATTAACACGGATAAATGGCGCTTGGAGCTGGTATCAACATGAAATGAAATGAAGTTATTGATCGGGGCTTGAAGTAGAGTAGCATCATCGAGATGACTGGAGATGGAGTTACTGCCTACCAGCAGCCTGAGAAAGACTCCATTATCCTGCTGTTTTGTCACTGACACCATCAGAACCGCCCACCTGCAACCCCGTCTGCAGAAGAGTGATGTTAATATGGATTTCTACAAAGCCTTCAGCTCTCATCACCTCAAAGAGAACAGATTATCCTCAATTTAACAGCAGTTATTGTCATCTCCTGGCCTTCATGCTCAGCTAAAAGCCCGCTGGCAGCAGGTATTAAAATAAATATTCACATGACTATAATGGAATAATTACGTAAGCATAAATGTCAAACGGTTTAGATATCAGGAAAAATATGCAATTACATAAAGTTAGGCAAAGTTTTCTTAGGCTGCAGGCTAAAGTGACCTGAATGATTTGCCTGTATGCAAGCTGATCTTTTAATTGTCTAATGCGACCCAGGCCAGTTGGATATGTGGTCCTAAACCGATACAGATCGGATCTTTAGCCATGTGACTTCTGACCAGACTGATTGTTAATCTGACCTGTAACGTCACAGTTACAGGTTCTGCTTGCAAAATGATTTATAAACTCCTCTGTAAAGATGTTCACATCACTCCCACCACCAGCTCAGACGCTGCTGCTGCTCCACATAATGACACCTGCTTCTCCTCTGCAATCTCTTCCTTAATAAAATGTCATTAAAAATGTCCTGGCTATGGTTGGACAGAAACTTTTAAATGGCAAGATACGCTTCGCCGTTACATCTACGTTTGCTTCCACAAAGACTTCACAGATGCGGGACACTTCTGGTGCAGGAGATCCAATAGAAAATCATTTAATTGGAAATGTGAACGGATATGTATACGGTAAACAAATTAACCATCATGCCCTGCAATGTGAATGTAGCCTTATAAAAACAGAAATACTACTTTTCTGAGAACATGCAAGTGGTGCGCTACGTTTTCCTGCACATCTAGTCAAGTCCCTTAACAGCTGCATAAAAACAAACAGATTTATTGTGTTGGATCATCGCAGTGTAAAATACTGCACTATGGTCCAACAGGCAGCTTCAGCTTTAGCTCAGATGTTGAGGAAAAATAATACTCGGAGCTGAAGTTTGCAGTTATTTATGGCCTAAACCTGCTGGATGCTTCTGAACAGCTGAACATGTCAACTCCATGCCGCTGTGCACATCTGACCGTTAATGCTGCAGAATATACTCCTGCCGTGTTCACAGACACTTATTTAGGCATTTTTACTGGAAAAAAAACAACCAGCAGATTAAAAAAAGTTCACATGTTGAAGGATTGGTGTGCATTTGGGCGTTACCATCGTGTCCTGAGTTGAGGAGATGCTCTCCCAGGTCGCAGCCAAACACCCTCTCTCGGAGGATGCCCCTCTGCTTCAGCTTCTGCTTGGTGGGCCGGGACTTCATGAAGGAGCGCAGGAAGGTGATTAGTTTCCCGTGTTTCTTAGAGACTGAGGAGTCAGACAAGAAAGAAAAGACACATCTTAGACACCGTACACAACTGTTTACCGCTTCACAGTAAGTCCAGGCTCGACACAACTCGCACTTCACGCATCAATCCATGCATCGAAGTGAAAAACCCAGACAAGCCGCTCAAAGCCCATTGTGTCCTTCAGCTTCATTCTAATGCAAACGCACTCTTTATGCATGTGTAGTTTCCTTCAAGCAAAGGCTTTATTCTGAAAAACCACCTCCCTGGCAACTACAGAGGAATCCTGCACATTCAACACGAGAACCGTCTGCTTCCTTTAAAAACAACAACAGAAGCTCAACTTTTTCAAAAAAGAGAATAAGAGAAGCCCATCTTCACGATATCACGTCTGGAGAGGTGCTAAGCTCCTTAAACAGCAGAGCGGTTTGGAGAGACGAGGAAAAGCTTTGAAATTAATCCAACCATCCAAATATTTCTGAAGGAAGCCGCCTCTGCTGCAGACATCTGACCTGCAAATCGCACGCAGCACGCCACCGATGGGATGACAGTAGCAGAGGGGGTCAGATTACATGACCCGGCTGTGCAGATGATATTTACATGCTTTAATAATACATTTAAAAGTTCCCTTTTAGGATCAGTACTGTCACAGAACCAGTGAGGACAATCCAGCTTCCGGTTTCACAGTTTTCTTCTCGTCACAGCAGATGTTTACTTCATACTCAGACCAATAATTTTCTTTGATATTTGATGACAAATAAGTGGAGCAGGAACACATAGTGAATATTCACAAGTGCAATACTCAAAGCCCTCTTTCCCTATTAAGTGCTGAGCTCTTCCTCCTGAAACATTTTTTCCATTAACTTCTGCCTCCAGAGAAAAAAAAAGCTGCTCTGTTGGATCCATTTTTTCCTTCTCACGCTCCGTGTTTGGCAGACTTTCATTATATATTCATTATACCTGTCCAGGACTTAAACTAGCAAGCTGCTGTTTAAAGAAGGAAGTCAACAAACTGTAGTGTAACACACTGATGCTACGTTTCTCTGCGCTCTCCTGCAGCATAAAGTAGGTCATTGCTTCCAAGCCTGCAGAGAAAACAAGCCAAATGTGTTTGGAAGTTAATGCAAATACAAAAAGATTTCTGCAGAGTCTACTCACTGCTAATTTAAACTCATTACGTCCTCCATGACAAACATGCTCGCCAGGCGTAAAGAACAAGAAAACGTTCTTGTTTGGTCCACGAGATGGTGTGACGGGATCATCGTGGGTGGGAGGTCTGTGCCTTTATGTGTTATATATTTCAGATATTACTAAATAATCTGTCTGCAGCAGTACAGGTTGTGCACATGACTGTTATCACTTCTCATCCGGGAAGCAACAAGCTTGGTCCGTAGCGGAGGTGATGATCAGGATGATGTGATAAACGCATCCATCCAGAACAATCACAGTGAGGAAGTGCAGCTACTGTGTGAGACGCTATTAGCTTTTCATCTCATCAGTAATGTTCCAACTTTGTTGGATAATTAGGTTTAGGTTAGAAATGTTATTTAGCAAATCACCAGGATGGCTGTGTGTTTCTATTTAAACAGTGAACATCAAGCGTTAGATGAGGGGAGATGTTTTTCTGTTTGCAAGGGATAAATATCAATATGAATCAGCTCAATTTCATTAAATTTACTTGAACCGTTTTGTACGAGCACATATGCCATCCTGAATCGATGGTTAGCCATTAAGCAGACCCTATTCCTCCACTGACCTCTGCCCCAGCATCAACAAAAGCAGTCGTTCCATCTGACGGGAAAGTGGAGCTGTAACTCTCCCCTCAGGAAGAAATTTCCTTTGCTCTGCCGTAGCCACAAACAAAACCGCCGAGCCGAGGCAGCTTTGTTTACTTACTGTTGAAGCATCAAAAAGGGCCTTCGGTATCATAGAGGGGGGAGGAGGGGGGAGCTGACTCTGCAAATGACACGTCGCAGACTGACTGGAAGACACGAGGAAGAGGAGTTCAGTCACCAACATGCCTCAGAGGATGGACAGAGACTCCCGTCTGCTTACTGTCACAGAGGATGACAGCCTGGAGGCTGAGCAGCCCTGAGCTGGCCTCAGACACCAGCTGGGAAAAAAGAAGGGATGATGGAGGCTTAACTTCCTGTGACATTAAATATGGCATGTGGCAATTAGCAAGGCATTCCAGAAATGCTGCATTACAAGAAGATGCAGATGTGTTGAAGGTTGAAATGTTTTAACATCCCAATTAAAAACACGAAGCTCCATGACTGGATGACTAGGATCCCAACAGGGTTGACCTTCAGCTGTCTGCTGGATGCAAGCAGAACATAAAGGAGGAAGATAAACAGCAGGAGACCAAAGCACTTTTACATAACTTAGGTCAAAATATGACGACACAAACAATCCCCGGTAAAACAGTCCCAGTTCGGCTTTAACTGGGAAGATGGGTGCAAGCGTCCTACTGGAAAACACTGAAAAGATTCATGTATCAGAAGATGCTGTGCATAGATTCTCATTCACTAAATATCCGTGTTGGAGGACACATCCTGTAATCATGAGATGCGTTTCGTTTCAGGAGAACTGCTTTGCAGAAAGAAAACAAAGCAATTATGAAGACAGCAGAGAGAAGCCGGGAAAAGAAATGTTCATTATTAAATCCAGGAAGGATGGCGGTGAACCACCATCTGCGATTCAATGGTTCATCAGGTTCAATAAGAGTCGTTTAAAAGCACAAAACATCATTTTCACACCAGAGTCTAGACACTAAGACCAGTGAGGATGTGCTGGAGAAGAAATGATGCAATAGAAATAAATGGTTTCCGTTTGAACCGCACTGCAAGACGCACATCATGTGCTCACATCCTCCACACGGTTTATCAGATAAAACCCGGGATATGAAAAGCCAGGCTGAAAAAGGATGATTATAATGCCGAAGAGGATTAACAGGTTTGGCTTGAAGCTCTCGGCTGACTGCATCTGATGAGGATTTTCCCAGGAGACCCCAGAGAGGGGCTGTGAGGAGATATGATTAGCAAGATGTAAGCAAAAAGGAGGCCAAGCATTATAGCAGGAACAATTGCAGACGTAATGGCAAACATCAGGCCGTTTCCGACCCAAAACCAACGGCCTCATTCTTTTCAATTAGTCAAAAGCTTGTTTTCTTTACAGACCAGAGGAAAATTCAGTTTTCCTGCACTAATACTGTCCCAGCTTACTAAAGTAGAGCAGCGATGCCAAAAGGACGCCGTCTCCAAACTGTTAATACAACAAAGTGAATATATAAGCACCAGTGAGTGTGGCAAAATGCCCTCATCGCAGTGTTTTCCCTGCAGCAAACGCCCCACTGAATCCCAACATGCTGATGTAGCCCCCAGACTGGAGATTTCAGACCACCTCCTGCTTTGTTGTAGAGTCACAAAATCATCCAATCAATTTTACATGTTTTCAAATTAAAAACAGCAATCCCCATGGTGATATGATAGGTGCAGAGATCGTGTTTGCATTACTTATGCTAACAGAGGGAGACTATGTGCATCCACTCACTCAGCTCGTGTGGTGTTTCTGCACGGGGCGTTCAGTGTGTCAACAACAGAGCAGTGTCCGTCTATTGACAAGCTGCCACGGGCGATGGCGTCCTCTTGTTTCTACAAAAGAGTCAAAGTGTGCCGTGACAGAGGCCGCAAAGTGTCTTGTTGTTTCATATGTCTGGACTCAGATGGGTCCGGTTTACCCTAAAGCTAAACTAATGGTGTGACGGCAAACAGCAGCAAGAACAAGAGATTTTATTTCCACCTAAATAAGCAGGAAATAAGTGTGACAACTTCAATTCTGTGTTTGTGTAAATACTGTGATGGCAGTAAAATAAAAATAAAGTTTAGAGAGACAACATGGGGCATTAGATGGAATGCAGTAAGACAGCAATAAATACAATTTGAGCTTCATGTTGAAAGTTGGGGAAAAACCATAAAACTCATTTAAATAAAGTCTATTCAGATTACAGTTAGTTTAGTTGCACCAAGTCATCTCCTGGTTAAATTTATCCAAATATAACTTTCACCAGATGAAAAAATACATAATATTTAACCAAAAAGACAATTTAAAAAGCCTTTAAATGATTAAGTTGCGTTACTTTTATAACGTTGTACATCAGAAAGCGCAAAAATGGGAGGAAAATATCCATTTAGAAGCAATAACTTTTCAGACGTCTTTACTTATACACTATCCTTTTTTAGTTCTAACTAAATAAAATAAAGAAGCAGACATACACAACAAAAAGACTAAAACGGTGTCAAAGTCCGCACTTTTCAAACTGTCCTACCTCTGGTCCATTTGCCCTGGAGGAGCTCAAAAAGCTTTTTTTTAAAGTCTTTCTTCTTCAGCAAACTTTAGACGCGTTTAAAATGACAAGGGACACGTTTCCTACGCCAACGAGGCGTCTTAAAGAAAGATAATAAAAGTTTAAAGTTCAGAGAAACCGGACGGAGCAGCGTCGCGGACTCCTCTGGCTTCTGCCCGCTTGTGCCTGCGCACTGCTCCGCCAACGCTGCGTTCAAGTACACCCGGAAATAGCATAACTACACAGCCGTCCGGGAGAACCAGAACGCGGTGCTGGAGCTAATTATGAATAAAATAAAAACGACTTCGAGGTAGCCTGAAAGGCATCTTTAAAGCTAATAAAGTAAAAAAGGTTTAAACTTTATATCTACAATCCAAAAGTTCACATAACTTTCCCACTGTCCAAGTACTTTAAGGCTGTTCAAAAGGATTTTCTCATCCCATTTACTGAAAAATAATCATTTTGTTTGCTCATCTTATGGATTCTGACGCTAGTATCATAACAGTTTTACAAAAGGTTTAAAAATAAAAGAAAAACTAATCAGTTTGTATTATTAAAAGTAAATCTTTCAAAAACTTGTCACCCAATACAACCTGAAATAGGCTACTAACAAATCACATCAACTTTAATAACCTACTAAAGAAAGTTGGAAAGATGTGAGAAAATTATTTTTAGATATCCATATTTCCTGCATTCCTGAAGGCATCATTGGACTAAAGCAGCAAAGTGGCACTGACTCTGCTCTCTCACTTTTACACCATTAAATGTTTCACCTGGAGCACTTTTTGTTCTAATCCTCGCCCTGACAGCACGTCCCCCTGGCAGGGTTCAGGAATCCAGCTAATAAGCCATCCATCAGAGGACACACTTCAAAGTTTTGTTTCTGGTCAATAAAGCTCTAAATGGTTCAGAACCAAAATACATCAGAGACCTCCTGAGCCAGAAAGAGCCAACCAGACGCCTCAGGTCAAACTGGTTTTATATCAGTTCCTAGACTCAGAACCAGCCACGGAGATGCTGCATTCAGCTTCTATGCTCCACGTGTCTGGAATAAACTCCCAGAAATCCTCAGATCAGCTGGAGCATCCAGGTGAAAGACCCACCTGTTCTCTGCTGGATTTCAATAGCTTTTATTTTACATGATTTATCTTAATCATTCTTAAATTAATATTACATCTTTGTAATGCTTTGTTGTCATTTTAAATGTCTTCTAATGTTTCTGTAAAGCATCCTGAATCACCCAGTGGCAGGATTGTGCTGTACAAATAAACTTGCATAATAACCTCCAAACAAACAGCTCCCACTGATCTGATGGCAGTAAAGACAGACACACATGAGGCAAGTAACGTCTTCCCTCTAATGGACCAAACAGGCCCCTGAAAGCATCATCTTATCAATTCATTAAGCAGCTCCGATCCTAAAAAGTCACATTAAGTTGAGATAATAAACCAATTTGTCTCAAATCACAAGACTTCAGTCTGGTTCTACAGCTGCTTCCATGTACTTCAGGACTGTTTGGAAAGTTTAATTCATGCAATAAAAGTCATGAAATCTTCTGCATTAGAATCTACTGTCACTTCTCAGATGTTTCTATCAAACTATTTCACTTAAAGGTTTATATTTTTTTATACATTATAAATACAATAAACACAACCATGCGAGTGAAGACGCTGTTTAAACTCGTGACTGTTCACCTAAAAGCTGATTACTTCATTATGACCATATATGTAGCCACTACTTTGTAAGCAGGAATCAGTTAATTCCTGTCATGATATCTTACCCCATAAAGAAGCATAAGACCAGTGTGCTTTTAACCAGTAGCAGCTATTTTACATAGATACCAATAAACTATTTGACTTGCAGAGATGTGGGGAAGAATGAGGTTTTGGAGATGAATGCAAAGTTTATTGTACTAAAGCAGAACGCGATGCTAGTTACAAAAAAAAAACCTAACGTTGCAGTAAATAGCTGGCTAGACGCCTGCGTGCTTTGCAGCCGCAGAGGAAGTGGGAGGATTTACTGTCTGTGATGAGGCACAGCGATAAGCTTGAGTAAATAAACTGTCATGTCGGCAACAGTTAGTAAAAGTCAGAGTTTTTGGTGTGTAATAAAACGCAGCGTCCGCCTCAGAAAAAGGGAGAAATGACAGCAAGTCTTTCTCTGAAGCTCTGAGCGGCATTTTTTTTTTTTTACTCCAGGCATCTCGCATAGTTTCACAGCACCAGGAAATGATCAGAGATCCTTGGGAACAGGAGGACAAATCGTACTCTGTCTCACACATTCTCCACACGTTTCCTTTCCTCTCCGCCTCACATAACCAGCTGTCTTGGCTCATGTGTGCTCACAGCTGCCCAAATCACTGGTCCCCGGACATGATGAAGAGGGGAGCAGGAGGCGAGCGGGCTCTCCATCTGGGTCAGGTCTACTGGGCTGGTTGGACAGGAAAGAGAACCGACTGTCACCATTTCTCTAAAGTTCACAACTCTAATTTTCCAAACGCATGTCAACAAAAGCTGAACGGAGCAGCTTCTCCTGCACAAAATGCAAGCACGCCGACCGCAGGATTAATAAGCTCCCAGTTCGTATGGTCTCGATTTTAACTGGAGCAGTCCTGCATGTTAACAATTTCCATCCAGCAAAAGGTTAGTGGTGAGCGGAGCAAGGATATTTTCCAACACTATGTAGCTCTCTGCAGGAATGTGCTCTTTCAGTCACCATGGAGAGGGAGACAGAGGTTCTAACTCTTGTGGGACAAAGCTTAACGCTCTGTGGATGGTTTAACAGGCCCCTTCATTGTAAAAGGATTAAATAAATCAAGGCTGGTCGAGACCTTGCACCACAGCACTCCTGCAGGAGCCTTTCAGCGTCGACCAAACAGATGCACACAAACACAGCTGGCCTTCGCCCATGCATGGCATATATTCAGCAGCTCCAAGTAATACTGTAGTAACCGGGCTCACCCCTCACGCCACTGAGGGAGCCAGGGCAGATAAAAGGGGTAACATTGTTCTCTTTTGGTATTACACCACATTCATACATAAAAAACCTTTTTTAAGACGGTTTTATACGCTAGAAACACTAGATTGCACATACCTAAAACCCATCTATCACATCTGGAGATAGTTCATAAGATTTAAGATGAAATAGAAAAGAACAGCAGGACTTGTGGGGTGGGGGGGTGGGGGGACAGGAGTAATCTGCTCCATAAGCCAAATAAAGCTTGTTTGCACACTACGCCATACACACTTTGCGGTTAATGTACAACCAGGGCAGATAAAGGCTTATTAGGGCGTGTGTCCAACATGGCGTCATTTCTGTTTATCCAGTTGTTGCCACTGAGCAGTGAGTCCATACGGCCGTATGAAGCCGCGTGGATAAAACACGAGGTAACACAGCTGCTCAGCATTTCTAAATAAAAACAATTACATGGACTTCTCATAAAGTTATATTTGATTTATAATAAAGCATAAAAACATTTTATACATAACATCTTTTACATCTTAATAGAGAATATGAGCTCATTTAAATCTGATTTATATTTATAAAAGTTTATAAAAGCTGGAACAGAGGCAGCAAAAGGCTGGAAAAGTAACTGGTAACTGAAGGATCATTAGACGACTAAAGAGGCAAACGTGTAACAGGTCTGATGTATGAGGAGCATTTTGGAGAGCAGGGGCTCTCAGATGGAAACATGGACCGTTTCTAAAAAATGGTGGAATAAGTTCAGAAAAATCTTCCTCGGTGTAAAAATGTCAGAAACTTTTACAGTATGAAAATGTTCATTCTGGGATCTTCAGAGAATTAAGAAGCAACTGGATGAAACAGAGCTGAAGGTTAAAACTAGGTGTTGTGATCTTCCACTCTGCAGACGGCAGCGCTTTAATAAAGAACATGATCCCCGCATAGACTCTGAAAACTTCCAGAAATCCCTCTGCACACTGAAATCCACAAAGGTTAGAGCTGTACCATGCAAAGAAGAAGCAATACGTGAACGCAATCTAAACAGTCTTCTTCTCTGGACAAACGCTGGTGGGAAAAATGTTCTTTTGGTAACCACATCAAAAAGCTCAACTCTTTTTAGCAACCTTAGTCACTATACGTCCTGCAGAGCAAAGGAAGGAAGCATCCAGCTTGTTCTAACGTTTACATCTCTGATGGTATGGGGTTGCATTAAGGCCTATGACGCGAGCCGCTTCCACATCTGTGAAGCTTCAGCAATGCAGAAAAGCACATGGAGGCTTTAGAGCAACATCTGCTCCCATCCAGACATCGTCTCTTCAGGCAAGACCCTGCAGATTTCAGCAAGACGCTGCTGAACCACGTCCATCACAACAGCATGACTTCACAGGAGACAGCTGAGCGCTGGAACAACATCCCTTTCCTGAAACTCCAGCAGCTGATCTCCTCACTTTCCTAAGCATGCTTCAGCCTCCTGCTGGCAGCAAAACACCATGTGGACACAGGTTCCTCTTCTATCCACCAAAAAGGGGACAAGCTTTTCTCCAGCAGAGCAACGGCTGGTTCACACACCGCTCATGTCAGAGTCACACAGTACAAACACACATCCCTCAGGTTGTGAGGAGTTAGTTTGTTTTGGGTTAGAAGGTATCGGCACAACACACTGAGGAGTTTTTGTCTACCTGAACTTAGGTTGTAGTGGTTTAACGGGTCGGCCACCCATGCACTGTCCTGTATTACACTCTCCATCTCCAAGTCTGCATGCATTCCCATGGACAGATGGACCAACAGACAATTGGATGAATGGATGGATGGATGGATGATGGAGCCATGAGAGAATCAGAAGGACAAAAGCATTTCAAGTTAGAAAACAAAGCAACTGTTTACGTCTAGATATTAAGAGTCAAACAGGGGAAACCTAAGTCAAATAATCAGATACGTGTTTCTACATTTGACCTCTTTACAAAGTTTTAATTGGATAATGTCTCTCATTCATATCACTAAAACAACATCATTAAGGATTAACAGGAAATGCTGTGTGTGTATGGGTGGGTGGATGAGTGTGCAGAGAGCAGACAGGCAGGTGGAGTGTGTATACCAACACGCACAGGGAGGGAAGAGACTCCATGAAGCAGGCTGCAGACCAGAGCAGGGGGAGGCTGAGGCAGAGGAGTCACAGTCAAATGCAACAATCAAGACACATGCTAACCTAGCAAACAATCCTGTGCTGTGAGACAACATGATTAATGATGCAGAGTGACAACAGAAAGCAAAAAATGTGAGGCTTCACACATGTGTAGGTGCCTTAAACAGCAATCTACATAGTTATTTATGCTGCAAGTGATCATGTAGAGGATTAAATAGGAATACATAAAACTGTAAGATGTAAATCACTCACATGACCTGCAGAGATTCTGCACTGAAGCAAATGTATCATTAAACAGGGATGCATGCATAAACATTAGGGCTGGGCATATTAACGTGATATCATATTAATTCAATTATACAGACATTAATTAATCTCCGTTGTATGGCAGAGACCCTGGACTCATCGCACATCATCATAATGAACGTTTCAGACGGGCCCGACGCCCTCAGTCATTTTTTAATCATTAAAGAATTTTACCCGTGAAAATGGAATAAAAAAAACTTTGTGATTAATCATAATTAAGGAATAATTAAGGACCGTCTTAGCTGCCCAGCACTAATACAAACCAAACAAAAACATCAACGTGCATGGAAACATTAAAAGCAGCGAGGAAGGGAAAGCTGATGTGGTCAGACCTCTACAGAGATGCTGAGTGTGCACTGAAGGTTAATGCAAGAGTTGCTGTTTAATAAACCTCAAACATATGACAACATTTGCTATGCCTTTGGGTGTTTGCAGGGATTGCTGCATGTCCCTCTGATGTCCATCGTTTCATCGAGCTTGGAGTTTAAGTTACGCTCACATGAGGATGACTGACACCGAGTCACAGCTGCAGATTTGGAAGATGTCACGTGGAATTGTAAGACTTTAAAAGGTTTAATAATAAATGATGCTGCAAGCCTCTAGTTTTGATGGTAGGTGCCCTTTGTGAGGGTTACTCTACTCCCAAGTCTGTCGAGCAGCTGCCAAACGGTTCTGCTGTATGGTTGTCAGAGACGCCTTAATGTCAGGTTCGTATCCGTTTGCTCTGGACACCAAGAGATTAGCCATTATTTGCATTGGATTTCCGTAAGGCTGAGTCAACGTTGCATGATTAGTGAGTCATTTAGAGGATGACGTGTCAGAATGATGGGTTTCCTTTCACAGCAAGGCTCATAAACTGAGTCATCTTTATAATGTAGAACAGTAAAGGTGATAAAAACTGCATGTTCATCTTTAGGATTAAACATTTCTAATGAGTGTCAAGTCATTGTGACAAACACCTTTTGCCAGTTAGACACACACACGCCATAACCTCCATCACAGATCTGAAAACACAGCTTTATGACAGTAGCTGCCATAAGCAACAGCTCTCCTCTATTGGGTTGCCTGCAGATGGACTGAGGGAAGCAGCAGTACCTGGTTTTGGCACGGAGTTGGTCATGGACTGTGGCACTTTATCATTTATGAGCTCCACACACTCGCTGGGAAAGAAGCCAACCTGGACAGAGCAGAGAGACGGGTCAAATCTTAATGAAATGAGGACTGAGATGGAATACCGCTGCATGGTAATCAGCACAAACAGAGCTTTTATCCTCCTGTGCATCGTTTTCCTCTGTAATCAGATGCAATTGGGTTTATATCCAGATTTAAACCTAAAGGCAAACTTCTTGATCTGAATTTATTTCCTGTCTATATGCAGATATCTGATGCAGTGTGAGGGTTATTTGAACCAGTATGTGAACACATACTGGTTCAAATAACCCTTTAGATTACAGACTATTCCCTACTGGAGAAGTGGTAAAGCTTGTTCCGATCGGATCTCATTCATGTCTTAGGAAAGTATGTTGTACACATTAAAGTCAAGTTTCCAATCAGAAGGAAGCAGTCTCAGTGTGGTGTGATGTGATCAAAAGACGATCTATTACCCAGAGGAAGTGAACCAACTGTTCGCAGATGCCAACTCCACATCCGGAGCACACAAGGAAGTTAGTGGTGGATAAGAGGAGAGAGGGCAGCTTCTGTTTGGACCTGCCGGGGCCCGGCTAAAAATGTGCTGAAATCCAATTCATAATTTGTTCTTTCCATCGACTGTGTTCAAAGAAACCTTTATAAAAACTGCAGCTATGAAGGATAACTCATTGCTCTCCCACACAGAGCTCAAACTTGAAATCAGTGACAAAGAAAGCATCAGGAGGGAGGCGGGACACCGCAACGTCTTCCAGCTGTGCGAGGGATTGGGACGCAGTGCCTGGAACCAGTGTCTCTGGCCCAGTTTAACTGTTCCATCAAACCCTGAACGAAACCAGTTGAGCTATTTTGAGGATAAGACGGTGTAGCATATGTCCTGAGCTGTCAGGTGAGAGGACATTGCCACATCCTCCAACAAAATACCCTGGAAGTACTTAACCCTTCCACAGATGAAAGTAAAGGTGTGAAAAGTTTGATTTGACGCCAATAGATTCTGTAAAACCTGACAAATGCATCTGATTACACACGATGCTCAGGCGCTGCATTTCTGACACGTCAGAGGAGGTGCAGGTCTTCAGTTTCATTACACCCGAATGTGACTTCAGAAGTACCATTTGGGTCCTGAGGTGTATGACATGTCTCAGTGGCTATTTTAGGATCCAAAATGTAAATTAAAATAAACTAATATCACATTATTTGATGAGCTCAGACAGAAAGCTGTTTATAAAGACAAAACATAAAACAAAAAGGCAGAAAAGAAGGTCAGACAGATTCCTGACTAACAGCACTTCTATTTGTAGCCTGATAGGATGTAAAGCAGGCCTCTGAGTATAAACCAGGATCTACCTCTTGCTTTGTTTCTCAGCTAAAAGCCATTTTCCTTGCTTCCCCTGGGGCTGCAGAGTAGTTTGAAAGTACCTGAAAGCCGTGCTTGCCCCTCCACCATGTGGTGTCTTCTTTAGGGGGCATGTCAATCACAGAGACAATGTCGCCAACCTGCAGGGAGCAACAGCAGCAAAGAAATGACAATTCTTCATTTAGCTTTTCACCTGAGATTTCAGCTGCCAGGTTTGCTTGCTGACATTTTTATGCCCTCTGTCGATGCAAGCGACCCGCATGTTCACCATTACAAAAGCTAAATGGGCTCATACGGTCTCTGCAGCAGCTTCGCCGTGTGGGTCCTTCTGCAGATCTGCCTTCAATAATTCATCAATTACAAAGATGTTTTTGTCTTTGGGGATCAACACGTGGAACTCATTAATCACAGAACCCAAAGCAGATCATATGGATGGTTTTTCTCTGCAGCTGCAGGACGTTTCAGAGGGTGATCAGTCATGTGCCGCTGAAGCGGATCGCAGTAACAACATGGAAAGTACGCGTCAAGAAGGCGCTTCAGACTTTCCAGACGATATACCTAAATCTGAATAGAGTCGGCTTGAGTCAGAGAAGCTGGACGAACAGTGACATGATGGTGATGTCTCTGCACGCACAAAGAAATGATTCACAAAATTCTTTGATAAAAACGTTACCTCAAACGACAGCTCGTCTGAGGCCTGGGCGATGTACCGCTTGATGACATGGGCTGCAGCGATGGCCGGCACATTGATGGATGACTCTTCGTGAACCAGAAGATGATTCCCCTTATTGTCAACCTGGTGAACGGACAGACATCAACAATACTGTCATCCATCACTATTGTTTCTACGTTTCCCTAGAAGCTGCACAGTGTTATATATTAACCAACAAGATTACTTCCTATTTACAAATTTCCACAAGAATCCCTTAAATATTATGCATCTATTATACAGCATGATAAAACCATTAGCTGTTAGCAAACAGGACTCTTATGTAAGTGCAGTTACCTCCATCCACGTGAGGGCCGGCCCACAGTTTATCTTGTTGTCAGCAATAGCTGAAAGCCGGGAGAGGTAAGCCAACAACATCTGGGAAACTGACTAACATGGAGTAAAAACACAGAGGTTAGGAGGAATCACACAGGTAGCATATTCTCTCATGCAGCAAATAACTTTTACGTCTTTTTGCTTTGTGATTAAAAACAAACATTTAAAACCATCCAGCTTGAATTGAAATAAAAACTTAAACCTTCACAGGGTTTGATTTTTCTGCATAAATCCAACAGGAGGTGACTACATGACCCGCTCCACTTTGAGAACCACTGCAGGAGGTAGTAAACCTCCTGGAGAGACATTTTCAGCTCCAACCTCACATTACAATAAAAAAAGGTTTATGGTTTCTAGTGTTTCAGTGGAGAAGGGCAAGATTTTCTTCATCACTGCCATTCATTTCTCCATCACAGTGGCAGAAAAGTGATTCAAGAAATCCACTCTGTGAAGCTCCAAATGAGCATAAAGCAACACAGACATGTGGTATAAAGTCACACTGAATATGGAATAAAGTAGTTATGTTGATAACTTGGTGTTTTTATATTCCAACATTGGCGGCAGTAACAGTTTCATTGAGAGGCACCTGCCTGCAGGCTGTTTACGGTGCAGCTTCTCTTCTTAGGCCGCTGAAGAAACAAAAGCTTTTTTATAATCAGCTGCATAAAACCGGGTGGAAGATGTTTCTGCCTCTTCTGTGTGTTTAAACCTTTGTATTGTTATCTGGATCATGTTTTTAAAAAGTTAACGCCTTGATTTAAACATTTCTTTATAAATAATGAACAGTATAAGCAACAAACAGCCCGTCCTCATAAAACCAACAGATTTTTGCAAAGTCTGTTTTTAATCAGTTTTGTCCCTTTTTTCGTCTTTATTTTTGGTTTCAGTTACCATGGTGACGTTCTACTTATTACAGTTTTCATTGTACTTAATGTTACAGCAACTCTTCACACAAATACTTTTACTGTAAAAACTTGAAACTTTTCACAACCCCAATACATTTCAGAATTTTACAATAAAAGTTCCCTTAATTCTTATTTTGTATAAAGTTCTTAAAACAAAACGCAGGATCTGTCCCTCTTCTTCTTCATGGGACTTATAACGGCTGGAAAATCTTTGTTTAAACTCCTCTGAGGTGATGTTAATTGAGGGAGGGGCCAGAAATAGTGCTTTCTTCCTGCCACACGGTGGAGGTGGCCTGAACAGAGCCTGTACACAATGGAGGTCTGCAGGCAGGACCTCTTGGTTTAATTTAGAAGCTAATCTTTGGATCAGCCGCATCACAAGCAAAGCTCAGTAAGATAATATTCTACATTAAGCCAGGATTAAAACAGGAAGGAAACCGGTTTCCCACAGCAAAATAAATAGGTAGATAAAGCTTTCTAAGCACTTGCCTCAGACTGATCTGTCAGGCTGTCTAATCGAGGCAGCTCAGGCAGCTGTGAGAAGCGTCGGTCGTAGATGCAGAGATGCAAATGCTTGTCCAGGACACGGAAGTCCTCATAGCTGCGCTTCACAATCCAACTGCGACCCTGCACAACATCAAAATGACATGTGTGAGAGCAGCGAGATGCAGGTACAGAGGATACGTTTTCACTGAACTACTGCTCCATATCGAAGCTGGTTTCACACTAACAGGTGCACCTAGTGAGCATCCTTCCTTTTTGTTTATATGTAGACACAGTAAAAGGTGAGCTGCAGGAAGAAACTAAACCAGGGAGAGTGATAAAAAAACAAAAAAGCATTCAAAAAGTACAAGAAAAACAAAAACAGGAAATTAAACATGATAATAAAGAAGGGAGGGCTTCATATGAACACATCCCAGTTTTTGTTTGTTTGTTTTTTAAAGCCGACGTATAAAAAGACTCATTCATGAAACTACTGTCAATTTTTCTGCAAAGTTTTCCTTTCAGACCTTTAAACTCTGTGCTTCTAACTCTTTCTGATCACACACATATTAATGATGTTTCCACGGCGGGGAAAACTGCACTTCACAAGTCATCACTGGCTGTTTCACCCAAAAAACCTGGAGGGGACTTTATCAGAGGAAATTAGGAAAGAAAGAAAGCAAGAGATGAGACACAGCTGGAGAAGTCTGAGAAGAGATGGGATGGAAGACAGATGCTGAATTAGTTTTACTAAAGCACCAAAGTCTGCTTTAAAGGTTACCTGCTCCAAAAAGATGTTATTTTATGAATCCAGCTGTGGTTGAAGGGGGAGGGGCTTATGCAACTTGTTCATCACATGCTACCTGGGTAAACGTTTTTTCCTCGTATCAAAGAAATGTTTGGTTCAGGAAGTCAAAGTGTAATGAGTAATGAGAGCAAAGCAAAACTTTTTAAGATGCTAAGCGCTTTACGCAGAAAACAGCAAACCACTGGAAATCACAGGGACAGTGTTGAGGAGCGGACATGCAACCAGAGTAAAGAATAATGATGACGACGATGATGATGAAGAGACAAAAGATGATAAAAGAAAACCTTTTATTCAGTTCTTGTTCTGTTTGGATGGTTGGAAACGTTAAAACTAGGGGATGAAATGACGTAACTACAGCAACATGGAGCAGAACATCACAGATAAATAGAAGTTTACTTTAGCAAACGAGCCTTTAAGGTTTTGTAAACGCTTCAATGCAAAGTTTCACAGAGCATCTGGCCGAGGTGCAGGCCGAGGTGCAGAAGATGAAGAAAAATCTGTGTGAATCATAAAAACTAAGCTTCATGTAAAGCAGAGCAGAGGTTTCCTCTTTATCGCCAGCTAACCGAATTTTTTCGAGTTTTATAGAAACTATTTGGGACATTTAGGACATTAAAAACTCATCTAATCAAATTTTAGGACTTTTTTTGGGGTTCTTTATTTTGCAGCAGATGGAAGGACGGTTGTCTTCTGACCGACAGGGTCAATGGAGCGATCTTGTGTGTGTGTGTGTGTGTGTGCACGCGTGTAGTGAAATCTTGTATACAGTAAAGCGCTTTGTGTGGTCTGGAAAAACTCTATGCAAGTCATTTACCATTTTTTACATTTAAATCAAGAAAAAAGTAAAGCAGCTAATTTCTTCCATTCTGCCTCCAGAACTCAGGTTTTGCTAGCAGCAGCTGTTCTTTGTGGAGAAAATGACGAAAAGAAGTAAAACTTTGAGTTGATCTCACAAAAACCTTTCCCTTTCATCTCTTTTCCGCCCCTGCAAATTGTTTTTCTCCTTTTTAAAGTTGGAAATATTGAAAATAGGACTCAAGTTTCACAAATGGAAATATGGTCACAAACGGGGCATATTAAAGGCTTACTCAGCCCTTCCAAGGACAACACAGGAGATTTCATTCTAAGGGTGCGAGTGCAAACCCGGGGGACTTCTCCCTACATCCACCACATTAAACCTCCCTTTTCGGTTTAAATAAATAATCTTAGAATTATTTAATGGATTTTCTAAAAAAAAAAAAAAAAAAATTGTATCCAGTAAAAAAAAGCCTCATAGCCATGGGGAGAAACTGGTGGTGGAAAAAAAAGGTCTTCTGCTTTCATTTAGCCAAGAAAGATTGGTCAGAAGCGAGGCCAGGACTGGTGCGACTGGGACTGCAGCACACCACTCAGCCCACTGATTCCAGTGGTGTTTTAAGCGTTGGCAGGGAGAGACACTGCTGGGAGGCTCTGTGGGATCACGCTCCACTCTTTATGCTTTCCTGCCCCACTTTCATACGGTACCCCTTCCTTTTTAGGTCTGTGGCACTAAACCAGTTCCACTCACTGTGCTACTTTGAGCGCAGACCGCAAGGCCATGTCTGCCCGGGTTTTTTTCTCTTTTCCAAGTAGACTTAGCAAATTTTCCAAGTGGTTGCAAGAGGTTAGAATTTCCAATTACTTGACCAAATACCTGCATGATTTGGTATCTGTGCATGGAAATGCACGACACTGGAATCCAGTGTTAGTGAGGGGAAACTGAGCAGCTTGCATTTATATGGACTTTATTTCATGCAAACCTTGTGTTTATTTGATGTAATAAATAATAAATATGACTCTACTGAGAAGGAATTTTGCATTTGAGTGCGCCAAATGTTTTCACTTTGACCTTTGTAATAAAACTAAAGAGGCTAAAGCCATGGAAAAAAGCCGTTTCCGCTTAGAGGGAATTAAATTAAATCAAACTTCATTTATACAGCACTTTTCATGCAGCACTAAGTGGGGAAAATTAATAGGTACTCTACAGGACCTTTTTTATTTAATCAATCGCGGTAATGTCCTGCAAAGATGAAGAGACTAAAGATAAAAGCTGCAACTTATCCTCAGAAAATCCAGATACTTCAGCTGAGGAAATCTCTCTAAATGTTTAATAGCTGCAGATTGTGTTTAATCAAAGCAAAGAGCTACTAGGATTTAACTGAGAAGGGTTTTCTTTGTGGCATTCATGTTTTGTTGGTTGGAAACAACGTTTTCATAAGAGCCTGTTTATTACAATGTTAAACCAATGAAACACTTAAATTTTAAATATGTTGCATGTGAGTGATGCATGACTGAGTTCCTGTCAGCTCAGACAGTAGTGATGGAAAACTCCATTAACAGCATCAAGAAGCTCGTCTCGTTTTCCCTCCAAACTTTGCAGAACAGGATGTGGTTGTAAATGTGTATCTATTGATGAATCAAAAAGTTGCATATTTAAAGACGTATGTGGATCATCCAGCTGGAGAGAAAGTGTTTCCGAGCTCCCTGCAGCAAACCGTGTCGTTAGACAGGATTCAGGTTTTCTGGTGTGTTGTTGTCAGTCATCTCTGCCAGAAAATCACCAACCGGTGGAGTCTTCAAAGATGACACCACAGAAGAAGACAGAGGGCTTTCAATGATGTGTTGGAGGCTTTGCACATTCAGCCTTGGTTAATTTAGTAAAGAAGTAACTCAGGTGGTTTTTACCAGCATTACAGGCTTTATGCTAAGATGCTGCTGTTAGTTTCTGCCCATATTGACAAACTTTTGATTGGACTTTCACCACGGTTTGCACCGTCTTCGTCTCCTGACATATTCAGCTTTTCCTTAAACCCTCATGAAGGAATTTTCTAGTTTGTCTACGATGCACGGCAACAAAAACAGTGGAATCAGCGTCTCACCTGGCAGTAAATATGGACTAAGTACACCAGTTCTTTGGACTCGTAGCCATTCCGCGTCACTTCACACTGTTCATCGCCGAGGGACAACTGAAAGACAAAAAAGACAGGTCGGAGCATTAGTACGACTTTATCTCAACAACAACAAACTGGGTTTGGTCAGACATGCTGGTTTGTTGAAGCTTTAAACAAATGCTGGAGAAAAAAAATACCCGTTTCTAAAAAAGACGAGAGGCACGTGCACCAGACAGAACATCAAATTATGGTAACGAGGAGAAGGTCGGTAATTTAATGAGCATAAAAACAAACCGGATCATGAGAGCAGTGCAAAGGGTCTTATTTACAAAGGAAGGGAAGGACACTGGGATGGAACGAGTGTGAAACAGTAAAAAGGTCTCATTGTCTGCAACAACACAGTGTTTAATGTGAGAGATTAACAAAAACAGACACAAATCAAGCTAAATGACTTCTGCTCACTGTTTGGCATCTCACATAACACTTAAAACTAGTAAAATAAAGATATATAAAAATCTTTATACAAGTTAAAACTCTACCATGCAAAGACAAACATGCAAACAAAATCCAGACACGTTTCTGCTGACTGTGTATAAAGGGAAAGCAAAGGAAACCGTCCCGCGGTCAGAAGGACTAAAATGAAATTATGGATGCAGCCGCTGTGCTTGACAGGAGGAAGATCATCCTCCTTTATTAAATACATTTATTGTACAGGGCAATGATAACTTGCACATCATTAAACAATGTGTCATTTCCAGAGGAAAAGGTATTCAGCTTGGTGATGTCCAACTATGTTCCATTAATATCACCATAATGGCCTCCTGTCATCCATACCTGTTGGCTGGTGGAAGCATTAGTAGCTTAATTGAAGCACAGGTCCAAATAGTGGATCTGATCAAAATGTTTCACTTATTGCTCCTTCAGAGAAAGTGGTTCAGAAAGAGGTGCAGATTATGCCCTGGATGTTTCAGACACCTTTGCTCCAGCGGTTTGTACAACCAGAGCATCTACAGTCTGCACAAACTGCACTGGTTCCTTTTTAATGAAAACAGGAAGCCGTGCAGACACATTCACTTTCCACACTAAGAGCAACAAACAGCAGCGTCCTGAACCACACATCACTGATACGCTCCATGACGGGGATGGACAACGATTTCCTCTGCAGATGAAACTACGGTGCTCATTCATGTCCAGCAAAGTCCTCCTCAAACAAGCTGCACCTCAGAAACACACATCAGGTTTTTCATTTAAATGGCACAAAGTCGACACAAGGCGAGGCTAAAATGCTACATTTCCATTATGACCTTTGTGAGTCTGAAAGTAAAGTGACATTTCTTTCACTTCTTGGGTGAGTTGACACAGAAAAACACTTTTTACAGCATGCCCATCATGGATACAGGTTGCTATGGTTACGGGTTAACTTGCTGTTAAACTTATTTCCTGGTTGGGTTACGGCAGCAGTTCTAAATGGATCGGGGTTACATGCATATACATCACATGGGTGTTACGTAATCATTAAACCAGCCTAACAGCACAAAGTGATGTTTCTATTCTTACTTTTAAAAGTTACAGGTGCCGAAAGCTCAGAAAGAAAAGTGATTTTCTGCCTTTCCGACCTAGGAAAGTGGCTGGGTGGAATCAGACCAGAGGTTAGAGACACTGCTCACTCATCCAGAGAACTTTTCACTGTGTGATGTGTAGAAAAACATTGTGTTACCTGCACGTCTGTGGAAAATAAGTAAAGCTGCAGAAGTGTGTGAATGCTAAAGGGGCTTTGAATGGACAAGGATGGCAGAAAAGTGCAACATAAAGTCCATTCATCACTTCCATTCCTGCCTCGTTGTATGGATGAGCTGCTCCTTCAGGTGTCAGAGAAACATTTCCTGGAGATCATTTAGACTAAAACAAACATGCTCCTTCATTCAGACTGGCCAGACACAGTTTAAGGTTATTTTTCAGCAGAGGACAAACTTGTCAAACTTCAGACCCTTGTGATAAAAGCAGTCCAGACAGGAGTACAGCATGCTAATCTATGCAACAATGCCAGGGATGGGAGGGAGAGACACGGAAGTGCTCCCATTTATCCTGCTTTTATTCTGGAATAAATTCCTCACAATGAAGCACCGAGCCTTTAGAGACTGTTTTTATTGAAAACACAAACTCTGGGCTCATTTGCTGTTAAGCTGTGTTGCATGATGCCATTGTGCTGCAGTCCACATACAACTAAAAGCCTCTCTGTTTATAGAGAAGTCGGACAAAGCAATAAAAACAAATTTAAGATAGGATCCAGTGGAGACAGGCATTCCAGCAGAGTGCAGCTTTCTCTTATTTCACAGGATGTTTATGGGTTTGGACATTTACTTCAGGAAAAAGAAAGTACAGCCAGCCAATGACGCTGACTGAGAGAAGGAGAATGACTGTTTTGCTTTGAGTTGAGATGTCAATATCATGCAGCAACCAAACCAACTGTTTGTGTCCAAATAGAGGAAAGAAAAACCCCAAACCTGATTGTCTCAGCAGGATTATTACAGTCCGTTTTCACGGGAGCATCAGTGCATGAATCATCTGAGTATAAAAATGCTCAAAATGGCACCACCCTCCTGTTCTGGTGACATAATTTCCAACCAGCAGTGACCTGGATCTGCTTCCAGCATGGCCCACATGTGAGCAAGAACCACCAGAAAGCCGCCAGAGACTCGGTCTCAGGATGAAACGGGACAAAATGTGCTCTGAAGCAGCAGAAACTATTCAGAAAGTACACAACAAAAGGGTTTGAGGTGCTGACAGCCTCTAAACCTTCCCAGATGCTTATCTGCTCATGAAAACCAACAACCCCCAGGACCAAAACGGCCTCCTGCCAACATCCCATGTCTCACAGGAAAATTGCATTTCCATCTGCATATCTGGGAAACAACACTTCACTTCATCTCACTCTGAAAATACTTGCTTTGGTCACGTTTTCTCACAAACTGTGGAGCAAATTATTGAGCAAAAACACAAAAGGCTCAACAGCATTTAAGAAAATAGCTTTAATACATACATAATTGGGGAATTTATATGTCAAGAAAAGACATTAAATGCTACATATGGTTTCTCAAAGTTTTAAATCCAACTTCAATAATATAGTAATTTCCTTTTCATGTATATAAAAACGGACAAAATTATAACAATCCGTTATTTCAGCCAGAATACAGCTCATCTGCTGAAAGACTACATTAGTGCCTTTATTTAGTAAATATCAATAACAAGGCAGGAACTGAGTTTTGCTGGTCGTCTTCCAGATGAGTGACAGTAAAGACATTTTCAGAATAAAACATAATTGTAGGGAGAAAAACTATTAAAAATGTCACCAGAGAACTGTGTGGCTGCAACTCTGTAGAGTGGACTCACAGCAGGACAATGGAGTGAGACATTATACTGGTCAGATGTGAGTTTGCTTTGACAGGTCTGCCCTAAAGCAGCTGCTGAGTCACATGATGCTAATAATAAACTGTTTTGCAGAAAAAATCTTCAAAAAAAAAAAAAACCCTCTAAGTGCACATGCATCTGTTTTTTTTTTAAATATCCAATACATTGATTTTGTCCAACTCTTATATATACATAATACTAATATGTAAAATATATAGAATATATTAGGACCCTTTTAAAAATGTGATCATTTCAGATAACATATCCTCTGCTTTGCAGTTAATTTAATGTAGGCAGACACAAACATTCAGACGAGTCTATTTCAAGCTCTTTATGCTGCAAACGACACGGTTAGATGATGTCACAGCCACAGGATTTACAGACAATGATATAAAAAAAATACACATAATATCTCTTATATTTTGAGTCAGAGGAGACGTAGCAGAATAGTTTGATTTATAATATGAACATGTTTTCTGATATCACATTTTAGTGCCGATGATAATTTAACATTTCTAAATAAATCTGTTAAAGCAAAAAGAAAAACTTGTCTGGTGATACTGCAGAGAGCAGATTTTCTTCATATCAGCTCCATTAGCACATTATTTAAATAGCAAAACATCAACAAGTCCCTAAAATGAGTCATATGTTTGTTTTTTGCCTGAAAGTCAAACGTTTTCTGCAACCTGAAGGTGAAGCTAATCCAAACAGAGCAAACAAAGCCTTTACAAACCATTCACACTTATCAGTCCTTAGTGAATAAGCAGCAGAATATAAACTATTTAACTCATTAAAGGTCTACATATGATCTATACAAGGTAACTACAGACTGAGATACAAGCATCCACCTGATCTAAGCTTTATGTGGTCATAATTTGTTTGCACTGCAGGAGAAATATGGTCATAAAATCCCAAACAGTGAGAAAAGAAGGGTCCATTTTCAAAGAGGGCAACTTGGAGGTTAAACAGAACCTTCTTAAAAACGGGTTTGTGCAGAGCTGAATGCAATAACATCTCATTTAATGAGTCCTACAGGCACACAAGGACAAGAGGGAAACTGCAGCAGCAGACCTTTCTGCAGAAAGAACCATGGGAATCGTCTAAGACACAGAAACACTTGTCATACTTACAGTAGGTCAAGTGTGGTTTACAGTCCTCGCTACGCTTTCATACCCTCCATGCTGAGCTTGCTCCTTCGAATCACTCCAACACCTGTCCCCAGACGCGCTTCCTCCAGTGAGAGAATGGACATCCAGCCTTGTTTTGCTGCTCCAGATCACAATCCCCCACAGCAGGACATAAATGCCAGCCGGGTTCACATACAGTAAAGTCTCCCAGTGTGGGATTCAGGGAGCATGTGGGGGCAACGGGATCTCCAGCAGCTGGTGTAAAGGAGATGAGAGGCAGAGGTGGTGGGCTGTTGGATTCCCCAGTGGGACAGCTTTTATCTCCTCCGTTTTACTCTATTGTGACACCTCATACTCATCCTCACGCTTCCTTTCTGTGTCGTCAGACGCTCAACACAACTTTGAATCCCAAAGTGACCAGCAGCTAGAAACAACAGCCAAACGCAACCAGATGCAAAACTAGGGGGGAAAAAAAAGCTATTTTGTTCGTCGGGTTCCTCTGCTGACCTCACCGTCTGCTATCCGTGTCCTTCTGCCACATGCTTTTCACTCTTTTTCCTCTTCTCCTCTGTTTGACATGCTGGCTCACCCCTCCCCCTCTCTCCTCCTATCCCTCTCTGGTTGGTACATTCCCAGGACAAAGAGAAAGATGGAGGGAAGGAGATGGCAAATGAAACAGAGGAGAAAGAGAAAGCAGGAGAAGGGAGGAGGGGAGTGCACTTGCAGAAAAGCTATTTTCCTTCCACATGTGCAGTCCTCTGGTGTCCTCCAGCATTGTGGCTTTTTTCTCCCTCTAAGTGCTCCGCTGAGGAATCCTGCAGACCTTCCAAGTACCCAGTTAAGCATATTAGTAAGCGAGGTTTTGCAAATGTGAGAGGAAAAAAAAGCATCCTGAAGTCCGACAAGGGGGGAAGCCCGGCCTGTATATGAAAGGTAACACCACAGAAAAGAAACCAGTTTACCAGTGTTTTATGATGACTGTGCATCAGCTCTGATGACTTTAAATCTACATTTAATCTAGATGAGAAAGGACGCTTTGCTGGAGAGCAGAGAGCAAACAGTCCGGCTCATTGAAAAGCACATGTGGGAGCCAAAGAAAGCTGCAAATCTCCCCGTGCTGCCTTAAAAATGCATGCCAACAGCAGGGTGATAGCTCAAGCATCAACAATCCAAATAAGCCTACTGGTAAATCCTTTAAAAACATATATATTCAATGACTTTTAAAGGCTTTAACTCATTTCTGAAAGATAACATCCCAATCTGCTCCTCTCAGTGAGCTGGGATTTCTGCTCAGACCGGCTGCTCGAGTGAACATTTTCTGCTGCTTTCGGCTTGTGAATGTGAAATGATAATCCAGCCGTGACCCAGTTCGTTCAGGTTGGAGACCACGTGTTGGGAGGACCGATATTCTCCAGGAAACATTACTGAGCTGAACTTTCAGGGCAAAATGCTGGGTTTTAATACAACAACAGAGAACAAAGGAACCTTTCTCAACATGGCTGTAGTGGACATCCAGAGGTGTTGAACCATGATGAAAAGTCAGAGGATCCATGGGTTTCATTACAATTCATTCTAAAAGTAGTATGACTTATTAATAAACCAACAAAGACAATTAAGCAGAGTGTGCAAAATGTTGTGATGGTCTGAGAGACAAATGGAAACACTTGCATTGATCCTTGCTGCTCTTCTTGGGTTTTACCATCTTCCTACATGAGGTCTTCCTCCTCTGCTGCAGCACCAGAGAGCTGATCAGCATCTCAGTGGATTTAGTCATATAGACATGGTCAAGGACTTGAAGTTCAAATTGAGCATCCAAATGAGGAAGGAAGGGGATTTAAGTGACCTTGAACGCAGCATGGTTGTTAACAACAGAGCATGGTATAAACACCACAGCCTACCTGAGTGCTGTATGTGTGTCCATTCCTCTCTGAACACAGTGTAGCATCTTCTAATGGATACTTCCAGCAGGATGAGCCACCATGTCACAAAGCTGAACAGGACAATGAGTTCCCCGTCTTCAAAACGGTCTCCACTGTCACCAGATCCCAATCTACCAGAGCAGCTTTGGCATGTGGTGGAACAAGAGATCCTCATCATGGATCTGAACAACTGTGTGATATGGTCATGTCTATATAGAGCTAAAGGTAAAGGGGTCCAACCAGGGCTGGCAATGTGTACCAAAGAAAATGCTCGCCTATATCATCACTAGCATATATACAATCATATACAGCCTTACTATTATGAGACTTTGTGGCAAATGTGTAGAAAATATAAGAATTGCATTTAACATTAGCAGCTGGTCTCTCGCGGTGCTCCCTTCACAATGTCAGACTGCAGAACTGCATCACCAGGGTGGGTTTACTGCAGGCTGCCTGAGGGGCTCTGCTGCAGTACTTCACAGCTGCAGGACGTGTGAAGGAGCTTCAGCTAAAATCATTACTGAAGGTTCAGGTATGATACTGAGACCTGCAATGAAATTTAAACAGCAAGATTGCTGCAAGGGGATGAGATCACAGCTCAGAGTGGGTTCACAAAAGAAATCCAATTACTGTAGTGTATACACACACAGTGAGAATGAAAGAGAAAATCTAATGAATGGCCCTCAACGGAAAGGGTAGAGTGGTCTATAATGGATTTCCACCTTAGTGGAGAGAGTGTATTGTCAATATGTGCATCCTGCTAATTCAGGCCATTCTGGACACTGCTGTCATCACACCGTGCTGTTTGCAGCCATCCCATTACAACCACACATCACTGTGTCAGATAATCTACACACAGCACATCAGTCACACACAGGTCTGGATGGGTGAAGCTAAATGGGCTCCTCAGTCTAACGTATTTCATAACACACACACACGCACACACACACACATACACACACACACACACAGCCAAAAGGATACTGTGATTAAGTTTTCTTGGTTCACACATTTTCATGAGGCCACAGAGGGGTATGAGAGCATGCAAAGCTAGCTCTCAGCACTCCTGAAGAACTGCAGCGAGCGGCCACATCAGCAGTTAAATGTTCCCACATTGCAGCCATTTCCCCCATAGGAGCTCTCCTCAGGTCAGGTAGGAAAGGGGAGCACGGTTTGTCAAGTGTGAAGGAGGAAAGAGAAATAAATCAGTCCAGTCAAGCTGCACATGCTATAATGAGACATATGGAACAGTCTGGGGTGGTATACTTTCTGTCTGGCTGTCTGTTGAGTGGGAAAAGCCCAAACATATGCATCACTCTGGGAATATAGAGTTCATATGTATGCAGACTTAATACCTGCTGGGGCAGGGATGAGAGAAAAGATAATCTGTGGTATAATCTGCTTTTAAATTTTAAATTAAATACCACAAAGCTTTTGTTGGGGCTGACCTAATGGCCTGTGTTCTGGTAAACGCTGGCTGTTCCTGGAGCTGTGGCAGTGATTCATAAAAGTCACCTTCATCTTCAACACGCCTCATACATGATAGATGAACCAGTCACAGTGGTTCCGGTTAAGTTCACCTAACTGCAACCCAAACCTCCTGCAGGTGGAAAAGGGAATCTTGCTCATTAAAAGTGGAGTCTGCACAATATTCAACCTGCAGGATCACATTTTAACTTGTGATTTCTTGGAAAGAACATTATTAAATGGTGCTAATCAGGAGCGTACCAACACTGCTGCTTTCTACCTCTGCGTCTGTGCAAGCTAGCTAGCTGCAGAACATCCTCCAAGTATGATGCCGTCCACATAAACACATCAATGCACATCCAATATACTGGTCAGTTCCCACAAAAATAAAAGAGCCAAACATTTCTATCTGTTCCATGAGCAAACAGAGACCCTGCAGTGGTAGAATTACACCGTATCAACTGCAAATTGTTTAACTACGTGCATCCAGTTGCGGCATTGAGTATCGCTGCCTCATTTCTTGTAGCAACAAGTTGGCGTAGCACTGTTACACAGCGTTTATAAACCTGACACTGAAGTGCCATTTTAAGCTGACTTTTGTTGCTGGCTGCTTGAAGCTTTCCACTTAGACCACCCAGAATTCAACCAAAACATGAACAAGCTGCTTCTTATCTAGTCAACTACAACATCTACACATCACTTGCACAAGTTGGGACAGTTTACTTATTTAAATGTCTGAATCCTACATTAAATGTGATTTACTTTGATTAATGTGATGACCGTTGTTGGGTACATGAAGTTATTAAATAAATGGTCAGCCCTACAAACCCTGGAGATGCGATGTGTCAGAATTAGCAGCATTAGCTGTTCTGGATCGATGCTACTTCTGTTCACTAACAAATGGAAGTCAAATTCACAGCTTGACCGACTCGACATATTCTCTGTTATAATCATGAATTACAGATGAGTCAAAATGAAAAATCTCTCAGTGGTGTGTCGGTGTTTGGGAACATCTTTGAGCTGCTGTTAAAACCATCTCGTTTTCACCACTTTGTGCTCAGTGCAGCTTTCAGCGATGTTGACCTCCAAACAATGACCATGAGGGAGACAGAAAGACTGTGTGGGCTCTAGCTGGTCTTTTGTTATCGCCAACAAAGGCAGAATAAGTCCAACAGTTACATCATCCTGAGCTAAGAGGCGATGAAGAGTGGATCTCTGAACAAACATGTGATATAGGGTTTGACATAATCGCTCTGCAGGCCAAGCCTCACTTTCTGGGAAGGATTTGTCTGGAGAGACAAACACGAGAAAGTTCAATAAGCATTGAAATATTCTTATTTGTGCATCTTTGTTTAGTGATGTTGTGGTATCGCGGTTGATGGAACTGGTTTGAGTTTCTAAGAGCTTTGTGAGGAAAGGCGGGCAGCAGGAGTCTGGAGGTTATGGATGCTTGCAGGCTTCAGATGAATGGATTGATAGAAAGCTGGATGGATGGGAAAGCAATAGCACAGACAAAATGACAAGCACAGCCTCCTCCCTCCTAGAGGACTGCCTCAGTCGTGACTCTGGAGGTAGAAGCAGCTGAGACACATCAGCTGTACGCCAACACTTGGAAACAGCCTAAAGACGAGCTGAAGGGACGCGTCAGTCTTCATTACACGGATGGGTGCTCGCATACATACACCCTGCCGCTCTCATTTGCTGGCTCCCTGAAATCACACTCTCCATAACTGCATGCGCCGGTGTCAACATGAGGGGGCACTCCCCCATAGCTGTTAAATCCTGATTGATGGTCCCTGGCAGGACCCGAGCAAAACCCCGCTAACGCACGCAAACTGTTACAGGCCACTTATCACGCTCCATGTTTATAACCAATCTGTACCAGAGTCGGCTAAATTAGCATAATGCACATTGTTGGGTCCTAAAAGTCCATGTTTCCTTTTCCATCCTATAAAATGTCTTTAATGCATGATTTTTCTCGCTAACTGCGTGAACTGCGGCCGTCCTGACAACAGAAACATTTACAGTGAAGTGAAAGAAATCAGGTGGTGCAGAAGCATGGAAAAGCTCATCTAGTGATACTTTCACACAGAACTTCTCTCTCATGTCAGAGGAGTCCGGAAACAACTCTTCGTGAATTTGTGAAGGTAATTAGAAGCTAAAAGTATTCAGTAAAGCACATTTACTTCATTTCTGCACCTGTTTTGGAGCCAATTTGTTACTGGAGACATGCATTATTCAGGTTTTCTGAACGGTTTTCTTTATATGGCTCTGTTACAAAGCTATTTATCCTGATTCTCTTTTCTAGAATAGAAAAGTAAGAGGGGCTCATTTTAAGTAACTACAGAACATTAGTTATTTATTGCCATGTAAAAACTAAACGGGACAGCCAATATGGTTGTAACTGTTGTGAGGAGCTAATAGGTGCTATGCTACCCCACAGGAAGGTGAGCAGGAAGGACTTTATACACATTTACATATAAATATGTAAATATTAACTATGGACAGCTGCTTTGTTGGATGATTGGATGAAATTATAATTTAGACTCCCTAATTGGCAGAAATACAAACATATGAGAATTTTATATTTTGGCCTCGTTTCTTTATGTTTTACTGAGGTATCATAACTTGTTTTTCTGGCTTGCTCTTGTTTTAATACACTGTTTCTTTACAGCTTCATCCAGTTCAGGGTCAGAGGGAAGCGGGAGCCGATCCCAGCATTCAGCAGAGAGGCAGCACAGGGTCGACACCCACTCACGCCTCAGGAGATTTTAGAGGGATCAATGAACCCATCATGCATGTCTCTGGACCGTATTAGTACCTGGAGAGAACGCATGCACACACAGAAAGGCCACCGTTTGGACTTTCCCATCCGCTGAGGCTTGAACCAGCAATCTACTTGCTGTGAGATCACAGCATGAACCACTAGTCCCCCGTGCAGCCCGTTTTCATCCCGCATTTAAATGTTGATGCTTCAGCAGGTTTTTATTCAGGTACTTTTCTCAGACGTTGGTAGGATGCAGTGATGTCCACAACATTTTAGCTTTGCTACATTAAATAGAATCACTGAACTCGTGTTGGGCTTGGTAGAGCTTGATTGTTTTTCTTACAAGTAAAATGAGCTGAAAGCTTCTGTACAACAGTTTTAGGAACGTCTCCTGCAGAGCTGGATGCTCCCCTCGCTGCAGCACAGGATTTACAAACATACACCAGTTTGCAGGGCTTAAACTGTCACAATGGACCTCTTGCATAAATGATTATGCTAGAGGTCCATCATCTGGCTGGAATCATTAAAATGACTAAATGTGTCCATATTATGAAGTAAAATTCAGTAAATGGCGTAAAAACATCCTGAGATTAAATGTCACAGTGATTGTACAGAGAAACCGTTGGTACAACACTGCAGAGTAAACAATGCATGACATTTATGTCTGTTTGTAGAAAACAGCAGCTCGTGTGGCTGCATTCATCAAGCTAACCTCTGTGTGGTCCATGTGCAACGCGGCAGAGACAATATTTGGATCTTGGATGAACCATATGGGGAGGGGGACGACTTTTTGCAGGGGTAAGGGGGACAGATAGACATCAAGGAAGGAAACAAGCTAGTGAGTGAAGCTCAGATAGTTTGTCCTAAAGCTGATTCCGGCCAGCAGGCGTCCTCCAAAAACAATAAACTGCTGCAAATCAACATAAACGGGGCTGCAGGGTGGTGTGCCTGTTCGCAGCAAGACCTCACAGCAAGAGTCACGGGTTCGAGCCCTAGTTCAAACAGTTCCCTTTCTGTGTGAAGATAAATGTGTGTATATGATAGGTGGGTTTTCTCCTGGTACTCCGGCTTCTTCCCAATGTTCAAACATAAAGGGGGAGGAGGAGGTGGTGGTTTCCTTTATGTGTTGGTCTGGTCCAGAACCTGTCTCTCACCTGCTTACTGCTGGGAAGGACTCCAGCTGGATTAGGTGATTCACAAACTGGATGGATAATGTCATATTTCCACTTTGAGGCCACCTCCACCACAGAGAAGGAATAAACAATGCTAACAGCACTGTATGAAAGATTTAGCCTATAAAATGGAGTAAACACACTTGAGGGACCGCTACACCACTGGATGTGATACATTCATGTGAAGTCAAGTCATCGTCTGGACATACGGGTAAGTATGGCGCCGTGTCCACTTCACACTGAAATGGGATGGAGCTCGATGACCATGCAAACCACAAAATAATAGCTGTGGGAAATATGCAGATATGTTATGCATTCAGTCCACCATCATTCTGCAGATGCAGAGCAGCTAGAGGACAAAGTATCTGCACTCGTCTGCCCATGTGAGACAAATCTGCAGGGACCCTCTGTTGCTTTGGGGGATTCAAGTCATTACATGAAGAACTTCAGGGTTTACACAAGGTTAATCAATACTAATTCATCAACTTTTTAAATCCAGTTTAATAGGGTTCCAAGTTTTGACATCTAATAGATTGTTATAGTGCAGCAACAACATTGTGCCAAAATCAATACAAACTTCCACAGAGTGATGACCTAAACATGTTTTTCAGTTCACACAAAACAGCCTTTTTTCACTGTTACTCTGTAAACTGATGTCTAGATTTGATGTGCAAAAGATGCATAAAATATCTGGAACTAATAAAGTTACATAAACCCAATGAAAGGTGAGAGGAAGGCAGCTCGACATTAGTTCAATGAAATGGTAAATGGACTCATACTTATATAGCGCTTTTCCAGTCTTATCGACCACTCAAAGCGCTTTACACTATACAGT
>JBAMIG010000016.1:0-17722 GCA_037177335.1 Kiunga ballochi | reverse complement strand
GCCAAGGCTGCCCTTTATCACCGATTCTGTTCATAACCTTTATGGACAGAATTTCTAGGCACAGCCGAGGTGTTGAGAGGATCCAGTTTTCCTCAAGATCGGGTCTCTGCATTTTGCAGATGATGTGGTTCTATTAGCTTCATCTGGTCCTGATCTCCAGCTCTCACGGGAGCGATTTGCAGCAGTGTAAGAAGCGGCCGGGATGATAATCAGCACCTCTAGAGTGTCCTCTAAGAGTGGGGGATAGGATACTTCCCCAGGTGGAGGAGTTTAAGTATCTCTGGGTCTCGTTCAGGAGTGGAGAAAGATGGAGCAGGAGATCAACGGGCAGATCTGTGGCTGGAGAGATCACGGTCAGGTTTCTAAGCAAATGTTAGCATGTATCATAGCAGCACTACTTTAAAATGGTAGAACTGCTGAATGAACAATGCCCAGAATGAGAAAGCAAACCAGCTAAACACACTGGCTTTTAGCTAAATAATGTCTGCAGATAACCAAGTTGAGGGTTGTTTCCTCTTCATTTTCTTACTGGCTGCAGCTCTTTGACCCTGAATCTGAATTTCCATATAAAAAGCTGCTCATACACTTTCAACTTTTTTCTTCAGCTGTTGCCTAGCAACCACCACACAGTTTTCTCTTCATTTAGTACCTTCTGTGTCCCCTTTTCCAGTTTTAATATATTTTCTTAGTTCTTTTAACAAACTAATGTCAGAATTACATCCATGCAGAACTCAGCTGTTTATTTTTCCTAAACTGAGCAGCTAAACCGAATTAAGTGAAATAAAAATGTCTCCCGTAACTTTCTGAGAAATGTTTCCTTAGATTGTTCAAGTTAAAATCCAAAAAATGTTCCTTGAATTAACATATTTCTATGGAGGCTTGTTGATGTTCTTCTTTGTAGATGAAATGACAAACTTGAAGGACGATGCTGCTTGGAATTCAGAGTCTGAACGAAAAGAGAAAAATTCCACGTTTACAGAAAAGCCTCCAGGCACGAGATTTAACAAGCCTTTAGGAGACGGCAACAACTCGGCTGAGAAACTACATGGATGCAGACAGAATGCCTGAAAGATCCTGCTAGACTCTACTTGTGTTCAGTACAGCAATATCTTAACATGCTCTTTGGGTTGTTGTGTCAGGAAACAGGAGCCGTGTTTATTCCTGGTTTCAAAGCATGAAGTCCGTTTATAAGTAGTTTCAAAGCCTGAAAAAAGGGTTTCACAGTAACCGAGCACAAGGATAATCCGGGTTTCTTTGAGTTGCACTTCTTGGAAGCATGTATGTAATCAATAAATATTTCTGGAGTAATAAATTACTATTGCTTACATAAAGCAAGCTGCTGCTTTTAACTGGTTTACTTTGCTATACTGGAAGTGTTCTGCAACTTGTGAGATGCATCAGGAAATATAAACCATTTATTATTAAGCACAATTAGGTGCAGTTGCCTATTAGCATAAATAGGTAGTCGACCAATCAAATGCCAGCCAGTTTATATAATCACATATCATGTGAACATTAATCACAAAGACTTAAAGTTCAATGTAAGCCCCAAAAAGGATTTAAATGGAGGAACGATAGTGTCACAATATAAATCATGTGGACACTCCTAAAAGGTCTGTAAGGGCTTTCTTATACCATCATAAAGTAGCATAGAAAAACAAGATAAGCATGAAGATGGTCCCTTCTGCTGCGATATTAAGTCTTAACATGAGATTTCTCTCAGTGCAAAGGGTGGAAAAGGGCAACAGGATCGCTGCCTTGGTTCTTTCTACACCGTTATAAAATATTTTGAACATTTCTTTTGAAAGGGAGGAGAAAATTGAGAAAAAAAATCTCAAGCTGTGACTTCCAGTCGTCCTTCAGCAGAGTAGCTGCTGTCTGACATTAAAAACACAGAATCAGTGCAAATAAACCATATTTCTGCAGTTAAATAGTTTCTCTTACACCACTATGAACATGAAAACTAGATTTTATCACAAATAATCATTTAACAACTTTGCCTTAGTGCAGCGGGGTTCTTTACAACATTTTGTGTCTATGTGTCGTGGAACGCCCTGTAAAAAACGACACCTCGGTCATTTTTTACCCTCAAAACCAAAAGAATTGGACTTTGTGTTAGAGAATAATTATTCCTCTGCATAACTGTCCCAAGTCCAACTCACGCCTCTTCTGCAACAAACAAAATAAACCAACACGTTCTGATTCCCTGCAGATGCTGCCGTTATCTGCTGATATATTATCCTTAATGGAAAGAGACAATTTTCAGAAAGCTTTGGATTTCAGAATGATTCATGACAGATCTACAGTTTATGTATAGTGTGAAAATAAAAAATGGAAGCCTATGCTGTGTGTAGATATAATTTAGGTAGATCTATGATCATTAAGTCTTATAATACATTAATTTGAACGGGATATAACTGTAGCTGCTCAAATAAATGTTATAGCTAAACATATAATAAAGTCACAGTGATAGTGCAAACAGTCTGACATTACATATTTACTACAGCACTTCTTGGACACGTCCACATAACACAAAATTAACAGGTTCCAGTAGGTCTGGGCGATATGACGATATATATAGTCTGAATAATAGAAAATATTTTATATTTCATATGAGGCTCTATTGTGTACGTCCCAATACGCGTAATTTACATTAACCTAATTTACCTAATTTTAATTTATGTTAAGAAGCGCTTTACGGCAATAAGTTACCGACCATGTAAGAGCTAAGATGATGATAGACATGTTTCAGAGCAAGGTAATGCTCCACATCAGTGTTTATCAAACTTATTTAACCTTTACAACAAAAACTCACGGACGGAGACGTTGCACTGCTCAGAGGTCCTTTTTGCATAGAAAGAAAAAGGTTTAAACTTTGCTGTGACCCAATAGTCAAAGTAGAAACAGAAATGTGGACGTTAAGGACGACCACCCTCGTATAAAGGTGGACAGAATCAAAATATAGTGTGAAGTCCAACAATCAAGATTCAGAGGCTAAACTTCATAATCTCAATTATTAATCAAAAGAAAACTTAGACATAAACATGAATAATGAAGGAACTCCATTTTTCACCGTTTGTTTTCAACCTTAGAGTCCATCAAACGATGAAACCAGCAAAGCCCAGACCTTCCTGATAGCAGCTCGCTCTAACAGGCACCTGCATCTTCCCACTGCAGTACGTTTCGGTCATTTCTGTTATCATTTTTATGCAATTCTGTTTTGTATGTAAATAAACACTAAAATCAAATGTTTCTGCAATACTGACTTATCAGCAGCCGATGCGACGCTCCTCTGCTTTAACAAGTGTGCTAAACATGTCACCTCGATTTCAAAATAATACACTGGGACAAAATGACACCCATCAACCTAATTAGTGGGATAGGAGGTTTGGAAAGAGAGTCTCCAATAAAACATACAAATGCGACCTGTAAGACGACCCAGTTTTAGGGGCTGCGCTTGCATCGCTGGGTCTTAGTGGCGTCTGAAACCCAGAGGCGTTGCAGGGTCCTGCTGAAAAAAAAACCAGGTTAAAGGGGGACCAACACACTCACCACAAACATTCATTCATCCAATTAAAACCCGAGGAAGAGATGTGCGAGTAATACAAGTATGAGACTGCAGAGGCGAGCGTTTTCAGTGCAAACACTACCTCTGTGCACTGAAACGCAGATCAGATGCTTTTCTTCACAAAACAACCTAATCAATCACCTTGAAAAAAAAAAGGTGCCTCTGATGAACCAGCCTTTGTTCACACCAATGTTTTCAGACTCCAGGGGCCTCATTAATACATCTTTGCGTAGCAATGATGCCTACAGGTGGCGTGCGTAGGGAAACCAGGAAGTACTGCGCACATTGACTTCCCAATTGATAAACCAGTGCGCATGTACGTACTGATGAATGCTTGCCATTTTAAACCTAAATATCAACTGCATCTCAAACTTCAGCTTGCAAATGGGGGATGTTAGCTAATTAGCTAGTTAGCAGCTAGCTTTAACATAATGATAGTTTTAGTGACGAGTAAAAAATAACTTACTCAAGCTCTTTAATCCTTTATTTTATTAAAAAAGTGTGTTATGTACGTGATACTTTCTTACTAATCAAAAACAAAGCAGGTAATATCTTAATATTTTATTTTAATATATAAATATATTATATATTATAATATATAAATATAGTATTTTATGTTTAGAGTAACAATCCAGAAATCCTCAAGTGAAAAATTTCAGTATAAAAAAAAAATACTTTATATTAAGCCTTATGAATATTAAATTCATTTTCTGGAAAAACGACCTAATGAAGTGTGTTTTTTGATGTTGTGGTTTAGCAACTTCATGCAAACCGATTGAGTCATTAAATTTAACTAAACCTCAGCCTAAAAATATATAAATCTGCTCAATCTTCCATCCTTATTAATGATAATTAATGTCAAGTTTCTTAAGGATTAATAAAATTAACCATTTCTATCCAGTTTACCTAAACACAGGGATAAACCTAAAAACTGAGGAGTAGAGCCTCTCTGCAACACACCTTCCTCCCATCACTTTAGGTCTGCTTAGGGAAAACATAAGGGATGAATTCCTAAGCACACAACTCTAAGAGCTTCCAGGCTTTCAGACGCTTGCATGAACATATCGTTGCTTTTTCACTCTTTCACTAAGACGGCTAGCTCAACTTTCAACAGCGGGCTTTGCCTAAAGTACACCAGAGCAGTTTCACACAACTCTGTGCCAGCAGAATCCTGAATGAGAGCTCCATTTTGCAGATCCAGTCTCATTATCCTCCACTGGGCCATTGTGGAAATACCCAGGCAACTGACTAATCAGTGCCCGTCAATGCCAGGATTGTGTACGAGGGAATGAAATCTCTTTTGGGAATGTTACGGCATCTTCACAGGCCTGACTCCACAACTGACTCGGAGCGAGAGGTTTTTCACACTCTGAATGGCAAAGTTTGCAGCTCGGTATACATGTGGGAGAGGGCCTGAAGACAGCAGAATATGCATCCAGCATAATTAATTATCAGAGAGAATGGGGATAACAATGCATGCTCCAGCCCGCATTATGCGTCAGTATCTAAAGGCTGGGGTCAGGGGTCATGTCTGGCTTTATGCGTGGCTGTTGAGGACAGATGCAGACAAGGAAACCTTTGAGTGCACAAAGTTTCATGTAAATAATGAGAAGGCAAGACAAAGTGGCTGCATAACAGGAGAATGAGGACAGTCTGTCTGCATGTTGCTTGGAAATCTCATTTAAATGCACAGCGTGGAATCAATATGAAGCCGAGATCAGGACATAAGCTTTCTAACATTTCACACGTCTCCTCAACAACCAGATTTCTTTTATCCTTGAAGGAAGGATAAGATTGACTGTCTTTACTAATGTGAAAAAGTACAGTAACAACGTCTGATCATGGCAGCGGTCACAGCTTCGTCAAAGCAAGTCAGTTCATAGATAACCACTGCTCTCTGTCTGGATACACCAACAGTTTTATTAGCCGACTTTTTCCATCCATAATCCTTTAGACCGGAGATAAACTTGCTGCTGGGAATGTGTCTGTATCTCAGCGTACGTTCAGCATGGAGGCCGCATGCGCAACCAACACGTGGAGTCACAAGATGCAATACAGAGGCGCTCATCTTGAAGATCACCTCCCAGGAGGTTTCTGAAGAGTAAAGGTGAAGCTTATTAGGCGTTTCCAACCACCGCCATTCTGGCAGCATGCTGTGAGCCCTCACTCCTGAAGAACACTGTAAGTGTTGGGATGGATTATTAATATCTATCAAACATGAGCCACTTGTAGCTCGCCGCTAACTAACAATGCTAACAGAGGTAGGAGAGCTAAAGCTAAAGCATGCTGTAGTGCACATGTGTCAGACTCCAGTCCTCGAGGGCCGGATCCGGCAGGTTTTGGTGTTAACCTGCACTAACACACCTGATGCAAATAAAATAGATCCAACTGCTTCTTGTCAATCTATTAAGTAATTTCAGTCAGCTGTGTCAGAGCATGGAGACAACAACAACCTGCTGGATACCGGCCCTTCAGGGACTGAGTTTGACTCCCCTGCTGTACTGCTTCCCTCTGCCTTCTTGCAGCAGATACCCATCAAGCAAAAAGGACACGCTAAATGTTTAAAAGTTGTTTTGTTTTTTTTGTACTAAGCTGTAAACATGCTTATTTCTGCAGTGAGGATGGTCTTTTTAACATGGGAATCTATGGATTCGCCCCATTTTGGAGCCGCTAGTGGATGAGGGGAAACTTTCACATAGTATTCACAAACAGAGGTTGATAATGACAGACACAAGCATAACTAACAAATATATCCCAGCCCTTTGGGAACCATGATGGTTATGCAGGCCTGGTCAGCTCTATGCATGATTGGTTACAGATTAAAGAAACTTGATTGCTTCTTGGCTAGACATGTAAAATGTGGGACAAACGTTTTGTACTTGTAAAACCAACACGCTATAAAATTTACAAAGTTTGATTTTTTTTTTTTTTCATGATTTCAGGGAAACAATATTAGCCTAATTTAGCTAAAATGTCCCACTTCACATCAGTGTAACATCATTTTTTACCTCTCTCACAAAGCTTTGATTCTTTGACCTTTTCTCTCCATCTTCACGCATTAAATCCATGATTACAATATTCCCATAGGATTTTAGCTCCTCTAATCCCACGTCAATGTTTTACCCTGAATGGGCCATCATTGCAGCTCTACATAAACCTCCTATGTTTGTTTAATACTGCAAAAACATCCATTGCATATTTTCGGGTGTCATCAGCAGCAGGTGCTGCTCGGTGGTTTCTGGTAATATATGTGGATTTCTGACTGAAAGATGACATCCTCTGTTTCCATTCGTGACAATAAGTCAGAGTTGTGTTAATATGGATTACTCTGTGGGAGAAAAAAATATATGAAATGCATAATAAAACAGCCTAATCAATCAAAAATGTCACACGCCGCCTGCAGTACATTCACAGACCCCCTCTGTAGAACACCTCCACCTTCATTTTCATTTACCGTTTAACCCAACAGCACCTCATTTACTAAATGTTATTCTGAACTCTGACACTAATTCTACTCCAGCTGCATACAAACGACATTGTGACTGGCATTACAGAAGATTTCTGTCTAGCCAGAAGCACAACTCACTCAAAAAAAAAATTTAAAGGTCATCATCGCCCAGTGAGCATTCCTGGTCAAATGCCCTTTCACAATAATATCACATGTCACCGCCGTTACTTCAAGGAATCAAATTTCTACCTGCTGGTTCCCAGGGCAAAGAACAGGCTCGTCCAGTCTACACTATTCTCCTCTTTCATTCAGTTTCTCCTGCAGAAATAAAAGGAAACCTGCTGCTCCGCATCAATGAGAGAGGGAAAGTCATCAAAACAGGAAACCAGAGACAAGCAGCGTTATTTCTCCATGAAAAGAGTCGTGAACAAGAGCTGAGAGTTGGATAGGAAAACACATCAAGTGCCGACATGCTGGGAAAGCCCGAGCAGCTGAACAAATCCAGGGTAGTGCGAGTTTTCACAAATACACCCCATGGCAAAACACCTAATGAACCATGGCTTGTAAAGTGTTCCACCCAGTCATGCCACAAATGTGATAGATTTCAACTAGTTAAGTCATACGGAGAAATGTTGCACAAGGGAGATTATTAGAAACCCTTCAGCAAGGCATTGTTTTCCAAGAAATCTGGCTATGCAACACTCAATTCTTTTTGTTGTTGGTTTGCCTGCTTAAAAATGGATAAAGGTCTGTCTTATTTATCATCCAATACAAGGAGGGCCAGACACTGAATCAAATAACAAGCCAGGGATGGGGGAAGTTTTTAAACACTGGCTTGTGGATGATAAGTTCAATATTTCACATTTAAATAAATCATTTACAGGAAAACTGGACAGTCTGTAAACTAGTGAAAGCTTTTCATTTGATTTCTGTGGATGATTCAATTCAATTCAGTGTGGATTAACTAACAGATTCAGTTATTTAACCAAATAAACCAGATTATTAGTGAATAAATATAACTTCAATTTGAGTCTAACGGTCTGCGCGTGCATGCATGCGTCACCTGGTCGCCTACTGATGGCACTGCGTTTGGACTTTTGAATACACTTAACGGGGCTTTATCACAATTTATTGTATTTTTTAAACAAAAAACATAGCCGAAAATTATTAGACAGACTAATTATCAATTAGATATAATTCCAACGGTTCATTTGAACGACAAACGCGATTTTTATGTCAAATTGTGTTAAATCGTAACTTTTCTGAATGAAAATCTGTGTAAAACTGCTTTCAAGTAACTCGTCCACTCCATGCCATGAGTAACCGACCCTCGTCTCACTCTCACACACACCCCAACATTTATACACGTGGGCCGTCTGGCTAATGCAATTCCAATTCAGTTCACCGTGTTAAACTGGTAAGGTATAGACAATTAAATCGGTAATGAATGTATGAGAAGTACCTGGGTCTCCGTGGTTCGGGGCTGCGGCCGTTGACCGTGTGCTGGAGGGGAGGTGAGCTTAGCTTTCGCTGTCTCCGTCTGGCGCTTCACCGCTGTTTAATTCCCTCCTCATCACAGCTTAACCCGGCACACTCGAACGAGGCAGACAAAGTATTTAAGCTATTGTTTCTGCCGCTACGGTCCAGACCGGGAGGAAAGCGCGCCACCGGTCGCGTTCACGGCGAGTTTAGGTTAACCCCAAACAAAAAGAAGCTCACCCCGGGACAACAAGGCGCACGAGCAGCGATTCCTGTCAGTTCCCGCTGCTCTTCCGAGGGAGTAAAATCAGGAATGTCGACTCCTCTCCCGCATTGCTTCCCACTCGGTAGAAAAGTCTGTTACTGTCCGTCTCTTCCTTGTTGCTCACGGCGGTATTCCCAGTTTAAAACTTGCCGGAAGGCTGTTCTCCGTGTTGGACTGAGAGGAGAGCACACCGCGGGGTGGACACGGTGTGGAACAGAGCAGCGCAGTTGCTGCGTTGCCTTCACGGGACGTAGGAATTTTATACACCACCAGGACTGGGTCATAAGTGTTGCTTTTTGTAAGTGACACTATAATACAAATTTTTAAGACTTCATTAAGCTAAGACAGCGTGGATGCTGGTTCCGATGACTCTCTGCACTTTTGGGGTGATTAAAGTTTAAAAATGTCCTACAAAAAACAGCATAACAGATTCATATTTACAATTTATCACACATTGTTTTGCGCCATTTCCTCCATTGACAGTCATAAAGGATCTGCTTCTTCTAACAAGAGTGCAGAAACGACAAGGAGGAAAAGAAGCACATCTAACCCAAGAACACCAAATAGGAGCGATTTAAATGCACATCTTTTTTGTATTTTAATGATTAAAAGCTCAGTCCGAATGCTGCAGCTGAGTCTTATGAAGCCTATAGCCCACCTTGTCACAAAGACATTTATTTAGTGAAGATGAAGGATTACAGCAAAAACAGCTCCAAGAAATGACCAAATAATATGGACACTGAATTCCAATTGCAGAAAAACAAGCCCAACCTTTCCACCTCGCAGGCTTTGATGATGGACTGCCTCGGCCCTCCTGCCACTTCTGCCAGAGGCAACATCCACAGAGGGAAAAGGACCCGAGGCCACCTGTCAAACACTGTCTAGCAGGTGGTTTTTGCATCTCTTTTACAGAATTTGTTCAAAATTGAGATCTATGAGTCACATTGTAGATGTGTGCTCTCTTAAAATGCAATCCGTACAAGTCAGTAAAAATAATAATAATTGATGCTCATCTGCAGCCCCATCTCCACTGAAGCTGGGATGTAAAACATTAATTAGAAACTTCTCTTATTTTGAATTTGATGTCTGTATCAGATGCACGTTTCCCAGATTCCCAGATCACATTTCTGTTTACACTCCCTTCAGGAACTCTGCACACTTCATAACGCGCTACATGTTTTGGGTGGGCATGGAGGTCTGCAGACAGGCCAGCCTCATACCTGCATTTGTTTTTTGTGAAGCATATGTTTCTCCAAAATCTGTATTTTTACAACATGGCCCATGTGAAAGGCGCTTTAAATAAAATGTATTATTATTATTATTATTATGTGTTTAGGGTTACTAATATGTAAAGGCTGGCACAGAACTCAAAATCAACTCCTATGAGCTCTGTGATAATCTCATGAACCCTTTTCCTCAACATCTATTAGCATGTATCAGGCTACCCAATGCATCTGACTAAACATCTCCAACATCTCCTTTTATACCCAACCATGTTCCCAATGACCCTGTTCACCTGAGGAAAGATCCAAACAAGTAGTTTTTTTTTAGCATTCCTAAACCTTTCCAGTCTTTTGCTGATGTTGTCCCAGCTTCAGTTTGAACATTAAACATCGTGTCTTTGTAGTGCAGGGGGTGCCCACGTTCAGTCCTGGAGATTTACCATCCTGCAACTGTTAGATGTAGCCCTTCTCCAACACGTCTAGTGGATTTTTATCAGGTTTTTGCAGAGCTGGATGACATGCAGATGGAGGAATTTGGATTGAGAATGGATGCCTCTAGCAGAACAGACTTGAGCACGCTTGCTGTGGTGTATTCAGTTGAATATATAGTTAGAAAAGGATTTGCAAACCATTTCCAGTGCTTATTTCCTTTTCACACATCCCAACCTAACTGGAATTAGGGTTTTACGTTTGTGTAGTCTGTCAGAGGTCTTTTACATGATGAATGGGTCTCTGCAGAAAAGTGGCACACTTCCGGTTCATTTTGGGAGCAGAAATGATTTGCTCGTGTGTCTTTTCTTTCCTGGGAGAGTAATAATAAAATAAAATGGGAAAAAAAACAGAGGAGTGAGAGAAATATTTAATATGCTTTAATTTATAATTTTTTTGGCATTTAATCTGCTCGGTTTTGGGTACCATTCCTTCACAATATAATAATTAATACATTAACATGATCCGGAGCCAGATAAGCTGCAAAAACATGTTTTCAGACATTCCAGAAATTCTTTTCCTTTCTGGGCAAAATTAATTAAATTTATATCAGCAGAGATTATTTGCAAACCTGATCAAAACCTGCCCTCTAGTGGCCTCACAGTGGTCAAACTGTACATCACAGGTGTACAGAAGACTGAATCCACTGCAACAAATGCAGCTTTAAGGCTCTCCAGTTGGATTTTAAAGCAACACCGAGGCTGAGATGTCTACTGTGAATGACCATTTGCTTAAAACTTCAGCTGATTTACATTTTAAAGAAGATTTAGTTTGATTTTTTTTTACTAAAGTGTGGTTCCCTCAGTTCCAAAGTTTCCCAATCAAGCTAAAAGCCTGTTTGTTCTGTTTAGCTCAGACATCTTGTTACTTCTTCAGTGTTCTTGCACACACTACTCGTGTTTTGCATGAGCCTCTTGCAGGAGTCCACAGTAAAATTCAAAGGCACATTTTAAATAATTGCAACCAGTGAAGAGCCCATTTTCTCACAGACTGCAAGAATTCAGTGTTTTGATTAAAACCACTTTGCTTTTCCTCTGTGAAATGTTCTCTGCACCACGCCGCCTCCATGTTAAAACAGCTGCAAAAAAATGAGCTCATTTTCCCTTCAGACCATTAAAGATGCATCTTTCACATGAAGACTGTTGCAGAAGCAGGAAAGGTTTCCCCGCTCTTGCTCATATGTGTGCCTGCACCGACCACCTACTTAATCTTCCTGAAGTTATTTAGCTGTCAGGGTGTTTCAGCAGTTCTTTGGGTAATTCTTTGTGTAATTTATGCTCTTCCAAGCTGAAACCTGATCTCCACTGTTCCTGCTAATTTCCTAATGACATTAGGAGCTGAGGGATCAACTACCTGAGTGTTTTACTCTCTCACGGCGTTCCCCTGCTTTGTTGGCATCCCTTATTTTAATGTTCTAAGTGCTTGGCAGCTGCTTAGAGCAGCCCATGGCTTTTCTTAAAGACCATTAAGCCAGAGCTCCAACAAGCTGATTAAGCTCTGAGGTTGCTGCCTGGGTTTGGATAAACTGTTCCTCTTCTTGTTGCCCACATTAAAGTATTTTCACTGAAGTGATACAAAAGAAAAAACAGTGCTTTTTATTTTGCCTCCATGTTTTCTGTAAAAGTGCAAAAGTTATATAATCAAATGTCCATTAATTATGAATTAAATATTTAAAAACAGGGTAAAGCATGACCAGCGTATGTGCATCCATCATGATGAGCTTCAGGCTGGTGCCAAAATAAATCACAATTTCACATAAAAGATGTAAATTTGTTGCTTCATTTTAATTAAAACATTATAGAAAATGGTTAAAATACTCTTTTACGCGAAAAGATGTAAAAAAAATCACAAACCTAAACCAAAGGAAGAAGGTTAGTAGCCTAATGGATGTCCTCTTTCCTCAGGTAATCTAAATTAGACCAAAAACTGCCGATTTATCTTATTATGTTGTTTACATCAGATGAGAGTTGCAATAAAAGAGGATTTTTTTTTTCTTTGAGGCAGAGAAACTTTTCTGCCATCAGGTTTTCACCCAAAATAAGAAATATTCTGTTTGTGTTTACATACAGGAAAAAACTAAAAGGGTATTTATTTATTGGTATTTGTTTACTTTGCATGATTCTTCATTGTTTACCGTTAATCTTTGTTACACAGGTTTAAACTTCGCTGCAAGAAAAACCTGAATTGATCCGTATGGGAAGTTTAATCTGCTTCTCTTTATCTTAATTAACTTTCCAGTCGTCACATCTGGTGGTTTTATCACTTTTACATCTTCATCATAAAGTTTAAACAATCATGACCCCTCCTAGGCAGCCGTTGCCTAGCAACGCATCCTCAGCTGAGCTCGTCATACTATTTATTATCAATAGCTACAAGTTTAGAGTTTTGGTACATTAAGCAAAATTCTAATCGTGGTGATTTTATCGTTATCCTAAACAACAATCATGAGGAAAAACTGCCATCTGGTTGGTTAAGTGATTTAATCTCAGTGAATGGACACGATCTATGCTATTATCCGAGCTTCATTCTGGTGTCATAGATGATATGGACGCTTCAAATCTTACCTTACAACCTGGGAAGGTGCCCGGTCTAAACATCTAAATCCTAAGATGATGCAGAGTGATCCAGCTTGTGGAAAGCTGCACAAACACACAAGCTGCAAAGCAAAAAGGTTGTGCAAGGAGATGTGGTGTGAGCTCTGCTTAAGTGCTTCCTTTACAACAAACTTTAAGCAACTTAGAAAAGATTCGGCTTACTTTGATTTCAGTTGAGAGCTCGATTAAAACAGAGCTGCCGTAAATACATTCAGGATCATACGATCGGAGGGTGTGCTTGCAGGCTCACTTCTTTATGCCATGAAAAGGCTGCAGTGGATAAATGAGTTCAGTCCGGATGGGAGGATAGGTTTGCATTTCTTCCTGTACTCAAAGATAAACCTAAAAAGTGAGAATGTGTGTTAACTACTGCTGGACCATTTTATGAGATTTTGTGAGAACACACAACAAGTCAAATATATTTAACTTTTCAGTTAAATTTAGAGGAAATGTAAAAAAAAAACAATTTTCATCATGGAAAAGGCAGAGTAGTGTAACTGTCCATGGCTGCAGTGGTTCTTTAAGGGGGTAAAATTACTCGATAACCCAGCTTCTCACACTCTGGTGGTTTGGTGGCCACAGTAGCTTCATCTTCTCTGCTGACCAGACAGGAGACCCAAACAGCTGCAATACAGACTTGCTACGCTGATGCTGTCTCTGGGCTCCTTTCATTGCTGTGGGTATTTTTCACAACATGTTGTCATGTGAGGAGATATTTACTGTGAGATGGGCTCAGCTTTGGGAAGCTCGTGGGCTGGCAGTGGAAAAAACCACATCATTTGCTTCTAGTCAAATTATGCAGCGTTTTATAAGCCTCAGTAAATATTGGCTAAATTCATTTAGAGTTTTTCTAAAAGCAAGAAACAAACAAAAAATAATTTAGTATTTTTTTTAGAAAAATGTGCAAAACTTAAGCGTTATTAAAAACAAAGACAATTTACTTTAGCTCTTCCTTTATCTGTTTTAAGCTCTTTTTAAATTTTTTTTTAGCGGTTTTAGCTCCTCCTGTTGTTTTTAACTCTTCATTTAGCTGTTGGAGTTCTTTCTTTGGCTGTTTTAACTCTTCTTTTTGGTATTTTACCCCTTCCTTTTGTTTTTTAACCCTTCATTTTGTTTGACCTCTTCCTCTTAATGCTTTAGCTCTTCTTTTTGTTTTGAGCTCTTCCTTTAGCTGCTTTAGCTTGGTGCTTTCTTCAGGTTGAGGCACTAACATATTTGGTTGGCAGTGTTTTATTTTATTAATTCAGATGTTTTGTATTCTTATGTTTTATCCTCACTAAAAACTTTCAGTTTCCAAACACGTAAAATAAATGTGTTTTTACAACAGCACATGCAACTTCTGAATATCAATAATGTCTAAAATGTAGGATATACTTACTTTATATAAGCAAAGTTGAGTTTATTAGGGCTACTTTCACCATAAAGGAAGCTTTCACAAAAAATACACATGCAGCCCTCACCTGAGATGATCAATATATACTGAGGTATTTATTATAAGTTGTAAGTCACGTGAGTTACAATTTTCCACAATATTGCATATTGTGTGTAGAAGGGATGGCAGGAGTTAGACGATGTGGTGGGATAACAGGCAGCAGTTTTAATCTGCTCATTAGCTCTGCTGTGCTAAGTCGTCCCTGTGTTCATAAAAAGCAGGAAAAGAAGCAGAAAGATGTCATAGTGCAAATAAGAAAGCAGGGCTTGGATCTACAAGGCATTGGCAACTGTAGTAATGCATTCAGAAGTGCTGCCATGTTCGTTCTGGCAGCAGTGGCCACAACCTACTGATGCATCATGTAAAAAGCTGGTTTATAAAACAAAATAAATGATTTGTTCTTTATTTATAATCACTTTGTTTTCAGATGGGAGCCTTGGAATGTATGAAAATATGTTGAGCATCATCTTATACAAACATATACATCTTTCATTTAGAGATTTTCTGAAAATCTTGTCCTGCTTGTGCAGTCTAGGAGTCCATTAAGTCTTAAAATCAAAAGGCAATTATTAAATAAAAAGCAACTCTTTCAGCTCACACACACCTGTGTGAAATAAACCTAATGTATGACTACAATCTCTACACAGTGCAAGCTTCCAGCCGTGTAAATGGTTAAAAGGAAAATGTAAATGTAAATACACAAGAGGTGGTGTTTTACATACACACATACAGAAATGGTAAATATTTACTGTAGGTGCCTCTGACGAGCTGGATGATGATGATGATGATGATGAGCATGTAAAATTGTTTCGTGCATTTTTTTTGCATCTACTCCGTCTTAACGTGTTAAACTCCATCCAGGTGATACTTCAAGGTGTTTAAACACTACATGAGATGCATCTTTGTTCCCTTCATGTCATATTTCAAAGCTTCTCATTGACACGTTCTGATAAACACTGCAGCACAAATGATTTTCACATTCAAACATTCACACTGACATGGCTTCACAGCTGGAAGGGCCATGCTGGGCTTTAGCTGTTGCCCTCTTTATCGCTCTGGCTTGGGGGCTTGTCCGGGCTGGAAGGAGATTCAAAGCGCTGGGAGGCAATGGCGGCTTGATGGGACATGCTCTTCCTCACTATGTCGCCCTTCCTCCACAGGGTGATTTCCTGCAACAGTATTAGAGAAGAACAATGGGAGAGTGATGGTTCAGATGTAGTCCTTCTTATGCCACTACGACAAAATAGACTGATAATTCCATGATCAATGTTGAATGTGTGCATGCCTACAACATGCCTAAAGCTGCTTTTCCATTAGTACCAACCCGATTCTGCGCTACTGACTCGGCAGTACTTTACTCTACTGCTTTTCCATTACAAGTTATGATCCTCTAATGTGGTTTGAGCCTAAGCTGGGGAGAATTGTCCAGGTGGCCTTTCTGTGTGGAGTTTGCATGTACTCCCCTGTATGCGTGGGTACTCTCCAGGTACTCCGGCTTCCTCGAACCCACAAGACATGCATGTTAGGATAATAATTATGAATAAAAATGATGCTTTTGTTAGTCGCTTTGGATAAAAGCATCTGCTAAATGACTGTATAGTATAGTCGCTGCGAAACTGCAAACCTACTCCAACACACCTGAATCTGATGAATTTCCTCATCAAGCTCTTTGCTAACTTGTTAAATTCATTTTAAAGTAGCTAAACCCTGATTTAAATAACCACCAGGTTAAAAAGCAGTCCTTAAAATGTGGTGCTCAGCCTGATGCTGTGAAAACTGCTGCACTGGTTCACCCAACAATGCGAGTCTGGAACCAGAGAGACTGCAGGGAAAAAGGTGTGCTGCATTTACATTACCTGCTGTTTGAAGTAGCGTCTTTCCTCCTCATCGATGAGGACCAGGTTTAGGTAGTACCGCACAGAGAACTTCTTGTTAACGTCCCTCATTGTGGGTGTCATCTCATAGCCTGCCAGAAACAGCCGGATGGGGATAGACTCTCCTGTTGCACGACAGATCAAAGACAAATTCAGATCTTAATGAATAAACTGATAATATGAGGAATTGTAATGGATCACAGAAAAGCACCTCTGACTGGAGCTCCATCCATTATTTCATATTTTGCAATGGTATCGTTCTCGTGGTAGACATTTGGTCCCGTGCCTGTTGTCTCTCGCTTGATGATGTCGATCTCCATATGTCTGATCTTTATCCTCACCAGCAGGAAGTAAATCTTCCCAACAATCACATCTTTTAGGTGGTACCTGAAGCAGACAGGACATCAGCTTGCACATGAAAAGATGGCTAATGGTCTTATTTTACAAAGCCAAATGTCCTACTTGGACTTGTTGTACTCAAACTCTATGTGTAGACAGTCTTCAATTCCCACTTCCATCTTGATGGAGGAGTTGAGCTCAGGGTATGTGCTCAGTGTGTGTACAACAAGGTCGAGCTCTTTGCTGATGTCGTTCAGTCTCCTGGCGACTGTCGCTCTCAGGAAGTACCTGCAAGAAAACAAATGTAAATGTGGACTTTTAATTCTGGATGCAAACAACACTACCAGAAGACACCACAGGGGAAGTGTTGAGCAGTATTTGAACAAAGAAGAAAATAAAGTCATTGTTTTTAGTGATGTCACAGAGCACCAGCATATGCCTTTTAGCATTTAGCATTAGCCCACCTACCCCTGTTTGGCGGTTAGCTCCTGTTAGAGCCGAGTTAGCTCAGGTAGCTCTTAGCTACGCTCAGAGTTTGATAGATGTCAATCATTCACCCCCACGCTCACAGCCCCCCTCTCAGCTTCACCTCTTTGACTCTATTCAGCTTTTAATATGGAGGACAAGCAGCTGATGTCACATGACTATTTTTCCGCTATTATGGGGGTATAGGTAGTAAAATAGGACAGGTTGTAGTGTGTGGAGTATTCTTCCTGGTCTAAATGGTGATTTCATGCTTCACATTCGGGTGTAGCAGCTTAACAGGCAGGACAAAAAGAAGGAGCCGTAGTTTTACACATTAATCAGACATTAATGGACAACATGGTTGCTTCTATGAAGTCTATTAATTACTTCACACGAAGGACATTATGCCGCTCACTTACACAAGAAATACATATTACATATATATTAATACCTTAACATTTTTTAAACTGTTAAAATCATTAGTTTTCTCACAGGAAGCGGTTGAGTGGATTATTTATCGTCATGGTGACGCGTTGCCATGGTAAC
>JBAMIG010000015.1:25441090-25452342 GCA_037177335.1 Kiunga ballochi | reverse complement strand
CAGGACTTTCTCAGAGTCAGAGCTGCAGCTATGTTTCTGTCCTGGACATGTCACCCTGCATCCCACCCAGAGGAAAGCTGCTGAGTAAACTGCAGCTCAGTTCACTTAAAGCACCAACCCATCTGCTGCTGCTTGGGAAGCACATGTGCATTCATAAAGCCTCCTTGCTCTGCTGGATGTGTTTGCTACTCAGACACAAATCATTTTATCTTTTAAATATACTTTATTCATGAGAAAATTGCTGGTTGGGTCTGATTAATTTCACTAAATATTACAGCTTAAAAGAAGAAGAAGCTTTACTCTGGGTGTTTTCTGCAGCATATTGATCAACCTGTAATACTGGCTCCTGATGATTGGATGTAGCTGGGAGTGTTTATTCAACAAACCATGCTGCAGAGTATTTATGCTATTTAGAAAAGAAGAGGCACTCCCTGCAGACTGTCCACCTTATTGTTTTAGAGAGCTGTGCATTAATAACACAAAAACCAGAAGCTCTGTGTTTCTGTCTATGAGCCATCAGAAGCAAGTCAGTCGCTGCATTCTGCTTGTTTAAAAGTGGCAGAGTGCACGTCGGTGCACAGCAGCCTTGATGCTGTCTGACAGAAACTATTCAGAAACATTTCTGAAAGGAGGAACCAGGCAGAAAAGAAGAAACACATCCTCACCTGTGGTGACAGAGGTTGGATGCTGAAGGTGGAGAAGCTGTGTTGCTGGTCTTCCAGGTTTCTACGCAGTTTGTCAGCACTCACATTTATAAGCAACTCAGCCACAGAGAGGCGTGTTCAGCCTGGCTCAGCCCAGCCTGAGAAAAGCCACAAAAGTCCAAAGATTTCTGGACAACATCTTCTAAACATATGAAGTTACTTAAGCAACAGTTTGTGAGTAACATTAATATTTAATTTAAACTGTCCAAATGGACAAAGCGTGCTCAGAGAGGAGGAAAATAAAACCAAGTTCATCTTAACGTTTATTCACTTCTAATAAATAAAACAATATTTTCAAATGCTGAAGCGAGATTGCACATTTTATGGGATTAATTTAAGCTGAGTAGAATATAAATGTACCATCACAAATGTTTTTTACACCTCAAATCAAAACCCAGAAACCAGTTTAACATATTTAAGTTTTACATGAGTTTTTCTTGTCTACTTGCTACTGACAGCTTCAGCTAAATTACTCTGTAGTTCATATTTGCAGAATAATCATTTATATTCTGCAGCTTGTTTAATAAGCAGCCTTCATAAACACAACTGCTTCTCCAATCATTTACTTTTTCTAAATGAATAAAATAAGTTGCAGAAAATGGGACTCAGTAGCTCTAAAACCAAAACGCCTGGAAAAGCATTAAAGAGTTTCTGTGTAACAGTACATAAAGTGTGATGATCTGAGGAGGACGGTGTGTCATAATGAGAACATCTGGCCATCTCCTGGAAGTCAGCGTAAGCATGGATTACCACCGCCTCTGCTCTGCTTCCACAGTTGATTTGGCAATCACCCTGTTGTTGTTCTGCTTTGAGTCGGAGATTTGTGGCAGAGATTGTCTGGCCCTGCCTGTCAGCAGCCCTGGCTTGTGCCCACGCTGACGCCCATGTGGCAGTTTGACAGAAAAAGAAAGCAAAAATCTCTCCTCTGAGATAGCAGTCGCCTCAGGTCAGGACTGGCTCCATCCCTCCCACTGCCAGAGCTGCATCAGCACATTCTGCCTCATTGTGCAGAATAAACAACCCTGTCCCATCTCAGACATACCATCTCCATTCCACCAGCAGCAAACGCATACACAACCCTAACACAGCGACTGGGGACAAAGCACCGACATGCAACATGCTTGCACTTGTGTGGGCTAAACTCCCCGCATTAGGCCTGTATATGTCTGTATAACGTTAGGATATGAGCTGTTCATAACCTCCAGGGCTGCAAAGTTTCACACAAGCCTGCACAGGTTTCTGAAACATACAGTTTTTTAATAACTGGGATTCTTACTGGTTGAAAATCCCTGCAGGTGCCTCACACTTTTAATTTCCTGCTGCAGCCGTTGTTCATAGAAAAGAGCTTTTGCAGCTGGTAACATGGAAGCTCCTTCTAAAGGATCTGGGACTTCTATCTCTCTGCATGCGATTAACCTCTTCTTGACCCATCCTCTTCTTCCTCTGCATCCTGTCTAAAAGCCCCCACCTAAGATCTTCACAACTATATAACCTTTATAGAAAAACGTTGGATATTAACACAGTCATGTCAGGGTACTTTTACCTGGAACACAGAATAAAATGGTGAATGGTTTTCCATGTGCTGGTCCTGTGATGGACTGGTGACCTGTACCGGGCGTACCCCGCCTCTACCCCAATGACAGCTGGGATTGGCTCCAGCATCCCTGCGACCCTGTTTGGGACTAAGCGGTAGAACATGGATGTATGTACAGTATAAAATGACAACGTTATCGCCTACTAAAACACAAGCACATTACTTTCAGTGGAAACTGGAAGATAGTGGCTCAGTTCATCTAGAAATGAGTAATGTGTGATGAGGAGCTGTTCTACAGGAGGCAAACAGCAAAGCCGAGGAGTGTTTAATATACAGGTAAAGTTTCAGGAAGTCGATGAGGAGGATGGACACCTCTGTTGATGGTCAATCAGAGGAATCCAGGAACAGTATTTCTGCTTTCACATGAAGCCTTAGATGTGAGAAGAAATAACCCGAATCTTTAATGAGGACAGTGATGTTTTCTGCTTTAAGTTTGATGCTTAGTAGAGTTCCTTCCAACATGTTGTTTCTGCTGCATGTTAGCATTGCTGCTTCCTGCTGCCTGTACAGAAAAGGTCCAGTCCAAAGAAAAGCACCACATTTTCACAAGTACGTTTCTGCATGTATGTTATGTACGTTTGTTATTCTAAAAACACTTAAGCTGTCAATTAAACTGTTTGAAATAAATAAATAAAATAAGATAAAAGTAAATGTCATGACTCACCAAGAATCTCCACGCCAGCCATCGTTTTCCTGAAAGGTCACATTGCTTCCCGCCCTCCTCTGTTATGGGGACACACTGATGACTCTCAGTTTGGTCATCAAGTTACAAGATCATCCATCCATCCGTTTTCCAAACCGGTTCAGGGTTGCTAGTGGCTGGAGCCTTTCCCAGCAAACAGCAGGTATGCTGGACAGGTCACCAGTTCATCGCAGGTCAACACAGAGACAACCAAAGCAACTCCCTCACACGGTGGCTCTTAAAGACCAAGAATGACAAATTAGCCTGGACGGTGGGTTTGGACGGTGGGAGGAAGCTGGAGAACCCGTAGAGAACCCATCTAACACATGGAGAACATGCAAAAACTCCACACAGGAAGGTCACTGCCCGAACCGAGACTTAAACCAGCGACCTTGTGATATTTTGAATTTCATATCTACTTAGCAATATTGTTGGATCATGTGCAGTCTTTCTAACCCGGGATAAAACCCAGCCTTTCATTTAACAAGCTTTACCTCAGATGTATGTGGATTTGTTCTGGCTTCAAGGACGGGGAACAATAACCCGACACCAATGCTGCATAATGCTGCTTGGGAGGAGGACTTTGTGGGAGTTCAGGTGAAAGGCAAGTCAGGATCAAAGATATATGAAAGCATTTGTTTGCCATCTGGTGAACGGGTGCTTCAGCCACCTGTACATGCATTTTACTGCATTAACTAAATACACACCATAAGGACAAGTGATATAGTTCATATTCATACAGTAAAGTATTGATTAGTTTGTAAACAGTAGTTCTACCGATTTAATTATTTCTTCTTGGGTTGCAACAATACCACAACACTGTAAAAATAAAGACTTACATTTGAACAAATGCCAATTTCAAACCCCCTTACAGTGGAGTTTATTGAAAAAATGGGGTAAATTAAATGTTAATCAAATGTCTGCATATTCATTCAGCTTTGCATGTAAATAAACATGTTTTTGTGTGTATGTGAAAAATCCGTTGTATGGTGGCTGTGGTCACCACAGTTATTGTTATGATGCCTGTTTGAGGCGAGTTGGTTTCAACACAACATAGAGCTGTCACAACAACAACATCTTTCATAGCTCTGCCACACAATAAGCTTTCTGTTCATTTCTTCTGTCCTCCTTATGCAGGACAAAATTAGCACAAACAAAACAAACCCTTTATTTAACTTAGCAGCTTTTTATCAGTTTCCCAATCTTTATCTAGCTTCATTTCTTTAATACACAAATGTTTTTAAGCCCTGCAAAATCCTCCGGGACCAGGACGTTGCTCTCCACTTTTTTTTGTTTGTTTGACTGACGAGCTCCTAAAAACCTTATTATAATCTATTTTTACTCATCGCTTTGACTTTTTTAATTATTTTTAATTCTTTAATTTTTTTATTTTTAATTCAGCCCATATAAGGCACCACAGGCTATAAGTCAAGCAGAGGAATACATGTAGCTTCTTCTGTGTAAAAACACAGACTGGCCCGGTATAAACACTTAAATCAAACCTTCACCTGACACCTTTCCCCTTGTCCACATGGACTTAAAATGCAGGTGTGTGATCATATGTCTCAAGTGGGATTGTTGCAGAAGCAGTTTTAATGAGGTTTTGGGCTTATGCCTCGGACACATGACTTCTCGTGGCTGTTTTGATGTTCTGGAGGCACAATTCACACTGCAGCCACTCAGGATGCTGGAAATACAAGCATTAATCCTGCTAACGTTTTAAAATCAAGAAGCATCTCTCCAAGTGAAGTGATCAGAAGTCGACACGACTCTTTGAATGAAGGGTTTCCTGATCCAGTAAGCACTCGCTTCAGTGGGACAAAATCCCCCCATGGCCTCAGTGTTTCAGCTGCATTGGTCGCAGACTTGCTCTAAGCCCTCCTGTCCATAACTTTTCAACTTGATGTCACTTCTTTTATCAACACCACCATCATTATGGGGCTTTTAACAGTTGCTTAGAAACACCTCAAAGGACCAGACCCAAATAAAAAGTGATGCTGTTAGAGTGTATTTAAAAGCATGGCCTCTTTATAAAGACAACATTTATATAATAATGTATTATAACTGCAACCAGCATAAAGTTACTGCAGCTCGAACACAAAGTGTTTCCATCGCCTCAATCTTTCTTCTGTTACTTCAACAGGCTGCAAACGGAGAGATGGAGAGATAGAGAGATGGAGAGATGGAGAGATAGAGATATGGAGAGATGGAGAGATAGAGAGATAGAGATATGGAGAGATAGAGAGATGGAGAGATGGAGAGATAGAGATATGGAGAGATGGAGAGATAGAGATATGGAGAGATGGAGAGATGGAGAGATGGAGAGATAGAGAGATGGAGAGATGGAGAGATAGAGAGATGGAGAGATGGAGAGATAGAGATATGGAGAGATAGAGAGATGGAGAGATGGAGAGATAGAGAGATGGAGCGATGGAGAGATAGAGATATGGAGAGATGGAGAGATGGAGAGATAGAGATATGGAGAGATAGAGAGATGGAGAGATGGAGATATGGAGAGATAGAGAGATGGAGAGATGGAGAGATAGAGATATGGAGAGATGGAGAGATGGAGAGATAGAGAGATGGAGAGATAGAGAGATAGAGATACGGGGAGATTGAGATATGCAGAGATGGAATGATGGAGGGATGGAGGGATAGAGAGATGGAGACATGGAGATATGGAGATATGGAGAGATAGAGAGATGGAGAGATGGAGAGATAGAGAGATAGAGATACGGGGAGATTGAGATATGCAGAGATGGAATGATGGAGGGATGGAGGGATAGAGAGATGGAGATACGGGGAGATTGAGATATGGAGAGATGGAATGATGGAGGGATGGAGGGATAGAGAGATGGAGACATGGAGATATGGAGAGATAGAGTGATGGAGAGATGGAGAGATGGAGGGATGGAGATACGGGGAGATTGAGATATGGAGAGATGAAATGATGGAGTGATGGAGTCATGGAGATATGGAGAGATAGAGGGATGGAGGTATAGATGGAGATATGTGGAAATGGAGATATGGAGTGATCCTGACACATACCTGCAGCTCTTCCTCACCACATGAACATCAACATTGTTTCTTATGTGCATTTTTTCTAAATCTTGCTAATAAAGTTTCCACACAGTCTCTGCTTCAGGTAGCGGATCTTCTTCTGCAGTCAGAGACAGCCGTCCCTCCTCATGATCATCTCCATGAGAGAGCTCACGAAACAAGGCTTCTGTGCAGAAATGTACGGGACACACACACAAGCTAATTGTTGGTGTTGATGTTTTTACTCTGACTTTCTGAAGCCACTTTATATCCCACACACAGAAGCAGCACATCCCCGGGACAGGAAAGTGATTGGCTAGAGGCCAGTGGTGCCAGAACCAGCATCAGAGCTGATTGGTAAGTTCTGGAAGCAGAAGAGCTGGTGAGTGCCCGCTCACATGGGTCACCGCGGGATATTATTAGCTGAGAATGGAACACAGATCCGCCCAGGGGGTCAAAAGTGCCTTAAATCAAGAGGGGATAGCCTGCCGCCCCATCATGTGCAGCTGTATTGAAATATGAGCTGTGACAGAATTACAAAATCCATAACCGCCCGTGGACGGGCCGGTGCCGCTTAACAGGTGAAAGAAACTTCAGACACACAGCTGCTGTGACTTTTTTCTGAGTAAAGCCAACGAGGTCATGCATCAAGAGAGAAAATGTCACTGTGCTCACCTGCTGCCTGGTGGTGAGGGGTGTGAATCAGTCAAAATGACGACCCTTAGATTTTTCTTCACAGTGGTTAATAATGATTATAACTGCTGGGAAAGTAATGATGCATGTCGCTGCATCTCTCAGGATGCTCATAAAACATGCTTTTGGGGCCCCAGGGAATTGTTGGTGCCCACTGCCGCTAGCAGCTCTTCCAGCAGGAGGTTTATTTTCCTCTAGACCTGTATCCCCAGACCCACTCTGTCCCATTCTGCATCACATGTAAGGTGTTGGGAGGCATGTTCGTCATACTGGGTGTGGTGTGGGGTCATCAGTTCGCTTGTGTTTTAATTACACTTATTCACCAAAACATAATAAAACACTGAAAAGACACAATACATTTTGAGGAGCAGGGCATGCAGTGTGTGTTGGGCTGCCTTGGCAACCCCGCTTCCAGCCTGTTGTAGTTACTGACCTTTCATTTTAATTACAAACATGTTTGAGCAGGCGGGCGGAGAGGCCGATGGAAACCTCTCAGTGCTGGCGGGGGCAAGGTGGGGCTCTTCCGGGCTCTTGGGTACTTCCTCTTCCTGCCAAGGGTCAATGATTATGGGGTTGCTCCGGGACGGGGTAGCTGGGTTCCACACTCTTGTCTGGCTGCCGGTAGCCTGGGTCATGGGGTCCTCTTGGCCTTTTTAAAAAGGGAGGGGGGTCACATTGGCATGATCACCCCGTACTTCCTGCATAGTGACACAGTCATACTGCGGGTCTGCTCACCAACAACCTGCTCAATTCCCTTTCTATTGTAAGCGTTTGTTGTTCATGTTTTAGCTTGCTCATGTCTGGCTGCACATGAGCGTGAAAGAAGCACGGAGGTAAGTGGCCACGGGAACGGGGATGACATCGGCCAAATGGTGGGGCCTCCACTGCTGCTTGCGGCTTTAATTTTTTTCTTAAATGTTTTTATGCAGCTTCTTTCATGATTTGAGTATTTTATTGTGCATGAAATTGGACATTTTAATACGCTTAATAAAGGTTTTTCACCTTTTTGACCCCAAACAGATTCAAATGTTAGAAAAGGATTTTTGTGATGAGGAGTGAATCTAACTGAGCGCTTCAATGTGATGCTGAAGGACAAAGTTTGGACAGTTTCTTCTCTGTTTAGCACCATTAAGCAAGAGCAAAATGAAGTAATCCTATCCTCTGTAGGTTTATTCTATAAATACATCAGCTGTGATACGTGGTAATAATCTACCTATCACAGGGTAAATGATGTTTTTTCCTCTGCTTTTTACTGTTTGCTTCATAGACATCGGTCCATCTGTGTTTCGGGGAAAGCTCAGTCTTTGATAAAGTAATCATCTTTATAGTTTATATGTTTAAACAACACTTACCTGCTGATAATCACAAAACCATGCAAGCTTTTGTTCCTGGACAGAGGAGAGGAGCAGACTGCTGCTTTTCTCTTTCAGCAGTCCTTAGTGGATCACGTGGACCACTAAAATACGGATGTCCCAGGATCCTCATGTGCCAAGGGTTCTGTATATAAGAGGTGGGCGGAGCCTTTGATTGGGTTTTTGAAAAGCAAAAGCCGCCATCTTGCCAGCATCACATGTCCTGTCACTCACAAAATACAAAAGTAAAGACTTGGAGCTGAGAGGAGGGCTGTGAGTGTTGATGATTGACGTCTATCAATCTGTAAATGACCTGCAGCTAAAAGCTAATCTAACATGTCCGGCTAACACTCACAGCTCATAGTTATCATGAAACACACACGTCACTACTAAGGTCTGTGTGTGTACGGCTTCTTAATGTGAAAATAGGTCAATATTAAATTCTGTTTATCTCTTTATTGTTACTATTGATTATATTAGCTACATATAAATAAGAACATGGAGAGGTTTAGCAGAACATAACTGACGTCTTTATTCATATGACTCCGTCAGAAGCCCGTTTTATCCACAACCCCAAAAATAGTCGACTTCCTGTCATGTCAAAATAAAACAGTAGAGACAACTTATTGAGCAATAAATCATTTACAGTGAAGAGGGGTGGAAAAAAAATAGTCCTCCACTATTTTTTCCCCAGTGTGGCCCTAACACTCCTTCTTACATGTTTATTCTCGCTGTAAGGTGGATTTTGTTAGGAGCTCATGGAGCTCTGCTTTGTTTGGAGCTCCTCACAATGTTGGCGATGTTCCACAGAGGCTTCACCTTTTCCAGCGAGGTTGCTGCTTGGTTTATGCACATGAGAAAACACATAAGTAGGTACGAACAAATACATTTTGTGCATTTGTTACTGCTACACAAATTCTTGTGATTACAATGACAGACTAGAAAGTAGAGTAACTTTCCTTTAGGAATGGGAATATGTTTAAGGAGACAAAATGGATTTCATAAACCATATTTAATCTAATCTTCTTGCATATATGATGCCATGATACATTATATGACCATATTTAATGATAAGGTTTCTCTGCTTATGTCGTGTCATCATCATCACACCAGGACCCATGAGCGCTGGTTATGAAGCACACAAACGTATTTAGACACGATGTGACACAGAGAGTGCAGCACAGTGTGAGACAATCATATTAATTATGAACAAAACTTGTGTTGCTGGGATAAAGCTGTGTGGATGGGGATCCAGTCAGACTGATGACCCTCAGAAGTCACGTCTCATCCTTTCCATTTCAGTTGTGTGAATTTATTTAAATATATATTAAACACCATGAGACTTGGCAATATAAATTACAGATGGATCATTAATTAGAATTAATGTAATTAATAATTATAAATGACCTATGTATTGTAGCGTCGTAGCTGAAACCTTTTTAATCATCAACTCACAAATCAAACTTTAGTTTAGCTGCATATTATTTTACACAAGAAAAAGCAATAAAACAATTTAAATAAAACAATTATATTTAAATAAAACTTTTAAACTTTATCAGGTTGCTAAAATCACACAAAGCCTGCTGGGAAACTAAATGTGTGTTGCTCTTTTGTTCTTTTCCCACATCTTTTCCGTATTATGTTGAAAAATCCCATCTAAGACGTTTCCGCTGTGTGAAATCATTGTTTCAGGGCAGAGAAATGGGAAATGCGGTGGTTTTCAAGCAGCACAAAGATCCAGTCAGTTGGGATGTATCAGAGAAAAGTGCGCACACACAGAGATTCAGAATATTTTGGACCATGTTTGGTCGTACGTCATCTTTCAGCATTTAAGTGGTTGTACATAACAGATGAGTAAAGCTTCTCTGCATCAGCCTCCTCTCTTTCCTTACAGTAATCCTTTCCTTTCCTTTATGATTCCTGCAGATTTCTCAGAGCAAAATGATTATCCTCAGACTATTTTCACACTTACAGAGAGAGCCAGTGTTGCATTGCATTTATCTACATGATTGGACAGAACTTTGACTTTGGATCAGCCTTTCAGCGCAGACAGAGGAGCAGAAGCAGCTTCTCCTGCATCGGGTCATTTCACAATGAACTTGTTGGGTTGTTTGCAGATTGATAAGGCTGTTCACCTCAGTCCTGCTGCCAGCTTCTCCATGGCAGCCTTGCGCTCCTCTGCTTTCTGCTGCGAGCGCCGCAGGACGTTCCTCAGCTCCTGCAGATGGTCCAGTGTGCCCACAAGCTCGCCTTTCACCGTCTTCATCTGGCTCTCCAGCATCTGCGTGTGATGGAGGGAGTTTCTTCTGTGCTGTCTGCTTGAGCGTACCTTCTGCTCTAGATCCTCAACTGTGGCGAGCAACAAAAGCAGCAATCACAACCACAAACCCCAACGAAAACGGACCAGATTTAAAGCTGAAGCTTTGCTGATACTGACCCATGTTGTCCTGGTAGCCCATGCTATCAGACGCTTCTTCTGGCTTCTTGTCCAGCAAGCTCTTGGTTTGCTGCAGCATTTTCTCCATCTTGGCAAGTTCCGCAGCCTTAGTGTCGCTGTCTCGGCGAATTTTCAGCCGCTGCTGCTCCTTCTGGGTTAGCTCTCTGTGACACTTACTCATGTCGGCCGCGTAAAGTCTAAACAGAACGAGCTGAAACTCAACACCAGGATGACTTGCTAGACGACAGCCAGCAGCGGAACACAAGACAGGAGGATGGTGCCTCTTGGGTTGATTTTTGCATGTCAATGCTCCAAACCCGTGAGCAGCACAGACCTCTCTTTCTCCTGCACATTAAACACTGGTTTGTTTTGCAGTTCAGCCACACTGCTGCTGAGATGCAAAAAAAGATCACATGCCCGGAGGTCCTCTGAACACAGCTTCTTTTAGTGCAAACCAGCACCAGTAGTAAGTCATGAGACTGGCCTCACAAAGCCCTCAAAGAGATTGATCAGAGGTGGTAAAGCTCAGGAACGTTGAGGCAGTTTGGGTACAGGAACCAGGATTCCCAGTTTGGGTTTAGGAATCAGACCTCCCAGTTATGTTTCAGGAACCAGTTTTCTATTTTGTCTGCAGGACGCATCGTCGCTGCCTTCCAGCACGTTTCCATCCATCTGGCATCAGTTTCCTGGTTTCCTCTTTGTGAGAAAGCTTCGGTCCTCAGAAAACAGCTGCTTCTTGAAGATGTCCTCA
>JBAMIG010000015.1:25426292-25439580 GCA_037177335.1 Kiunga ballochi | reverse complement strand
TCAAGTCCCGGCTCTGGCGTCCACATGCCGAAGTGTCCTTGAGCAAGACACTGAACCCCCAGTTGCTCCCAGTGCTGTGTGAGCGTTTGTGTGAGCGAATGGGTGAATGTGTCAAATAGTGTTAAAGCGTTTTGAGTACACTGATGTGAAGAAAAGCGCTATACAAGACCATTTACCATTTACATCACCGTGCAGGAGGAGGGAAGCAAAGATAACTGGTTTCCTGTGGCTTTTGTGCTGTCATGTGTACGTGCACTGGGATGAGGATGGGTTTCACCAACATAACACCAGTCATTGTTTCTGTGGTTTTGTGCACATGTAAACATTTTCCCCTGTGTTATTGAAGCGACCGCAGAACATTGACAGGAACCTGCTGTTTTACACAATTTGCTTCAACAAACCTGAACTTTAAAGGAACTTTTTAAAACAAGCATATGGCCATGAACATTTAAAACATCTTAAAGTAAATATCTAATGACTGGAGACGAATAGGGTTTGAGCGATCTCATCACCTTGTGTAGGAGAAAGTGAAGAAAATACTCACATTCTGCATAAGGAAACAGTCTTTATTTACGCTTTTGGTTGAGTGTTTACGCTATTAGATGATACAACACGTTTGTATGTGAGAGTGATGCCATATTCAGAGTATTATAGTGAGTGTACTAAGATGAGTATGTTTATGGATATATAATTATATCTCTGAAAAAACAGGATAAAGGAATCAGCCCGGTGGGTTTAAGTTTCACATGAGCCATTTCTGCTTTATGTTTCGAATATTTCCATTTCTAACACGTCTGAACAATGAAAGAAAATAAGAGTCTGGATGATGTGTGGGAAGATTTTTCCTCTGACTGAAATGCAATAACCCTTCATCCAGTGAAGAGAAGCAGTCAATCATGACGGTGCAGCTAAACTAATCTAAGCTAAACTAAGCTAATCTGACAGAGCTTACACAGTGTTTTTATTATATTGCTTTCCATCAGAGCTTTGTCATTCATACAAGTAGCCTAATCTGTTTGTGTTGAAGCAGGTCACTCTACTTTTCTGTCAGTCATTGAATAAATGACATTTTTGGTGTGGCAGACCAAGCAGTCGTCCGGGAAAATGGAGAGCTGAAAATGAACATCTTTAGGTACTTACAACAACAGAGGGATGTTTACATGGGTTTCTGCTGCCTCTGCCCACATTCTTTATGTTAAATCAGAACATTTATATGGAGATTTCAAAATCCCTTCTTTCAGGTATTTTTAAAAAGGTTTTTTTAGAATAAAGCAGAAAAATGATCTGGTAAAAGTTTTTTTTTTTCTTCAATTATTAGGTTGAATATAACCATAGGGATGTGCAGCCTTAACCAGACCACAAAATGAAATTAATCTCATCGGGTTCACTGCACCAGAAAATCAAGACTGAAACTAAATAAAAATAAATGACATGATAAAAACTTCTTGTGCTTCCTTCCTTTTAATGCTCTCTGTTGTTGATTCACTGCAGTCCGGTGTGAATATTTGGATCTGCGTCCTATGATTCCTGCTCATCCTTAATTATCTTTTCTCCGTCTGTCTCTTCTCCTTTAAGTGAAACATCTGTGTTGCCGTAACCAAAGTCCAGCACTTGTAGTTTTGAAAGATGTGAGAAAGAGCTGCCATCCATTGTCTCCACAGCCAGACGATTAAACCTTCAGGAAAAACAATTTGTCTGTTATTTAGTCTCTTTCACTTTCAAAACAAAAGGCTGTCAGATGTTAAAGATAAACATGCAGAGAAGAATGAAATGACAGTAGCTTTAACTGTTCATAATATATATCATATAAGCTGAAGCTATGACAAATTTTTTTTAAAAAGTTTCTCATAATTAACTTCATAGCAAGCCAGCTTAGGTCATTTTTAAGGTTTTATTGGCAACAATGCAGCCAGGAGTACAATGTGACATTTTATCCCAAAATGACTAAGTCAATTTATCTTTAAAGCTAACACTAAGTGGAGTTTTTTTATACACTTTTTAGGTTTGTGATTAAAAACTGAAATAAGAAATACGGATGTTCTGTTGTATATCCATCCATCCATCCATCCATCCATCCATCCATCCATCCATCCATCACCACTAATCCGAGGTCGGGTCGCGGGGGCAGCAGCTCAAGGAGGGAAGCCCAGACTTCCCTCTCCCCAGCCACAGTCACCAGCTCATCTGGGGGAACCCCGAGACGTTCCCAGAACAGCTGCAAGATGTATCAGTCCAGCATGTCCTGGGTCTCCCCCGGGGTCTCCTCCCACAGGGACGTGCTCAGAACACCTCACCAGAGAGGCGTCCAGGAGGCATCCTAACCAGATGCCCGAGCCATCTCATCTGGCTCCTCTCCATGTGGAGGAGCAGCGGTTCTACTCTGAGTCTCTCCCTTATGGCCGAGCTTCTCACCCTATCTCTAAGGGATACGCCGGCCACCCTGCGGAGAATACTAATTTTGGCCGCTTGTACCCGGGATCTTGTTCTTTCGGTCACAACCCAAAGCTCATGACCATAGGTGAGGATGGGGACATAGAGCGACAGGTAAATCGAGAGCTTTGCCTTTCGGCTCAACTCCTTCTTCACCACGACAGATTAGTGCAGCATCCGCATTACTGCAGAAGCCGCACCGATCCGCCTTTTGATCTCACGCTCCATTTCCCCCCCCCAACTCGTGAACAAGACCCCGAGATACTTAAACTCCTCCACTTGGGGACGGATCCTATCCCCTACTCTTAGAGGCCACTCCACCCTTTTCCGGTTGAGAACCATGGTCTCAGATTTAAAGGTGCTGATTTTCATCCCAGCCCGCTTCACACTTGGCTGCGAATCGCTCGAGTGAGAGCTGGAGATCAGGACCAGATGAAGCCAGTAGAACCACCTCATCTGCAAACAGCAGTGACCCGATCCTGAAGTCCCCTCAACACCTCGGTTGCACCTAGAAATTCTTTCCGTAAAGGTTATGAACAGAATCGGTGATAAAAGGCAGCCTTGGCGGACTCCAACCCTCACAGGAAACGAATCCGACTTACTGCCGGCAATGCGGACCAGGCTCTGACACCGGTCGTATAAGGACCAAACAGCTCGAACAAGGAGGTCCGATACTCCATACTCCCAGAGAACCCCCCTACAGGAGTCCTAGAGTTTCCCAATCACACATCTCCAGACCACAGGAGGGGAGGCCAATGTAGCTCCTTCGGGCTGAGCCCGACCGGACCCCATGGGCAAAGGCCCGGCCACCAGGCGCTCGTCCTCGTTACCCACCTCCAGGCCTGGCTCCAGAGGGGGGCCCCGTTGACCCGCATCCGGGCAAGGAAGCCATCTGTCCAAGATTTTATCCATCATAGAGGTCCTTGAAACGCTCTTAGTCTGGTCCCTCCCTCAGACACCTGTTTGCCTTGAGTGACCCTACCAGGGGCATAAAGCCCCCGGCAACATAGCTGCTGGGATCATGGGAACACACAAACCCCTCCACCACGGTAAGGTGGCGGCTCATGGAGCCATAAAGATCCCATCCTGCATACAGCCACACACACATCCCTGCAACACCACATACCAACAATCCTCTTCCCCCCCCCACCCAAAAAAAAAACCAAAAAAAAAAAACCCAGCCCCCCCCTATATACACACAGCAACCCATACTCTCACTCCCAAAAACACACTGTCTCATGCAAACCCCGCTCAACCATTACTCACATTAACCCCCCACCACCCCCCTTACTCTCAATCCCAGGGTGCACTAGGGTATGGACCGGGCCACCCGGCTGCAGGCCTAGGTCGGCCCAGCCCCCTGCTTAGACGCCGGCAGACCCCTCCACCCACAAGTAAGGGAAGGCCACCCCCAGTGGTGTTAATGATGGGTCTGTAAAGTATGCTTTTCATCTAACCTGCCAGCCCCAGTCATTGGTTGATCTGTCTTTTTCCACTGCTGTCAATATTTCCATATCTGACTTAGATGTCTCCTCCACCTTGTTGTCCATCAGTGATTAGGAAGTTGCACCCAGGCATCGTGCTGTATCCCTGGCTGATCACCTGCCATCAGTTGTGCCCAGTCAGGACACCTCCTCTGAGCTGTCCAAGGAAGAGTTCCAATCTTAACTGAATAAGGATGCTGTGGTCACCAGAGTTGCCTACTATGTCAGCTGTAAGCGCAGGCCTTCCAGATAGACTTGAGCTTCTGGATGAACTCCTTTACCGTGTAACCAAAAATCCTTTGACCAAACACAAGCACTTTCAGTTTGTTGTCCCGGAGTCCCTAAAGTCAGTCATACTTTCTGGCATATATGATAACGCTGGACACCAAGGTCAACCATGCACTCTGTCACTGGCTCGTCAACGCTTCTTTTGGTATGACATGGACAAAGATGTGCGTAACTATGTCAAACATTGTCCAAGATGGGTCCTCAGTAAGACACCTGAACCGTCTCCCAGAGCACCGCTGGAGAACATAAAGATCTGTGCTCCACTTGAACTTGTGTGCCGTGTGGGTCAGCCTAAGACAGTAACAACAAGTCTGTGGATGTCCTTGTAGTCACTGACCATTTTACAAAGTTGACTCATGCATTTCCTTGTCAGCAAAGAGTGTGGCAAATAAATTGTGGGAGGGTTTCTTTGCTATTTATGGATTTCCCCAACGCGTCCACTCCCCAGTTTTGAGAGCGAGTTGGTGGCAGAGCTTTTGGAGATGGGTGGCATTGTAAAGTCACACACCACCCCATGGGCAGCAGTGTTACTGAGCGGTACTCTAGGGAGCATGTTTGGAAGGGTTCCCTATTTACCGGTTGAATTGGTCTTCAAAACCTTTCTCCGTGACAACTCAGTTTAGTGACTAAAATGCCTATGTTAAGTCACTCATGGATGATCTTGCTGCAATAAACCCGGCTCAAGAAAACAGGCTGTTGAGCAGAGACACCAGTCAGAACAGTACAACAAAAAAATCAGGGGCTTACCTCTCTCGGTTGGAGACTGGTGAACAAAAGGGCAAGAGGAAGTCCAATAAGTGGGAGCTAGTAGTCTATGATGTGGTTGCCACAAAGCCTGCCCTTAACATCTACAGGATCAGGGACACATCAGGTAATGAGAGGACAGTCCATCGTAACCTCTTACCCCAGGTCAACTTCTTGCCCTTAGATACTTCACTGGGGACCAAGCCTGCAGCCAGTTTTGTTCCTGCCCTAAAGAGATAGATACCTCGGTGGTGGGAGGAGACACTGTGCCTCACAGCCCAATAACCCTCCTTTTGTCAACAAGTCCAGTGACGTTCACAGGGCTTCCTGGGTACAACAACAGTCGCCGGAGGGTTCATTCATAGAAAGTGAAGATCTGCCTCCCCTCTGATGTCATATCCTCTGCTACAAGTACCTTGGTATACCACAGACAAATGGCAACCATGAAGAAGCTACAAGGAAAGCTGCCACAGCTAAATACCTGCACTGAGTGAGTCAAGTACTGAGAAGTCAGCTCAATTGCAAGACCTCCTGGAATGGGACGTTCAATTGCAAGACCTCCTGGAATGGGACGTTCCTCCTCCACCAGTCCAAGGAGGTCCCTGGATTGGACGCTTATTGTTTTCTCCTGTGTTCTTGATTATGTGCACCTGGGTCTTGTTTGGGTTTAGTTATTTAAGTCTTTGGTTTCTGAATTTGGGTGGTCGGTTTATTCAGTTCTGTACATCTTTCTTAGTTTGAGTTTGTTCTGTTGGTCTTCAGTAGTTGTTGTCATTAGTTCTGTTGTCCTCAATTGTTCATTGTTCATTTGATATAGTTCTTTATTTAATAAATCACCGTCATCTGCATTCCTGCTGCCTCCTGTGCCTGCCTGCAATTGTATCCTCACCCCACCTCCACTTCACCAGTCATGACAGAATGTCTCCTCCGTAGTATTGCAATGGGTGAAGTAAAAATGTCCTGGATGTCTGTCTAACATAATAGGAGTGAGTGTGTATGGTTGTGTGAATGTGTGTTGGCCCTGTGATGGACTAGCGACCTGTCCAGGGTGTACCCTGCCTCTCACCCTGTGACAGCTGGGATTGGCTCCAGCCCCCCGCAACCCAGTTCGGGGAATAAGCGGTAATGGATAGATGGATGTATGAATGTGACTTAATAGGTTAAGTGACCAGTTAAGATGAGGCAGTATGGAGCGAACTACAGGGGAATGGATAGTATTACATTGCATTAGAAAGGAAGTGAGAAGGAAGGGCTTCTTAAAGCTTTGACAAATTTTCTACAGCGTGCGGTGCACTAGGGTGTGGATCGGCCTCCGTGGGGTGGCGGTCTGGGGGTTCTGGCCCCTCGCTGGTGCTGGTTGGCTCCTCTGCCTATAAGGGTGGGGGGCGTGGGGTTGCTTTCGGGCGCTCGGGCCCTGGGCTGACACTCTGCCTGCCCTGAGCAGCCGGTGCCCGGCGGGGTCGGCGACTCATGGCCTGGGCCCGCTGGGGCCCATTCCCCCTGACTGCGGAGGGACCTGGCTGGGACCTCCCCTCACCGCCTCCTGGGTGGATGCGGGGCTTGCGGGTGGGGTGGCCGGGGTCCTTGATTGGGGATGACTGCTGGCTGTCCTGGTCTCGGGGGATCCGGGCCTGCCTCTGACCTTTGGGTGGTAGGGGTCTCCTTGGTATGGTCACCTTTCTGGGAGCACCTTTCACCCTGTATGTTCTGCATGATCTCACTGTCACTTAGCTGCTATTTAGGTTTATTCAGGATGAATATGTCTGCTTGCTTATCTCTGGCGTAGGTAGTACTGCTACATCTTTAACCACCTTGTGAAGCCCTGTGAGATTAATTATGTTTTCTGTGCAGGTGTGAGGATGAAATAATATTTGGTTGGATGGCAGTTTATTTTATGGTGTCTTTCTCTCTTCTCTTTAAGTTTCTCTTTTCTTGTCCGGTCGAGTCCAGCAAAATATGTAAATCATGCAGAACAAATATTAATCCAAATTAAATAATAAATAAAGTATTCAGATTACCAAGAGGATCTCTGTATAAACATATATACAGGAAGATGTTCAGCACAATGCAGCATCCGGACCATCATTCTGCTGCTCTGATGCTGGACACGATATGTTAAAAAAAAAAAAGACAAATTTTCCACAGTAAGTAGAAAACTTTTAAATAACACTACATTACTACCCTGTGTGAGCTGCATGTCCTGTAAAATTTTTTAGCTGGACAAGATTTGATGAGAACTGCGGCTTAGGTGCTTATTACTGTACAATAGAAAGCCCTGCTAATCACGATTGTTTTTGTTCAAAACTTTACAAATATAAATAAACTTTAATTGAAACGCGGATTGTGTCCTCCAGCCTTGTTCACAAGTCATGTTAGTTTTGTTTATTTTTCCATTTAAAATAAAAGATGAAAAAGAAATGGTTCTTACCGGAGAAAGATGCCTTTGATATTTAGATGGCCTTCAAAAGCTAAAGCAGGAATACTGGCAATGCGGTTACTCTGGAGGTAAATGTACTCCAGAGACTCGGGCAGGTCAGATGGGATGTGTGTCAGCTGATTTCCAGACAGGTCTAGCGTCTACAATCAACAAAATAAAACATTTTACTAATATCTGAAAGTCATCTTGACTGAAAAAACAAAGAGAACAGTGCTTAACCAAATTTAAGGTAAAAACTGTGTCCCAATCCATGGTTTAAACTACGTTTGCTGCAGTGTTCTTCAAAGTCTGCACATTACAAAGTGTGCTTTCCATTTATGAAACTTGTCCTAAGAAATCGCCCATGACTTCTAGACTTCCTCGATGCCACCCTAATATACATTTTGAAGCATCAAGCCATACTAAATAAATTAGCTGTTCATTGGATTTTTCTTTTAAAAAAAGGGAGTGAGCAAATTTCTATTTCATTTTACCTATAAAACAAAGTTCTTTGGATTTTTCAATTAAAAATATTGGCCAAGGGAATATTTTTTATTCTTCAATCAATACAACGTGCCTAACTGTTACAAAGCTGTAATGTGATTTTTTTTTAAAAGGGGGAAATTTTATAACCTCCAGGGTTGGCTTACACACAACAAACTACAGGAATTGTGATCACTAGTCACTTTATTTGCATTTGGTTTGACATAAATTGGACAAATGTTTGATTAGGAAAAGTGTGAAATGTTTTATAAAAAAAAAAACCTTCCTAGTTTTTGTGGGTGCCACTAATACCATTATATCCCCGAAACTCTCTTTCAGGGATAAAATAATCTTGGACAGACGCATGGAATTAAATTAATTTGTGTTCTGGTCCCTGAACAACATGGGGTTTAGAGAAACAAGCTAAACAGCAACGTTTGGAAATAAATGTAATAAAAAAACTAGAAAAGCACTCAGACCTCTGCCAAGCAGCACCATTTTACTGAAAATTTCAAAGTGATCCAGAATCCAGGATCTTTTCCTGATCTCCACCAAAATGTAATCATTTGTTCCCAGTGACACTCCCACCATATTCTGAAAATTTTAATAAAATCGATCAATAACTTAACTTAATAATAACTTAAATAAACGTAATGTTGCAAACAGACAATCAAACAAACAACCGAACAGACTCCGCAAAAATATAACCTTCTTGGCAGAAGTAATAAACAAAGGAGAATGAAGCCCCAGATAAAATCGAGAACAGTCGCAAACCAGCCACACAATGGGCCGTAGGATTGAGACTGCGCCCCAAACCAAAAGAGAGAAGACAAGATAACTAAAAACGAAATAGAAATGTCGGAATCTCCCAACTCAAACGGCAATGAAAACCAAAGTGCTGGGGTAGGCAGTGACATCCACTGCGCATTGCTCGTTCTTAGCCTTTATTTAGCCCAGTAATGCCATTCCAAGCAGACACTACAAGGGAAAAGGGAAACACGTGAATGAAAGAATGCGAAGTGAGAGGAAGCAGGGGACGAAGGTGTGCATAACAGGACACAATGCCAATATACATTTACATACATTTAAAGGAAAAGATGTTGATGCAAGCGCTTAAGTGCTGTTCATTGTTTTCTGTCTGCCCGCAAGAAACTCTGGAAGAAAAAAAGGCAGTGAAGGATGCATCGCTTTTGGCATTTCTAGGTAATCTGAAACTGAACAAAGTGCACATTTGAAGGGTGAATACAAAGGGGCCTTGAATTTGAATAGGACTTGGCGCACACTATGACATATTTAGCTAACAAATCAAACTCTGAATTGGGACACAGCTAAATGGACATATGTGTTTATACAGTTAACAATAGCTATAAACATTGCTAAAGGGCATGATCTGATCTCGGTCTCTCTGAGTCACTCACTGTGAGAGCACTGAGCTCCATCCAGGCTCCCTGGTAGACTGAATTCGCTTTTAGTTGGTTATGACTCAGAACCAACTTGTTCAGCTTCTTCATTCCTGTCAATGCACCGTCTGGGATGGAGGTCAGCTGGTTGTCCTTGATTTCAAGAAGGTGCAGACTGCGAGGGAGACCCAAAGGCACTGCATGTAGACTGTTTCCTGAAAGATCTAAGATTTCCAGCATGCGCAGCTTTCTGAAGGCATCACGGTGTAGCTTAGTGTTGGTCAGCTTGTTGTAGCTTAGATTGAGTTCCGTCAGGGTATACAACAAGGCCAGGTCATTGCGGCCAATGTCAGAAATAGAGTTGTGGAGCAGCATTAGGGTCTTAGCTCGTCGAGGCAAGCCCCTGGGGACACGCTCCAGCAGGTTGTTGTACATATGGAGAGTGTGCAGCTTCTTCAAACCCTGGTATAAATACCAAAGTTAAAGACTCAAGAGCAAATTCAGTGGCTTTAAAAGTCTTTTAATGTGTTTAACCCTTTAAATTGACATGGTTATAAATGGGTGTATTTTACATCTGCAGAAAATAACGGTACCTGGAAGGCTGCTGGGTGAATAGAGCGGGAGCGGAGCTTGTTGTTATGGAGGAGCAGGTATTCAAGGTTTCTAATAGAAATAAGAGCATCTCCTGCAATGCTGTGTATGGAGTTCTTCTCCAGGTGTAGCAACTTCAAATTGCGAGGCAGACCCTTTGGAACGACGCTCAGGTTGTTATTTGATAAGTCCAAACACTCCAGGCTGCTTAGTTGGCTGAAGGACAGAGAAGGCACAAACCAGCTGTTATGCTGTATTGGACTATGCTGTTTGAGGATTCTCAGCAGTGCATACTAAACAGTGCAGAAATGCATTCAATGGACTGACTCACTGAAGGTTTTATCCACCTGAAAGTGTCATTATCCATGCCCTCATTTGTGAGGAAGTTGTTCTGGAGATATAGCTCTCTGAGGTTTGGCAAGTTATCAAAAGCTCCATCAGGGATTTTTTCCAGCTTGTTATTCTAGAACAAAATGTTTTTGTTATATGTTTTACATTATTGACCTAAATAAATACATCTCTGTCCACGTTATCAGGTCCACAAATATCTAACCAGCACCAGCACTTGGCAGTTTAATTAATTTGGTAAAGGAAAATTTCCAATTTAGAACATCAGAATGTGGAAGAAAGAAGACTTCAGTGACTGAAAGGGGCATGGTTGTTGGTGTGAGGATTTACAGGGATTTTACACTCAAGAAGCTGTAGCATTGTACTTTCTGATCCTCACCATTACATTGATATGACTTAAACTTTTAATGCGTGACTTTATGGAATGAACCTTTTTATTCAGTTTGTGTCCAGAGCCTTTTTCATCCACGCTACTTTCTTCCTTTAAACCTCTTCAGAATACACCTCAGAGTTTACACAGAATGTTCTGAAGAGAAAATATCCAGTTGTTGAGTCTCTGTTTCAGCTCCACATTCAGTTGGTATGATCAGAAATAGCTGGAAACATCATGAAAACATTGATCCACCCTGCCTCTGATCTACGCTGTAGTGCTACTGGTGTACAGGTGTGATGATATTTATTCCATCCATCCATTTTTTACCGCTTTGTCCCTAACAGGTTTGTGGGGGATCTAGAGCCTATCCTAGCTGTCCACGGGCGAGAGGCAGGGTACACCCTGGACAGGTCGCCAGTCCATCGCAGGGCTATGATATTTATTTAGAATCAAAAATTATTCAGCCACCACAGCCTTGCTGTGTGTTGCTGCTGACCATGTCCATCCATTTATGAGCACAATAGCATCTTCTGATGGAAACTTCCAGCAGGATGATGTACCATGTTATAAAGCACAAATCACCTCAAACTCATTTCTGCAACGTGACCATGAGTTCAATGTCCTCAAATGGCCTCCACAGTCACCAGATCTATAACCTACAACTTTGATTTGAGTCAACAACAGAAGATTCTCATCACAGATTTTCACAAATCCAATGAACAGGTTATGCCTTATGTCAATATACTAATGCATTTTATTAACACAAAAAGCACTTTTCAGGTCACTTAAGGATGCTGTATGCTCTGCAGTAAATGTATGGATCAAAAAGTCTAAAAAATGTTTCTCCTTGTTTGATCCATCACATAGGGGATATTCCCCAGCACGAGGAGGTGAACCTGATAGAGTGGATAGAGAGTGTAATCTACATCGTCAGTAAGGAGTTTAGCAAAAGGTTTTCCATTTTTTCTACTCCAAACAGAATTTAGTGATGAAAGTGAGACCTTGAAATGAAGGCGACAAAGGCTGGAGGGTAGGTTTATGGGGACAACCCGCAAGAAGTTACTGGACATTGTGAGGATCTCCAAACAGTCCGACGCATTGAACATGTGATCAGGAAGCCCTGCATTCGTCAACTTGTTATTATGGAGATAAACAGACCTGGAAGTGATCATCATGGCACATGTGTTAATGAATCTTACTCATTGAGCCAGACAAAAAAGGTAAACACACGTTCATACCTCAGTCTTGGTTTCTGACCAAATGTGTATGGGAAGATCCGGGCGAGCTGATTAGCTGCAAAATCTGCGCTAACCAAAGATGGTGGGAGTACCTTTGGTGCTGCGGAAAGCTGGAAAGAATTGAAGGACATTTTACAAATACTGGTGGTTATTTCATATTATACGGCTCTGTCCAGCAGTTAAGATCTATTGGACAGATGTTTATAAATTAATTTCAGTGATAATTAATAGAAATATTGCACCATGTCCATCTATGTGTCTGATAGGCCAAAGGTCTATAAAACCTCAAACAATATGAAGGAAAGTACCTGGCCTAGCATTGTTGGTAGCCAAAAGAATGATTTGATCAAACTGGAAAATCCATAAGCCACAGAAACATGCTATCTGAGTTCTTAAATCTTTTTGGGTGTTGAGATTTCAGCTGTCTGGGTCATGATGCACTTTTTCCCGGGCTGATTACAGATAGTCTTCACCTGTGCTGCTGCCTATTTAATCACCTGCTCTAGACCGGCTCGGTGTGAGATGGTTTGTTGTTACCACTGCATCATAGTGATTACATGGTGTTGACTGTCCCTGTCCCTGTCCCTGTCCATGTCCCTTTGCCTTTGTTTAAACTTCATTGGTATGAATATTGATCTCCTGTTGCTGAACCTTGCCTTACCCTGACCCTGCTTCTAGTCTGCTCCTTGGATTTTCTACACCTGAGACCTCTTTGTGTGTGACCCTGAACAGTTCTTGGACCTTGTCATTTTGGATTCCAGATTCTGCTTTTTCTGCCCTAGAGGGCTGTGCTGAAGCTACTCCATTCCCCCAGTAAATACTTTTTGTATCCCTCACGTAATCTCATCCCAGGGTTTTGACACACCTGTTTTTAGTTCCGGACCACCAGTGATCCAGTTTTGGAAAGACAACCTCATCACTCTTTTGTTAAAATAAACTTGTTATACTTTTACATTTTGAGTTCTGGGTTTTTGGTTCTCATCGTAACACATAACACATGAAGCTGTTTTTCCATTAGTAACTACTTGACTCAACTCTACAGACCCGGCAAAACTCTACTTCTTTTTTCCATTACAAGTTGTGATCCCTTAATGTGTGAGGGGTCCCCCATGCAACGAGACTTGCGTGTAAGATGCACAACGAAAGACAAAGATGGAAGACCTTGCAGTAATTTTTTTACCTTGGGCTCAGAATATGGTTATCCATGGAAAAGACTTGGGGAACAAATCAAGAGATGTTGCCGAAGGGCAAGACAAAACACCCTGGATCACATCAGGCATCAATGGAGGCCAGCCTGTGGATGTTATGCTGCTCAACCTACTTGGAATCTAAAGTAGGTAAGGCAATAGTATCTACATGCTACATGATGTGACATTTTCTAATGGAAATGCATGTAAGGTGTGTAAGGTTGGGCATGTACTAATGGAAAAGCCTCTTAAATGAATACAATTAGTTCTGAAACCATTTGGAAGAAAGGCTGGGAATAAATACAT
>JBAMIG010000015.1:24819363-24831257 GCA_037177335.1 Kiunga ballochi | reverse complement strand
TCCTTGAGCTGCTGCCCCCGCGACCCGACCTCGGATAAGCGGCAGAAGATGGATGGATGGATGGATGGATGGATGGTTCACCACTATGGTTCACCGCTATGGTTCTTCCCCAGGGTTTACCGCTATGGTTCACCACTATGATTCGCCACTATGGTTCACCACTATGGTTTGCCGCTATGGTTGCCGCGATGGTTTGCCGCTATGGTTCAACACTATGGTTCGCCACTATGGTTCGCCTCTATAGTTCGCCATTATGGTTCGCCACTATGGTTCACCACTATGGTTCACCACTATGGTTCGCCTCTATAGTTCGCCATTATGGTTCGCCACTATGGTTCACCGCTAGGGTTCACCGCTATGGTTCTCCGTTATGGTTCTTCCCCAGGGTTTACTGCTATGGTTCACCACTATGGTTCGCCGCTATAGTTCTCCATTATGGTTCGCCGCTACGGTTTTCTGCTATGGTTCGCCGCTACGGTTCGCCTCTATAGTTCGCCATTATGATTCGCCACAATGTTTCACCGATATGGTTCTCTGTTATGGTTCTTCCCCAGGGTTTACCACTATGGTTCACCACTATGGTTCGCCGCTATAGTTCTCCATTATGGTTCTCCATTATGGTTTGCCGCTACGATTTTCTGCCATGGTTTGCCGCTACGGTTCGCCTCTATAGTTCGCCATTATGGTTCGCCACTATGGTTCACCGCTATGGTTCTCCGTTATGGTTCTTCCCCAGGGTTTACCGCTATGGTTCAACACTATGGTTCGCCACTATGGTTCACCACTATGGTTTACCGTTATGGTTGCCGCGATGGTTTGCCGCTATGGTTCAACACTATGGTTCGCCACTATGCTTCGCCTCTATAGTTCGCCATTATGGTTCGCCACCATGGTTCACCGCTATGGTTCACCACTATGGTTTGCCGCTATGGTTGCCGCGATGGTTTGCCGTTATGGTTCACCACTATGGTTCGCCACTATGGTTCGCCTCTATATTTCGCCATTATGGTTCGTCACTATGGTTCACCACTATGGTTCTCCATTATGGTTCTTCCCCAGGGTTTACCGCTATGGTTCACCACTATGGTTCGCCACTATGGTTTGCCGCTATGGTTGCTGCGATGGTTTGGCGCGATGGTTTGCCGCTATGGTTCACCGCTTTGGTTCACCACTATGGTTCGCCACTATGGTTCGCCTCTATAGTTCGCCATTATGGTTCGCCACTATGGTTCACCGATATGGTTCTCTGTTATGGTTCTTCCCCAGGGTTTACCGCTATGGTTCACCGCTATGGTCGCCGCTATAGTTCTCCATTATGGTTCTCCATTATGGTTCGCCGCTACAGTTTTCTGCTACAGTTTGCCTCTATAGTTCGCCATTATGGTTCGCCACTATGGTTCACCGCTATGGTTCTCCGTTATGGTTCTTCCCCAGGGTTTACCGCTATGGTTCACCACTATGGTTCGCCACTATGGTTCACCACTATGGTTTGCCGTTATGGTTGCTGCGATGGTTTGCCGCTATGGTTCAACACTATGGTTCGCCACTATGTTTCGCCTCTATAGTTCGCCATTATGGTTCGCCACTATGGTTCACCGCTATGGTTCACCACTATGGTTCACCACTATGGTTTGCCGTTATGGTTGCCGCGATGGTTTGCCGTTATGGTTCACCACTATGGTTCGCCACTATGGTTCGCCTCTATAGTTCGCCATTATGGTTCCACACTATGGTTCACCGCTATGGTTCTCCGTTATGGTTCTTCCCCAGGGTTTACCGCTATGGTTCACCACTATGGTTCGCCACTATGGTTTGCCACTATGGTTCTCCGTTATGGTTCTTCCCCAGGGTTTACCGCTATGGTTCACCACTACGGTTTTCCACTATGGTTCGTCTCTATAGTTCGCCATTATGGTTCGCCACTTTGGTTCACCGCTATGGTTCTCCGTTATGGTTCTTCCCCAGGGTTTACCGCTATGGTTCCATGTGATGTGTTACTATGTGATGCCCTGTGATGCGATACAATGACAAATAGTATGGGGTGTTGAGGGGTAAGACAATGCTTTACTATGTAATAAAGTAATACAATAATACAATGTGATTTTATAACTGGCTTGAACCAGTTTGGCCAGGCAGAGCTTGTGCAGATTTGTGTGAAGTTTACTGTGATGTACTTCGACTTCATCCTACAGTTACAAGACTTGCATGTTAATTAGCCTCTAAATTCTCCCTACACATAAAAATGAGTAACTTTTCATAGGATTGCTTTGGGACCTGTCCAGGGTCTACAATATTTCTACAAACACTTCACACATAAGAGTTTCTCACATTTACATCATTATTAACAAAAAGTCCCATAATAACCCACACATAAATATTATGATCATGGCATACACTCATATGATGCACCTACTGTATAAGACAAGCAGTAAATGCTGTTTCAGACATCCCTCAAGCTCCACCTGTCAGAATTGATTGATGTATAAAGTCTCTCACTCTCAAAGTGCAGAACCATTCATTTGTAGCCAAATGGAAATAGTCCGTATTCCCTACTGTATTATTGATGTCGGAGGTCAGGCGAGTGTTGATAGACTAGTTTGGAGTTGGTAGAAAGACAACAAGAAATAAAAAAGCACTGGTGTCAATCAGAATATGCAGAACATCGTCTCTAAAAACACATGTCCAACCTGAAAGCTGATGTTCTACAGCAGCAGGAGACTACACCAAGTTTCACTCCTGCAGCTGAGAACCGGAAACTGAATTCACACAGACTGGACAAAACTGGACAATAGAAGATGGGAAAAATGGAGATTCTTATCGATGATGTACAGCAACTGTGTGATGTCACTATGAGGCTAAATCTATGAGGACTGCTTCCAAACACCCAACTGAATCTGAGATAGCAAGAATGAAGGCAAAATTAAGGGAAATGGCTCAGTTTATGATAAGGTAGCTGCCTAATGTACAATGCATGCAACCCATGTTTGCTGAGACGTTAAGTCATTAGAGTTGTGCTACATCAATACACTTGGTCAAATACTAACATAAGAAAATCAACATGAAAGAAAAATAAATAAATCCATGTATTTGTATCCATGTATCAGACGTTATGACTAAAACATACTAAAACAAATTCTGCATTCCAGGCTGCCCGTTGACTGTCGCTGTTGGAGCGACTTCCCGGAGAAGGAGGCTGACTGACTGAAGTTTAGGCTATTGACTGGGGTACGCAGCCTGTGTTCTGGCCTGTCAGTCTGGATCAGCGCGCTGTGCGCCTTTGGCTGCAACGAGCAGAGTTTAACTCCAGCACGGAACCCTCGGCACTTCACACACAACACACGCAAGCCCTCAAACACACAAATACACACATGCTGCTAGGCTTGGGAATAGTAAGGTATATGAGTACAGAGTGGATGAATAGTGAAAGGATGTGCATGCACCGTTTCTCATCCTCTCCTCATCAGTCTGCTTTTCCTTTTGTTCTCTTTGAGGTACAAAGACTGCAGATGCTCGGTTCAGTCTAGTCAATTACTGCTTTAACAATCCACAACAATTCACATTGACTTCCAATATATCTTCATCTTTTGCTAGCATCACTTTTATAAACTCAAAGAGATGATAAGTGCATTAAGTAGCAATCTGTCAGCATTATACTGAATTACATCATCTGAAGTGAGAAGCATCAATACATGGATCTTTTCCCTCAGTCACAGTCCGTAGGCGTCCATATTAAACAGGCTGGTGGCGTAAGTGCTGCTGCATGGATAAAGTGGAAAGTTACTGGTGTTATCCATGTGGGTGGTGGATGAGCTGTGCTTTCGCTTCTCTGTTTGGTTCACCTGGCAGACATTTTGTCTTCCTCGCTACCAGGAGGGTAAACAGTAGAAGCTGTGGGTTTTGCATGAAACTGGCTTTTTATACCACCACACTGGTCAGTGTGGGATAAATCCCTTCTGAATAGACCCAGGTAGGAGTTCAGTAAGGTCTCACACACACATTCAGTTGCAACACATCACAATGAAACATTCATTGGAGCTTCTAAATCTTCTGGTAATGGCCACTAACATCTTTGTTGCTATTTTTAACCCATCTTCAAAGCTTGCCCTTCACATCTAAAAACATATACGTCTCATTGCGTGCAAAGAGCTTCACGCGACTGAAAGTTGGAGTGACATTAGACAGGTCATACATCCATGTAGAATTTCCTTGCTTTTTCTGCGTCTGAATCAACAAAGCATCCCATAAACAGACCATGAGCTGCTGTCTACAGTCTATCCACTTCTTCAGCTCAGGGCTACAGAATATCACCTGTAGAGTACAAGAAAAAACATAATAAAGTTTTTTGACTACAGATGAGAAAACCTTGCTAAGGCTCCATGGAAAACGCTCATTTTAACTCTAATTCTACTATACCCCAAAAGAAACACTATGATTGCTGCATTTAATCTTATTAAAGGTGGATTTTGACAGAACTGCTTCAAATTAAAGTCTTTTTTGTCTTTATTGTAAGATGCCCACGAACCTCCTGCAGAGTTTTAATGTTCTCCTTAAGAGGGGAAGGAATGCAACAGGTAACTTATCCTGTAAATAAAACTTGTATCACTAAACCTTTCACTGACACACGTGTCCTTTGAGATGGAGGATGAAATCCAGCATTCCCTGAAAGGCCTGATTCTATATAAATAACACTAACATAGTACTATGAAGGCTATGATATGGTACTGTATGCTATGCTATGTATGGTGTTCCTCAGCATTATTTATGTACATAGCATCACTTCACAGCAAGGTCTTCCCAGGACACTTTACAGGTATTTCAACTCTAGTCAATTTGTACTAAATAGCCTCAGTGAGGAACAGATTGCATCTGATCCCCATCCTGAGCTGAATGAAGCGATGGTGGGAGGAAAAACTTCCTGCAGAACCAAGATCAGTCTGCTAGATTTTAGTCACCTTCGTCATGAAGAGAAAGTACTTTCTCCAAAGCACTTTCCACAGGTCTGGTACCGATCCCGTCCCAAACGACTCTAAGCTAGAAATCCTGTCCCTGTGAAGTGCCTTTATTGATTAAGTCATTGTAAATGTGGTGGTGAACTAAATGTGCGCTTTTGGAGGTTTGTGATTCCAGAATGTTAGATGCAGCAGCAACAAGCACACATACTTTTAAAAGCAAATCTTCCTGTCTGACCTGCACACATAAATGCTAAACTGGTTTGGAAAGATAAAGTCCACCAGTGCAATGAAAGAAATAGCCAGTTAACATGACTCTATGGGGCAGCCAGCTTTGCAGTCCACATGACCTGCAGAGCCCTAGCCTATGTCTTCTACATTCCCAGGTGAGCTTTCAGCTTGACTGGAGACCTGTCCAGGGATTACCCTCCCTTTGCCGGCTGTTGGCTGAGATAGGGTCCGGGTTCCCCATGAACCTGAATCGGATTAAACAGAATGTAAAATGGATGAATGAATGCCTAAGGAGATGAAAGCAGATACAAAGCCTCCTACACATATAACTTTGAAAATTGATTATCATAATCATCACATTCTAGACAAAAACAATCACCTCATGCACGTGATTTATGCATTCTAGCACAGAGCGCTCTGTGGGCCTCCTCCTCTCCGCATGGCACAACCCAAAGCAGCAGATGAATGTGGTGACAAAAGGATCATCATAAGAACTGGTTATATTTTACACTCCATTAACCAAAGTGCACATGCAGACTGTAAATTTAATTTCTTTTCTAACTGGTCATACATGCATATTCCAGTCAAAACACCTGACCCCTAAGCACCATAACAGCCTAGCTGTACGGGGCTAATTAAACCATTTGACAGGTATTTATTACATGTTTTGCAATAACCTGGACAGAAAATGTTGCAGTCACACCACTAACATACAATATTGCAAGTAAAGGATGCTACACCCCTTAAACCCTACTCTATTGAGGGGGAAGTCACACAGCCAACACAAATGCCACGTTTACACCAAAAGCAGCTTGTTTTACACATGTTTTTAAATGCAAGTACGTCTGCTAGTCAATTAAACTCTTATCCATTGTCAATAAAAGCATGTTTACCACTGGCTACAACTGGTCACTGCTGCCGGGGACAAACACATACAACATGATTGGACAGGATTACTGGCCGTTCTGCAGACTGGGCTGGGACTCTTACTCTGATCATCACCATTCTCTGAGATAATTGAGCTAGTTTATCATATTTAACAAGAACACAGGCGTAAATGCCACAAAGCAACAGAGCAGCCACCAGCTCTCCTACAGACCATCAACCCGGTCAGTTTCTTTGCTTTTTACTCTTCAAGTTGGTACCATCAGTTTTCCGGTCTCTGGGATTGTGCTGATTAAAGGCTGCATTCTTTACTCTCTATGTTGTCTTTTTGTGTTTTTCTATTTGCAGAGGAAGGTATGGACTGATGGTTTTTATGCAAAAGAAGCTAAACACTTTGTTTTATGCATCATGTAATGCAGCTTGTGCAAATACAAGACCAGAACTATCCCTACTCAGCTCATTCAGCCATGTTCTCACAGCAAACTCAGCAAGAAAGAGAGATTCCCCGTGACTAAATATAGACCTATATATCAGAAGCCATTTGCAGGGCAGACACTAGGGTGAGTGGTTTGAAAAGCAGTCAGATTAATGCTGTGCTACTGGCCATTATTCCTCTGATGCTCTCAGTTATGACCAAATTAGAAGAAATAAAAACAGCATATTACAAGAAATGTCATTTAATCTAAATAACATGAAATTATTTTATTACCCGTTGCAGCTTTTGGACACTTACCTAAAACTCCAGGTGTTAGGAAGTTTTATCAGATAAATAATATAATATACCTGCAGCTTAATATTATTTCACACTACTAAAGGGTCAATAAACCACAAGATAGATTTTACATGGCAACGGTGAGCAAAAAACTCACCTAATTCCACAGTATATCCCATCATATGTATTCCATCTACCATCGTTTTGCTCCCTTCCCTGTCCTTCTGGGTTACATACAGTCAGTACATACGTACAGGTGGACACAGTCATCACCTAGGTAAATTGTAGCTTCAGAAAGCAGTAGAACATACAAGTGATACATGGCAGGAAATGATCTTCACTATCACCTGAGGGATGCATGTCCTTATTTCATCAGAGAATACAGAGGATGGTAGTCAACGCTTTGTGAATGGCCGGATAAAATTTAAAATCACGTTTTGGAGACCATCAGCAGTTTTGTATATAGTATTCCACATGAAGCCGGAGCAGCCCATACTGAACAGCACCCAGCAGAAACAGCCAAACTAAAAGAGCATCTGCAGTTACAAGCCACTTTGTAAAATGGATAAAAGGACAGTAAAATGTCCTGTTGCACATCTATTTTAGCTGCTTATTTTTTAATGAATTTTAGGAAAATGTAATTACAAGCACACAAATTGTTAATTTTTTGTGCCGATAAAACATTGTTTGCAAAAAATGAGCAGGATTGTGCTTGTGTTTGCTATCAGGGTGCTCCTAAACTATCAACAATGCACACATGTATCATTGAAACACAGATAGTTTAGTTTGAAACTGAGCTGACTTCTTGTCTTTAAGGATGAAAGAAAAGCAAAAGATATTTGATAGACGCATAATGGATTGACACAAACAAATGAAGGTTATAAACTGTGGGGAAGCTAGTCACTAACAACACAAAGTTTGTAAAGTTTGGGGTCATGAATGTCTGTAATTATATCATATTATAATATTAAGAAAGAAACTGCACATTAGGAGGTTGCCGTATGGAAATCAGTACTAAAATTCCAGACATTCGTTTTCTGTAGCACTTAAACCAGGCTTGAGGGGAAGATGGAGTTGATCCTAGAAATTATATCAAACGAGAGGCAGGTACACCTGAGCAGGTCAGCTGTTCATCACAGGAATAGCACACAGTTAAGCAAATCTTGTAAATATTTACCAGCTTTAAAGTAATACATAAATGTTTATTCCTGAAGAACAAGCCACAAATACAGTAAATTAAAGATCATCGGCTTGGGCCCCTAAGCCAGAAACAACTAAGGTCATTGGAAGCCAAGTGATGCTCTTATGTTTCCATATATCAGTGTAAGTTTGGAGGAAAGTGTCACACGGACACAGAGTTTGGGGAGCTTTTCAGACTTTTCCCTCAAACATAACCAACAATTGTTTCAAACACATAAAAAATATAAAAAATAACCTTTCAGTCATGTATGATGTTGTCTGTCATGACCCGTTTAAACGGAATGATTTCCAGGTGGAAGTATGGCTGAGCTGTATGTCTCCTGACGGGCTGTGTTTGCCTCTTAGACTGAGATGCAGTGAGTCATGGCAGAGATAATGTGTGCCTTGTTATTTATAGCTATTTTCAGATAAAACAGCTGAAATACAGGAATCAGCGAATGGCATTGATGATTACTGCTTCATGTTTTTACCTGAGAATTAAGCCCATTTTGAATTAGCTGGGTTGATTGGGGCCATCAGAAACCCCACCAGGCTCTTCTGCCTTCACTTTGGAGGCCAGAGCATCTTACATTATTCATATGCAGTCGGATCATTTTAGGGTGGAGTTTCATGTCTGAAACGGTTGGTAAGGTGGGAGGATTTTGTTTTGGCCTATCAGACCCCCCCCCCGTCACAAACATGCGCTCAGAGAAAGAAGAGAAAAAACACACCAGCATTGACCTTTTCAACTTTTCCAGTGATTGCCTGTATGCAGGGGCAGCCAAGATGATTATATCATCCACGTTGGTCTTTTCTTTTTTCCTGCAGTGAATATGAGACTGCGAGAAGCAGCAAAGCAAGCAGCAGCATCTGAGAAGAAACAAATTGGAAAACCAAACCAATTTTGCTCCAAATCAAAGCTAGACCAGCTAAGTAAAAGCACTCATGTCCTCCCAGTATCCCTGTCAATAACTAATTTATTTTCTGCTGTCTCAGTGAAGAAAGATGCGTATTTAAATTACTGTAATTGTTTCCTCATTGCCTGATTACAGTATAATTAGATTTTGAATATGGTACATTCAGCAGTGTTTCTGGACCATTGATCCAAAACCCCCCAGGTCCACTTTAACATGCAATAAGAACTAAAAGAAGCCAGTTTTAAACTATATAACTACATTTTTAACAGTGCATAAGCTCAGCAGGCAGTAACCTGAAGTCTCCATGTCATGGCTTTGGCAGTGCAGCTGAGAAATAAGTGTATGCACATGTTTTTTCAGCCTAAGAACCAAAATGGTGAAAGGAAGAGAAAGATGGCATTCCCATTCCACAAGCATGAGACGTCATATGAGAAAACGCAGAGATGGAAACCACAATCTGACCCTGGGGGTGCAGGCCAGCAGCTGCATGTGAAGGAGAAATGGAGCCGTCAATGGCATGGTAAGACTGTGGTCAGCTCAGGTCTGGCCTTTCTCGCCTAATGCTGGGCCGTATTAGTCAGCTGGAACCGGATCAATTCTGTCTAACTTCCAACCACTATTCAATAACAAAAGGTTCATTTTCTGCCCGCTTCATTCAGTGAAGTATCACAAGGGTGATGGAACTGCCACATGGCCGCTAAAGGGTCACTGTTTGGCTTTTATGCCAGAAAATGAACCAGGTTCTGATAAACAGCACTGAGAGCACAACAGAAAAAGCCAAAGTCTATGTTTCACACAGAAAGGAGAAGCACAGCTACTCGGCACAAGATGTTGATTAGCTGCAAGTAGACGTTTTCTATGAGGACCAAGCTATGTAGATCACAACCCTTGGGATAAAGTGTTAACTGACTGTGCCCACCATTACATCTATGCACCAACACACACATGCACACACTGAACATGATATAACTGTGAAACTGAAGGGAGAAGGGGAAAAAAGTTGATTAAAAAGGTCACAGACAGACCATGTGATCATCCCCCACTGCTTGAAATAGCCTTCATATAACACATCTTCATCTTTTCCTGTAAATCTGCAGGACTCTCTCCTAATAAACTAAATATTCCATCTGTGCAGAGGGAGAAGTGTTGCACACCTCAGCTCTGTGGACTCAGTGAGTAAGAGTTCAGGTCTGCATCTTCTTTCTGCAAGAGGAGTTTGGTCCTTGAGGCTCTTCGCTCTGTGCATCATGCACATGCATGAGGATCAAACCATACCATAGATAATGTTTGGCCTAACTGAGGGTCACACGTGACCACCTACATAAAGGTTTATGCTGCAACATGAGACAGCTGACTTTGGTTTTGTGGTGTGAATGTGTGTTGGAGGCATATAACGTGGTAAGCAGTTGTATCCTCACAGACACTAATCAGGCTGGTTTGGATCATCTGCTCATACTTCTACCTTCATCTGAACCGGCTCGGTTCCAGCGCGAGCCATCACGACATTGAAGATTCATTCTACTAAATATGGAAGCATCCCAAAAGATCCACCACAATTTGCTGTGATGCACACGCACACAAAACAACAACCGCATTCATCCAGTTTTATATGGTGATGGTGTCTCCGCAGCGGCCGACAGGCGCAACTTTCCTCCTCCTTCTCCCTCTCCTAAGAGAGAGACCCTTTCACCACTAAACACAGATAGCAGTGGCGGCTTCATTCCGCCTGAGAAGGGCTTTCCTTTCACTGGATCAGAGAGGACACACTGGATATGGCGGAAACATGAAGTGTTTGCAGAACATTTATTTGGATGGTAAAAAAAAAGAAGGAAAGAATAAATTGTCTGCACACAAGCCGAGCTGTGCCACAAAGTCTCCAGATGCTAAATGTTTCATTCTTTATACAAACTAGTCCCAGCTACAATCAGAACCGTAGCCTTTCTTCACAACCCACCTATTTTTGCGCAATTTGTTTAGCAAGAGTGCGCAAATCTAATCGCTCGTGCATTTGGAGCACAGTAAGCAAAAGTGGTTGACAGAAGAAGAGAAGATGCCTCTTTATTTATTTATTTTCTACAAAGCACACGGGACGTTCTCCAAGCCGCAAATGCCTTCATTGCACACCGTTCAATGGAGGAAAATGCATGTGATTGTATTTATTGATTTATTTTCACATCAACTGCGCGAACTTCTTGCTCCTCTACATCTTCAGAGATATTGTGACTCAGGAATGAAACCCTCGCACTGCATTACAGTTGCATGATTTGAGCCAAAGCCCGGAGCAGGATCTGGTGGCGGAGCGCGCAGACCGAGTCTGAGCGTAAATTTACCTTCAGATCAGCATCGCTGCTTGTTTCCCACCGTTACCAATATTCCTCTGAGCCTTACGTCCCGTTAGGAAAAGGTTTATTCCTCCAAGATGTCACTTATTCCTTTCCTTGGAAAAACAACCATACTGGCGCTCAAGCGTTAGAAATAAGACTGGCGCACTTTTCACTCCAGAGGGCAGAAACTCAGGTTAGATGCGGTCAAAAATTGCACGCGCGCTGACAAAATGAAGGAAATCCTTTCAGTTCAAAACAAGTGCACCCTTTTCCAAAATGCTTTTGCTTCTTTTTTAGATTCATAACTACAATAAAATATTTTCCTGTGACAGAACAGAAGGTCCATCACGCTCCAGGCTTTTGCGCGCGCACCACTTTACATTTTAGTCAAGATGTTAGAGAAAAAGAAAAAAGAGGGATATTTTCCCCACCGTCCGCTCCTCACGATTCAGGTTGCAATTGGCTGATAAAACACCGTCCTCTCTCTCCTGCTCTCCCACGATTGCTTCCTCTCCTCCCCTTTTACCTCTTCTACACCGTTCCTCTTCTCAGCTTTCATGGAGCAGAGACGCGCCTAGTGGCCTTACTGGGAACTCCAGAGTCACCAGTTAACTACCCCGCCCTCACCACAGCAGCCGGCTCTTAAAGAAGAAACACAAAAAGTGTCTCATCTGTCACCAAACTAATATATATAAAT
>JBAMIG010000015.1:24631321-24642283 GCA_037177335.1 Kiunga ballochi | reverse complement strand
ATATTTAATTTATTTTAGATGAAAATGTGGATTTTCTCTAATGCAGGTTGTCGCAACATGGGAGCCAGAAAGTTGCAGTTCAAATGTGCTAAAAGTGACTGTGTACATTTTAGCATGTTCATGGGATCAGTGTGACTCCACATATTTGTTTTGCAGCAGTAATGTTACTAGAAGATGCAAAGGTTCATATTCTGGGTTCCTTTGAAGCGATGATTGATGATGGTATGAGCAGGAGATGCTTCACTGACAGCGAGAACAAAGAGCTTTCTGTGTGAGCGGGGTTATAACCTTCTCCTCAGAAGTCACACTGAGCTGAGAACTGACCTGAGGTCAAAAGCTGAATGAGCGACCCTAAAACAGGATTTCTCCATAGCTCTCTGTATATTTACTAAATATTTCATATGTGCTTTTAGCAAAGGATGTACATGTATTAGTTTGAATGTGGTTTTACACAACAAGCTGCTAAAGACATGTGTCATTGTTTTGCTGGTGAGCGGACCAGTGGGTTGTTTCTCTGTTTCTCTGGAAACGGCTGCAGATGAAGCAAAACAATAAGCCCAAAGGAACACAAAATCCTCAGAGCTTTGTAAAATACATTATACTCAAATTGGATCTAATGATGCTTTAATGAAATTTAATCAGTTCTGATGATTATTGTGTCCTTTTTCAAAGGAAGATGTTTTTTCCCCATAAAATTACCTTCTTGTTTGTAAAAGTAACGTGTTAAAAAACACCTCTGGGGAAAGATGTTATAAGGGTTTATATTCACATCTTTATATCTGATTAAAGGTCAGCTGTATATATTATAAACACTGGATTTCACTGAACCTAACGCCCACATTTACATGTGAATTTTTAAAAGCCATTAAAGATACAGTAAATTTGAGGGTCGGATCTAAAGTCAAGTGGAAGTGTGTCTCTAAATAATTTTCTGTCCAATACCACCTAATTTATTCTTTTATTCTCTTCAGGTCACATCCACCCCATCAGACACAGACCTGGACTTCATCATCGTATCATGCTTCATTACTCCTGATGCTGACCCTTTCAAAAATTTAGACTCAGAGAAAATCATTCTCATTGAGACAGTTTGTCCCAAAGATGATTCGGTCAAACTCCATCCTCAAAGGGATTTCCCTGCAAGCAAAAACAAAAAGAGTTTCAGCTTCAACTTCAGCTCAAAACTCCAGAAGTCTCTCCTGTTCCTGCACTGTGAGATGTCTCCATGCACCAGGAAGTCTCAGAGGAGCCTACCAACAGTATGTCATACAATCCCTTCAACATATTAATCATTTATAGTTATTTGTCCTTTCCACCATCATAAACAGGTGTTACTGGTGATTAAACCTGCAAGACAACTCAGTAAATGCATAATATGTATGTATGTTAGTGAATGAGTGTGTGTGTGAGGTGTGTGTGTATAATGTATGGATAGAGTTGTTTGAGGCCTCTTTTTCTGCTGACAGAATCATAGGAGACAATGAGTACGTTTTTTAGGGCTGGAACAAAGATTTTGATCACAAAACAGCAAAACCAATAAAAAAAACATAAACAGAAAAACAAAAAAAGCCCAGCATGATTTGTGATTCAGGCAGAGAGCGACCAGAGTTTCTGTCCCACAGTGATGAGATGTTTGTGATCAGCAGCGTCTGGGTGCATATGAAGCTGTAAACATGTGTTTTCTTCCTGCTGGTTTGAACTGGGTTTGGTTTGGATGCATTGCTGCTTCCTGGTGTCTGAAACTATCCTCTGAACCTGGAAGCTGGTTGAGAACAGGTTAATGAGAATCCTCTCTGAGAATCACAAAGTTACTGAAGTGACCTTACCATTTTTCTCACCGATCTTTCTGTGCATGTTTATTTTTATTGGAACCAGATATAACTTTACATTAATCTCTGATTTTGAAACTAAACATACTTTATTCCCCTCAGAGGGAATTTAAAAATTGTAGTAGGTTATTTTTAAATTAAAAAATAAAACATTTCAGGTTTTCCTTCTGAGGCTGATTCTGCAGGAAGAAATCATCTTCTGTACCGTCAGTCCTACATCAGATCTGAACAAGCCTTTCCAGCCAAACATAGCTGTGTTGTAGAGAGGCTGGGAAGAATCCTCCATCATCTTCATCAGCTTGTGCAGTATTCTCTTTTGGGCGATCAGAAAACCAGTGCTCTGTGCTCTTGTTTCCTGTCACTGATACACCCAACAACCACAGAGTAATCAGAGTATTTCTGCAGAGTAATCAGAGTATTTCTGCAGAGTAATCAGAGTATTTCTGCAGAGTGTTATTTCACTGTTAATCTTGAATTCAGAGAGTATTATAGTAGATCGTGGTGGTGAACAAGTCTTGTTGTCATTGTGAATAAAAACAAAGGCAGAAAGGCTCCTGTGCAGCAGCCTGTGACCAGCATAAAAAGTCCCAAATATGCTAAAGTCTTATTAGAAAAAACCCATGATGACACAGTTTGCAGCACATTAACTTTTGCAGCATCAGCAGAAGCTCCAGCAGAGCAGAGCTCTAATCATCTCGTTTGTCTGCACAGTGCCTTAAACCCAGTGATCCTTGTGATTCTTACCCTGCAACCAGCATCATGGCGATGATGATGAACACCAAGCTGTGCACGAAGACACTGCTTGTGACCCACAGTGAGACCCCTTCAGGTTAGTAAAAGAAGACCAAAGCGTCCTTTAACAGCTCCTCAGAGCGATGCAGAGGGAAGCCCTGGTAAGCAGAGGAGGCTCACAGCAGTACACATCACTTTCCAACATTTGCTTTCCATTAACTGCAGCGTGTGCAAGCATGCATCGGTTTATGCTGACATCGGGATGCAAGAGTGTTTGTGGGTGTGTGTTCATGCGAGCATGTGGTTGTCTGCAGTAAAGGGGAGTGAGGCCCGGTTCTGCTCTCCTGGACCCGATCTCCACACAGACGGAGATGTGGAAAAAGAGGAGTCATTCAGCACTGAGCCCCAGTTGTTTTCAGTTAAAGCCCTTCACTGTGGCCTCCCTTTTCCGCAAGATGAACAGGGGGGGAGGGGAGCCGTGGTCCTCTCTTTGGGTTTTGGGAGCGCAGCCAGAACCTTCGGGCCTCTTGGTTCATCTAGTTTCTTATTCATCCACTCGCTGCATCAGAGCATCTCAGAGGCTGAGTGGGACCCAGGGGGAGGTAGAACTGTGCGGGAGGTGGGGTCATGAGTTAACCGCTATCACACTGGACTAATTATGAGCTAAACCCAGAGGGGATGAAATCACGGATTGTGTTTAAAATGCGTTAACTATGTTTTTTCTCTCAGTGACATCATTTAATCTGAAAGATGAGACTCCATCACAGGAGGACTCCTCTCTGTGAAATGATGGCATTAAGCCTGTTGGCTCAGCAGATGTGTGGATTAGATTTAGTTTTTGATTTTTTCTTGATAATGACATCAGAAATCTTATCTCAGGGAGTCAGACTTGTTCAGTATGAGTCTAAGAAGAACTGTTTGGATGGATTACATTGTAACTGAGCCTCGTCTTTCATTGTTGGGCAGATATAGTATGAAACGTGCCACATTTTACAAAAGATCCATATTAATGTTGATGTTGCAGATATATATATATATGAAATATAAGTAAGAAGCTCCTTTGCTCTGCCCACACTGACATGGCAGCGCCTCAGGTTTATTTCCCATGGAGCTGAATAAGTAAACACAAACACCTCAGAAACATGATGGGGGAAAAAAGCTGGCAAACAAAACAAACAATCTTTTAAGGAGCCACGGTTTTGCTCTGGACATCATCCCAGAGACTTGAATTAGATCTACAAATCAAAGAAGGCCAGTTATGGCCGTATAAAAACACAACTCCTCTGCCATGAAACGTGGCTTTACTGCTTCACAGCATTAAAAAATGATATAAATGAGATTCCTCTATAAGGATCTTTTAACGTTCAGGAAAAAAACTAAGTGTGACAGGTCTGTAGTGAGGATGGTTTCTCTACTTCTGTTTATGTTCATTTAGCATCAAGGAATGGGGAAAGTTTAGGTTATGCTTGTCATATATAACATATGTTTGCAGTGTGATCAGTCACTGCTGGAGTATGATTTAGGAGCTATAGCTATAGCTGTGTGTATTGCAGCCACATGAAACAGTCTAATACACTCTGCTGGGCTCTTTGTCCCCGTCTGGTGAGACTGGTGTACCTCTGTACATTCTTAACATAACAAGTCTCCTGCCACAGATCAAACCGGGGCGGTTTGTGGCAGAGAGGACGTCCTCTGGCCGCTATCCAGTCTGAAATGAAAGTCTTTACTGATAACATGTCATCATCCATTATGGGAGATGAAAACTCAGAGGTGTTCTTTCTGAGAACAGCAGGCATTGTGCTGGAGAGCTGGACCCGGACCAGGTTGCCCTCTGTGGTGCAGCTCGACACAAGCGCTTTTGTGTTGTTTATTAAAACATCATTACAGCTAATTTCACTTCTGAAAGGCTTCCAGATGGCTTGCAATAAACCAGGTGAGCAGAACTGGTCAGAGTCCACAGGTTTATCCATTTGGGGCCCTAACGGTTTAAAGAATAGCTGCTCTTTCAGTGTTTTCCTGCTTCAGCTTTCTATATCACATTCCAGAGAGAAGCTTATCAGCACAGTGCCGTATCAGCAATCTGCTGTTTCTGGCTTTCATGGCAGGCAGAACATCTGAGAGCCTGCATTGCCTTACATCTAATGCACGATATCCCGTACCTGTGTATGCATCATTTTCCTCTCTTTTCTTTTCACAGATCCTCGTGCAGATCCTGAAAGTAAGAATGCTACTTAACTGTATCACAGTTTCATGTGTTTCACTGTGAGTTGCATTAACTGTTTCTGCTTTATCTCCTAGCAACAACAAATGTAGACGTGTCCAGAACAACAACGTACCTTCTGGACACCCCAATGTTGGTGGGGATCACCTTTGCAGCCTTTTTGATCGGGGTCCTGTTGACTGGAGCACTGTGGTGCATCTACTCACACACAGGTAAGTCCTTTACCTGGCAGACTCGCCTCTCCACTTTAATGAAAAGACGTGAAGGAATGTCTTGGTGTCTCAGTGGCAGCTATGACTGCCAAACATCCTGTGGCTGAAAGGAGCCACTTCACAATAACATATTGACCCTTTTACTGTAAATATATCCTGTTGGTCAGCAGCAAGAACTCTTCTCTTTCCTGTCTTTCAATGTTTTGGGGCAGCGGGTGGTCAGAACATGTTTGCAGCACAATGGCTGGAGAGGAGCTGGAAATTCCCCCTGTTGGGTTTAGTGGGCGCTAACAGGAAAAGACACAATCTGTCTATTAGATGCCAAGACCTTCCCCAACATCCCCATTCTGCTGACCCTGCCTGACCCATGAGAGGAAGTGCGCTCCCTGCAGCCTGTTGAGTTTACGGCCCGGTTCAGCTGCTTTCAGTGTCTGACCGGCAGTACGCCGGCCCACTGACCTGTCGCAGGGTGATTGATGAGTTCTCTGTGGATATCATCCCTAAATATGGTTTGCAGCAAGCTGCTTTAAGAGGTGTCGGCTACAGAGGATCAGATGTGATGATCTTCATCACAACATTTTCATGGGTCACAAAAAACTTTATTTTTGCCTGTTTACGTTGTGTTTAATGCAAAACAGCCTGTAGGAGCTGAGCCCTTTTAAACCCATGCAGTTATGATGTTTTCAGCCTCAGCTGTCACATTATGAGGCTAAAAGGATGTCAAGTGAAAGTATGAGTAGATGTTGCAGCGTAAAACCTGAAGATGAAGAAAAGAAGTGATTGTAAACAGTGTGATGTAGAAACAACACACAGATCAGTGATCTCACCTGCAGATCAGTCTATTATTAAAACAAACAAGAGAAACTTTTTCCTCTGTCCCACTTAGCTGGACAATGTAAAACCTCTAAAGGGTAATAATCACATTAAATTACCCCACAGAGTTGCATGCTAATGTTCCTGACATGATGCCAGAGGTGGTTTAATGGTTAAACCTGCATGATAAAGGCACATTTTCCTGTGTTTCTCAGTAAAGTAGGTCTCTTCAGGTGTGTGCGTTTCACTTCACTGGCTGAAACGACCTAATATGGCAGCATTTACTGGAAACCCCAAGAATGCAGATTTTCCCTCAACCCTAAAAAAGAGAAAACTTTGTATTCTGTTTGTATTTTAAACAGCATGAGGAGCCGTGAGTCATCACATCTAATATAGTTGTTCTCCGGGGCCTCAAGTCGTTTTTTCTTCTCTTTATCTTAGTTGTATTCCAAATCCAGTATAGAGCAGATAAAACCGACCTGACGTGGGGGACAGATGAAGAGAGTTCCTCTGTTTTGCAGAGCTTTTATTCCTTGGGGGGAAGTCTGCTGGCAACTCTGTTCTGCTGAACATCAGCAAGACCTTAGGGCCTCAAAGAGGGAAATGGATGGCTTGTAGAAAACATACGGCTGCCATAAATGCAAGCACTCACTCAAATGCACAGCTTCTAACTCAAACTAAACAGTGGAGAGCAGATCTTTGTATGTCCTCTCTCCATTTATCTGCTGGGAACCGTTACAAAGCAAACTGATTAAAAACACTTGACTTTATATCAACGCTCTTTGTCAAAAACTGTTTTTGAAAAGGCACAAAGCTTTTCCATTTGTTAATAATTTTAGATTCTTATCAAAAGAGTTTACACTATAAAATGCTTAATTAGACGTAAAACCATAAAATAGCAGAACTTCAGTCACTGGTTTCTGCTGTTTGTTCGTCTTTGTGCACTCAAGTTACGATAATTCATTCCTTAAAAGAGACAAAAAATATATATAAAAAGAAAGTTAGGTCACATGAATAGGAAATAGGTCTTCTTTAGGAAGGAGTTGAGTAGATGGTGATTAAAGGTGTGGTTTGTTCTTTCTGCTTTCTTAGTGGTGAAAGCAGGTCATCTCAGATTATTAGTCTGCAGATATCAACCATTAAAAACATGTATCATCATCAGTCTCTCACTAAGACTAGTAACTGATGGATACTTTACCCTTTAGGTGATCTACAGCTATAGACCTGTCTCTGATCAGTTATAGAGGGTGTGCAGTCACCTGATCCCCGTTGTCCAGTGATAACCACTTTGTGGCTAGCTTATATACACAGAATAAAACATGGATTAGCAAACCTCTCTCACAAGGTCTCGGGTAAGTTGAAGGTAAAACATGGCAGAATTTTAATTGATTATCTATCACTAAGCGCTCAATATCTGTCTCTAATATCTGCCCTAATGTGCCGTATTTAAGTGACATTTATGACAAGAAATTAACAGACAGTACCCAGTGATATCTTATTTCACAGTATTTGTGAAACAAAAGAAACAGAAAGTCAGAACGTATGTTTACAGCGGCTGCAGCTCCATGGCCACAGCCGGTTTCCATGGCAACGTGTCACTAAATAGATAAATAATCCACTCAGCCTCCTGTGGAAAACGTACGATTTTAACGGTTAAATAACACATTAACATATTAATATATATTTAACTATTGTGTAAGTGAGCGCGGTAGAAGCGGCATAATGTCCTTCCATGTGTCCATGTGTCCATGTGTCCATGTGAAGTAATTAATAGTAATTAATAGGAGCAACCGCACCTCCACGTGGTCCATTCATTTCTGATTATGCATACCTCGTTCTTCCATAAGTAGTTTGATATAAAGTATTGACTGCATAATCTGCTGGTTGCACTGGTTCCCAGTCCTCTCATCTTGCAGCTGCAATCCCATTAGTCTTAGTTTTTGTGTAGAGCTGGTTCTCCTGATGACTTGGTGTGATTAAAATAACATTCCTTACTTACCTCTTACTTCATGACACTTTTAAATTCAGGTCAAAAATGTGACTTTTTCCATGCATGTGCAGGAAATCTGCACGGTAACTTTGACCTGATCTTGATTTGAATTATTTGATCTTAATTTTGGATTTATTATGATTTTTGCTGCTTTTGATATTTGATGTAAAAATGAAATTTATTGTCTTTTATCTCCCTGCCTGTGTTTAGGTGGGACAGCTGGCCAGCAGCCAGTCCAGAAGCCTCCACCTGCTTCAGAGAACAGCAGTGCAGCTCCCAGCATAGGCAGCACTCAGAGCACGCCATGCTCCAGCAGCAGCACAGCGTAGTCATGGATGCCAACCTGCAGGAGAGAGAGAGAGAGAGAGAGAGAGAGAGAGACTTGCTTGTTGATACAGAAACAGAACACATAGATTTTGTCTGAAACTTGTGACACTTCCTGTTGCGTGCAGACAGATATAAATGCATCCTCATCCTCGGTTACAGGATATTTTCTGCTGCTTTTCTGCGACATCACAGCCACTATTAGTCATTGGATTTAGGCAGGTGTGCCTTATGAGTGAGGGCAGGCATCATGTAGGGATGAGGAAGTAATGCTGAACCATGACACGTTACTTCAACCCAGAAAGTAATAAATGAAAAGAACCACTAGAATGAGAATAAATGTGCTGAATGAGTGAGTCTTCATCCTGATGCTGAGGTGATGGCTTTTAGAGGACATGGAGGAAGTGTACAGCAGCAGCAAAAACACCAAAAAATGTGAAAGAAAAATGTGAAAGATGCTGATAGATGCCAACTTTTACAATCATTTAAAGCTTTTATAATCAATTCATGCTGACAAGTTACTAAATATACTTTAGATGCAGCAAGAAATGAGTTATTAGGTGGATTTGTACATCTAACAAGGAAAATTGAGATTTTAATCAACTTTATTCTTTTTTAAAACCCTTTGACCCATAATGAAATAACTAAACACTTTTATAATGTAGTTCTGAGAGAAAACATTAGAGTATGTGATAATAAGTTGCTTATTTCAGTTTTTGCTTTATTACTTCACTAAATTGATTCAATGGTAGCAACATAGTCTAGGCTGCTTCAAGCAGAGTAATGCCAGACATATATCAGCCAGAACGTCACAGGTAACTCTGCATGCACTACTCAGATGCATGTAGCAAGAGTTGCATCCCATGGCATTAGATCAGTTTGCATGGTGAGGACTGCAGCTGCTTTTAGGACTTAGAGGACCTCAATCCAACTCGTTACAGACGGGATCCCGGTCCTTGCAAAGGGCTGCAACTCTTTGTGCACGACGCTGATGATGTAGCTCAGAAATTCATCTGTTTTACACAACAGACATGTCTGAGTTCAGATTGGTCTTTTACTCACTCACTCTCCCAATTTATAATCTTATACAATACTTAAATACAATAATACCTCAAAACAAACATGACAGAATTTTACAATTTTACAAAAACGGACTGAAACTCACAAAAATCTAATAAGTACACCTACAGAATAATGACCTTTCTCACCTACTGAAATATTTCTGTCACTTGCTACATTACAGCATTTTCTCTGTTAGGATTGATAATCTGTAGTTTCACACACAGAAAAAGAAACCCGTCAATTTAATATTATTTCATTAAACACCCAATTAGTGCTAAAAGCAGCATAATGAACTGAAATGAGCTCACAGCTGCTGGCTGTTTCAGCCGTTTGTTCAACTGATAAGACGAGTTCAACGTTGTTAGATTTCAATCAGCAGCAGGAAAATGTCTTCATGATATTGACTTTAGAGTGAATATTGATCATTATTTTGTGCCGGTCTGTTAGGCATGATGCTGGATCTGCAGCTGGATGAGTACACCAGTCTAGCGAGACATTTATGTAGCTTAGCGATTCAGTGCTATTATGATGAGTTTCAGCTATGCAGTGAGTTTACAATAAAGATGTTTATGTTCTAAACAAAGCCGGGCATGAGATTGGTTAGCTTAGCTTAGCATCAAGACACAGTAGCTGCTCTGTTGTCCTGCTTCTTTATAACAGAAGAAAAGAGATCAGTATTTCAGGCTGTGTGTATTTCTAGCTTTCTCTCTGAGCTGTGGCTTTTCAGTCAGGTCACTTAGCCTCTATCAGATACAAGTATTTATCTCACGTTTTACATGTACCATGTTTTTTTAAAGATACTGTAAATTAGTGTGAATATAGTAAATATTAAGAACTGTTCTGATCCTGAACATGTGTGAAAAGTACACACTCTTTTAGATTTAACATTTAACATTCATCAGTATTTGTTTTGATAAGTGTTATAAATATGATCCTGCATTGCAGATAAATCCTGGCTTAGCTCACATAAATTCATATAGAGGCTAAGAATAGACTTTAACTTCAATTAAAGAGCTTTTTTTTGTCTTTTAAAGAATAAGACTGTGTTCACTCTATTCCCTACATAGTGCCCTGTAGAGTTGTCATGTTGGTTTGTAAGAGTGTCTGAATGTAAAAAAGTAAAGCACTCAAAATGACCACAATGCACATGAGAGGCTGTAGCATCTCTGGTCACTAAGCGGGTCGATGTGGGTCACATGTGCAGGTGGAGCTCAGAGTGACACGAACAAAACAATCATTTTATCCTTTTTATTGAATTAATGTGATGCAAAGAAAGAACAAGAAAATAGAATATTTTGACATGAATTAAGTTTGGATTTGGATCGACATCTTCAGGTGCATTGTGGTTGCCATAGTAACGTGGTAGATATGGATGTGCGACAAGCGAAACCAGTGAGCTTTGTGTTTGGATCGCCACTAGAATGAGGCACTATATAGTGTAAGTGTGGGTTAGGGAGTCCTGGCACTGATTGTGTTGCATAAGCTGAAGCCAAAACTCTTTGTTTCCAACACAATGATTTCCCTCCCTGTATGAGGAACATGAACATGGTGTGTGTCAGTGAATGTGTGTGTGCTGGGGAGAAACTGGGGCCCGTTTAATGTCTCTGATTAGACAAAGAAAAACAAAAGAATGTATATTATCTCATTTTGACTTTTTTTACTTTTGTAAACTTGTATAAAACTTTTTACAGAGTATAAATAGATATATATGTGTAAAACATATTTTAGAATTTATTTACCAGAAGATTTTATTGTGATAAGTGTGTGTAAGTGTGTGTA
>JBAMIG010000015.1:24597357-24611938 GCA_037177335.1 Kiunga ballochi | reverse complement strand
GAGCTACTTTACTTCCGCATTACTTACCTTCCGCCTCCTCTCACTTACCTTACCCTCCTCCCACCCTTCCTTACTCCAGATGTCATTCAACACATGATCAATACCAACCAATAGAGTAGACACGCTCACCTGTTGCTACGCTGCTCTAATCATTAAAACCTGCTGCTGATGACCTTTTAACCTTTAATGCAATAACTTCACAACAAAGCAGAGGACATCCTCCATTCCACACACACACACACACACACACACACACACACACACACACACACACACACAGATTTCTCTGCTTTGAAGAAAACAAAGATGGTGGTGAAACTTTAAGCATTCTCTTTAATTCTCAGATATGTTGATAAAAGAAAACAGATCTGATCACAGAGAGCTCCTCGTCTCCAGCGTACTGAACTAATGAGCCCGAGTTCCTCGTCATCGTTATTAGCAGCATTCAGACTCCCAACGTGAGGCAACATGAAAGAGAAAGCAACACGCAGATCAGTGTCTGACCATGAGTCCAGCGTTGTCACACAAATGACTAAATAATAACCTTTAAACTGTGTCTTTATTGTCTCTTTATTATAATTTATTTCTGTGTAAAACAGAAATGATTGGAATCAGAATGGAGTACTGAATAAATTCTGACCTTTATCTGTTCACACAAACACAGAAGCGAGAGGAAAACCTGCTCATGCTATGATGTTAACATGTTCTCAAAGTATTTATAAGCATTTTAAATGAAGTCGGGTTCCTGATTCAGCCCTTTAAGCCTTTGTAAGGCCGCCAGTGCTTGGCTATAACTAACATCTCACAGACGTATTAGGATGTGAATATCTTCACTCCACACTTGACTCATCAATGAATTATGGCCCACACTTTTCCAAAAGATACCACCATGTGAGATGTGCTTAGCAAATGAAAAACATCAAAGGCGGCTTCTTAAAAGAGAAAGTTTAGAAGAATTAATATTTGATCACGCTCAAACACAGATTCAACGAGTTCCTCTTAATCTCTTAAGAATATTAAAAGCTCTAAAATGCCATATTTACTGATATTAGAGGTTAAAACTGAATATAAAATGCATTTAAAAATCGTTTTGCATATCAAAATACTCTTTCTGAGCTCTAATTTAATAGTGGTAAAAAGAAATAGTTTTAAATGGCATAAAAGAAACTGTTGTTATCAGGAGGAGGTTTCTATCAGGCTCACGTCTGGATCAGGTTCAAGTTTGATTCATTTATTTTGAACAGTTTCATTACAAAAAACAAAATTAAGTCACATAAAATAAGAAGCAGAAAAACAATAAATAAAATAAACAAAAAATACATAATCTACTACATGTTCAAAAAGAATAAAACTTATTAAATCCTACATGAGCCGCTACAAAGGTCCTCACATGATGCAATAGTTGTCATGCAGAGCATACAGGTACATGCACAGGGCTAGGCCTACATGCTACATCATCCATCAACACATAAATATAAAACATGTCCATCTGTGCCTGTCTACCATTACATCATACATCAGTGCATGGAGTCATCTGCTCCCTCCTATAGCTTTATAAAATACCGGAGCACCACAGGGTACTGTTCTCTCCCCCTTTCTCTTCTGCTGACTTTGCATACAGATCTGCAGCTTGTTACGTTCAGGTACTCAGATGACACTGCTGCTGTAGCGTTTGTGGGGGTGGGGGGTGAGTACAGGGAACTTATTGCTGGTTTAACCACCTGGAGCAGGGATAATGGTCTCATTTTAAACAAGTCAAAGACCAAAGAGATGATTATTGACTTTCACAGGAAGTCCTCTCACCAACATGTTACTATCATGGAGAAGACATTAAGGTGGTCAGTGCATATAAATATCTGGGCCAACATCTGGATAATAATTTTGGGGTCCAAATCCTGACCAAATTGTGTAATACAACAGAAAATGTGTTGTGGAAGAGATGCAGTAAAAACTGTGGCTCTCCATCACAGCACCATGGTGCTTTTTGATAAGCCACGGTGACATCATCAATCATCTCTCAGTTTAGGTCCGATCACCAGAAAACCTATAGAATTTAATCTGGGTCCGGCCCTGAATGAATTCATATGACCATTTTCTCTCAAGGATTTAGCCCACCCACTTGCAACAGGAAGGTTTTTTTACAGTGAGCGATCTTCCTCATCAGGAACTAAAGCTAAATTAATTAAAATTGATTGGACAGTCCAACATCCCCATAGGAGTGTGTGTGCATGGTAGTTTGTCTATGTGTGCTGACCCTGTGATTGGCTCCAGCCTCCCCGCGACTGTTAGGTGAATAAGTGGGAGATGATGAATGAATTGATGGATAATTAAAACGGCTCCATAATATGTCAAATCTCTTCATGATGTCACAACTAAAACTGTGCATCCTTATGTATACTTATACTTATGCTAAATGTAACCATGACGAATGCTGGTCTGACACCATTACATGTATCTTAAACCACTGATCTCCACTAAACCTGGTACAGGTGATGACAGCCACGCCCTGACCTGAGTTAAACCAAATTAACTGTGATAATATGGCATTAAATATACAATATATTCATGATGATCATGGTGACCGTGTTTCATTAAACACACAATCAGATAAGAGTTTAGCTCATAAAGTCAATTAAGTTTGAAAAGGAGAAAGCGGAAACATTGTAATGAAGGATGGTAATAACAATGTAAAGCCATAGAAAATAATGCATAGAGTAAATGCTCTTGTATAGCTCTTTTCACAACATCAGTGTACTCAAAGTGTTTTAACACTATTAGACACATTCACCCATTCGCTCACACATTCACACACCGGTTACACACAGCACCGGGAGCAACTGGTGTCAACTTGCTCCAAACACTTGGACATGTGGACGCCAGAGCCGGGACTTGAACCACTAACTTGCTGGTTAGGAAATGACCCGCTCTACATGCGCCACAGCCACATATAGGAACATAGCTGGCTTTATTTTACACTGTGTTGGTTCATCACCTGGTATTACCTATCAATTACCTAGTCATCTATAAGCACTGGTTAAGAAATCTCAACTTGGTTACAATACATATATTTATGTCCCTGTAGTGTCTTAGAAGTTCAATGGTAAGTTCAGAGAAATGATTAAACTTTGGGAGCCGTAGTTTATTTTTATTTACCCACTTAAATAAGTTGCAAGTACCTGGTAAGTTACCGAAAGTAAAGGTACCTACTGGGTAAATATATGATAATAAGGGAATGTAAAATAAAATATTACCAAATATTCACTGAATATATATAAAACCCAAACCCACTCTTTGCAAGAAAGGTAGAAATGAGAAAGAAAAACAGTTTAAACAAGTTTAAAATAGCTAAAAAGAGTGTATGGCTGGTGAAGAGGCACCAGTGGTGAATAACAACATAACATGGTTTCCTACATGAGACTCAGTTTAGTTATCCTGGTAAAATCATAACCTTCTGGGTTCAGAGCTGGTTTGATTTCTCTGAAGAAAAAAAAAGAAATTCAGAAGCATTAAGGACATTAAGGACATGGATCCACAATTTCTCTGTGTGTGTGTGTGTGTGTGTGTGTGTGTGTGTGTGTGAGTAACCTCTGCTGGTGGTGCTTCAGGACTGATTACATCTGAACAAAGTCTGAACAGATTCACAGATGTGCATGAAAAGAAACATATTATAAGTGTTAAATAAGTCACATTTGCCTTTAAATTCATTAAATATTTACAGATTAATAATGAAAGTTAGAAAAGAAACTGATGGATTAGCTTCTGCTGTATTTATTGCAGAATATTTTTACTGTTTAGTGCAAAATGTAAAAATCTTTCAGTTTCCTGTAAAATCTCATTAAAGGTTTTATTCATTAAACTGACACAAAATTTTGTAGAAACTTAACAAACTTACAAAATGTTTATATTTCACTGTAGTAAAATAAAAGTAAAATAAATACATAAGAGTAAAAAAAAGCAAAACAAGTAAAATCCAATCAGACTCTGAAAAAGCTGTGGAGCTTTAAACCTGCTGAAAACATCTGCAAAAACAGATTGTTCAAAGCAGAAAGCCTGTTATAAGTCCTAACACTAAATCCATAATAACACGCAGTGGTCTGGTTCTGGCCGTGAGTCCAGACTGAGATCTGGAGCAGCATTCATTCCCGAGCCAGTTCCTCTGCCATCAGAGAGAAGGTTGTCCTGCATCTGACTTTGTGATATTACGTGATATTCGAGCTTCACGATTTACACTGATTCACTGGCTCTCTTTGTTAACCAGCTGCAGCATAATGATGTAGTTTTCTGTGATGTTCCAACACCATGGCTGGAGGCAGGAGTTTAGTCAGCAGCATGCAGGATCAAGAAAGAAAAGTGAGCTACTGAGAAAGGAGAAAAATGTCTTGCAGTACCCCAAGGTAGGAAATAAATTGCAGGCGATAACTAGTGAAGTGAGGCACAAACAGCATAATAAATTGTTCACGATTCTTGCTCTCATTTTGCAGAGCAAAATCAAACTTTGGAGTGCGCTGTTGGCAGGCCATTAAAAGAATTACTCCATATTCAGGAAACAGAAGGATGGTGTCAATCTCTATAGCTCACACAGGAACACAGGGCGCTTTGTGCCTTCTGTCATTTTGTGAGCGCAGTGATGATCAGATCACAGTCAGGAAAGCAAACATGCAATAAGTGACTTGAAAATAGCTCAGAAAGAAACAATCTCTGTAGTATAAGAACATAAAGCGAGACCTAATACACACTGGCATGGTGTTGACTTATATTTATGCACAAATATTTATGTCTTACAGTTTCTCAATATATCAGCATGAATGATTAATGTTCTTCATTCCACACTTTTAATAATTAAGTAAATATAAATAAGTCATATCACGCCTGCACCATGAATACACAACACATCTCGTCTTTTTGTTGTCTGCAGAATATTTTTGTTGAAAACGGCATCATTGGAGCAATTTGCACAAGATGTATTTGCTGTGAAGCCAATAAATATTTTATATATATGAAAATGAGAATTACCACCCCAGTCAGTGACAGTGGTGAGATTTCCCTTGACTATTTCCTTTCCCTATAGTTTTGTTTGTAATTGAAATTCTGTGTTCCTGGATTGTTTAAATCATGTTCAGTGAGTTTTTGCCATCGGACTCAGGAAAATCCTGATTATTTGCCATCATTAGGATAAAAACAAGTAGAAACAAACACATGGGGGAGGAAGAAAAACACTATTAATAACACTATTATAATCCACTTTTACCATGATTTATTATTCAGCTATTTAAATGCAAACCATTTTGCTTGTGCATGAGTGAGCCAGTTGTGTATCTTACCATTTATCTCCTTTGTAAAGCCTGAAACGTTTTTCTTTTGTACGATGACCCAGCAGCGTTAAAACTACACAAAGTCCTCACTGCAGCTACAAGCTTCTTCCTTATAATCAAGAGCTGAGTCACAGATGCAGACCTAAAATCGAACAGGGCCTCTGGATGCCAAGCAAGAACATATATATATTTCTGTGAAAGCAGCATGTATGGACTCTGCTTTGCACCAACATCACCATGTTCTAGATCAGAGTTCCATAGAGAACTCCTATCCTGCAACGGGACTCAGAGCGGAGCCACGGGTCTCCTTTAGGCTGACACATCCTGTTGAGCTTTTTCTTTTTTACTTTCGGTTGTGGTGCACGTAGTGGAGCGGGTCATTTCCTAACCAGCAAGGTAGTGGTTCAAATCCCGGCGTGTCAAAGTGTTCTTGAGCAAGACACTAAACCCCCAGTTGCTCCTGGTTCTGTGTCACCGGTGTGTTTGTGTAAGCGCATGAGTAAATGTGTCAAAGTGCAGGCATGTGTAGAAAAGCGTCGTACAAGTAGAAAACATTCCTGGTGAAACCCATATAATGACGGCTCTGACCATATGGACAACTACAGGAGCTGTGCATGAACTCCAGGCTGCATTTAACATATTATAAAATACATTGCTGAGTTTAAAATTAGTTTTAAATACGCAAAAAACTACATTTATGGTCTTCTCAAAAACTCTGTCACAGCTTTTAGACAACTGTTACATCCTGCTTTGGATGGAGAGAGAGTCTCCTCATACAAGTACTTGGGAATATGGATAGATGAAAACCTCTCCTTCAATGTACGTTTCTGCTTTAGTTAAAAAGCTTAAAGTAAAACTTGGCTTTTATTTTAGAAACAAATCTTGTTTTACATTTAGTGCTAAAAAGAAAACTTGTGGAAGCTACTTTTCTCTCTGTGATTGATTATGGTGATATATTGTATGTGCATGCTGCATCCTCCATCCTACGTCATGTTGACTCAGTAAATCACACCTCTCTATGATTCATCACAAACTCCAGGTCCTTCACTCATCACTGCGTTCTTTATGGGTTGGTATAGGTTGGACATCTCTAAACGTTCGAAGACAACAGCATATTTAATCTATAAAGCAATAATTGGCAAACTTCCTGTATACCTCTGTGACCTCCTCTCCGTTTGTTCTAATACCTATCAGTCAAAGCGGATACTTCTTAATGTTCCCAGAGTTGCAACTGAATTTGGAAAAACTGCATTTTCCTACTCAGCACCTTGGAGATGGAACAATATACAGAAAGAACTTAAACTAGAAACACTTGTGTCCATTAATGAATTTAAAAGTGTCATAAAGAATGTGGTGGTAGACACATGTACTTGTTGTTGTTATTCATGTTGTTTTATTATGTAAATGTAATTTTTTACATTATGTCATTTTACTTTGTGGTTTGGCTGATACCTCGGCCAGGTCTCACATGTAAAAGAGATTTTGAATCTCAAAGTGACTTCCTGTTTAAATAAAGGCAAAATAAAATCAATAAATAAATGTATTTGTGGTCATGGGGCACAGTGCTACTGCCGTCCCAGCTTGTCTGCTGGGACAAATATGGGTTACAAAACGTTCTCACCTGCACTCACCTGCTGCTCTTCCGTTTCTATCTGCTGTGCAATTAATTCAGAGGAAAGAGGAAGGACGCATCGTTTCAAGCTCATTTTGGGCCAAACAAAGTTTTGAAGGCGGCTTTGAATTGGGACAGTACTTTGTGCACCACTATAATGCATGTAACCCACAAATCTTTACTTCAAAGTGTGCAGACCCTGAATTGGGACACAGCAAACACAACAGAGACATTGCAGGCTAATGGCTTGTTCTTTGGCTCATGTTATAACTGTTCTACCAGAAACAGGCTGTTATAAACAAGACGCCAGTATGCAGCAGAACCTTTCCGTTTTACTGTCTCAGCGTTGTACTATGAACAGAACCTTATACAGATATATTGAACTTGTTTTTGTTCTTAGAAGATCCAGATCCTACAGTAGCTCAGAGCAGGTTTAAGCTCATTCCTCAGGTGAGTCAAGTAACAATAATAATATTATGCCATAGTAATATTTTAGGGAGCTCTCCACTCTAAATATCAAACAAATATATTGAAAACAAATTATTCTTCTCAAAATCCCAGCAGGTTGTTAACTGAAATGAACTGTTGGTACGAATCTTCAGGTAAAATCTGTATAACAGCAGAGGTAAAACAGCACTGCAGTAAAACTGAGCCTCATGCCGTTTCTCCTGCAGACACTGAGGATTGTCTCAGTTATCAGCTCAGAAGTTTCAGTGTAAACCGAAGGATGGACCTACATAAACGAGTCCATCACAGTCCTACAGGTAAAGACAGGCTGAGACGTAGAGAGCAGGCAGCTTAACAGCCTCGTGTTGATTTCCTGCATTAGTATACCACAGAGGGGAAAGGAGTCAACTGCTCGACTAAATAAATCAGATGGTTGAGGCATGTTATCCACAAATTGATTATATGTCACTAGACAAGGTCAAATATTTTAACCAAGATGCCTGAAGTCCCCGAATGCTCAGCATAGCAAACAGTTTTGTAGTCTCGCTTGGCCTGGCTGGCTGCTTACACAGCTATAAATGAAGACACCTGGGGCTACTTAAATGGAAGTGCACTGGCCTAAATTAGCTACTCAGCTTAGGAACAGCTGTAGAGATGAGGTATTTTAGTAATCACCTGCACCTGCCTGGAACTCTGGGGTTTGCAGAAATGTGTCAGATGGGAAGAAATAAGAGCAGCATGTTTTTATAGAACAATATTGACTGAATCACCTCTCACACCATTAAACCTGCAGAACATTAAAACTATCACAATTGTTTCTCGCAGTAAAGAAGATGTTCAGTTGTTTCCATTTGGGCTGCAACCACAACCCTTTTATTCTAAAAGCATGCATAGGGGTTGTGACATATTCTGAATCCAGGAAAGAATGGCCTATAAAGCCATTTAAAATATTTAATGTTCTTAACTAAAAATGTGTTAAACTGGCTAAAAATAAATGGATTTTGATATAAAAAAAACAATTCCTGTAAAGATTTCTGTTGTTAAAATTTGATTCATGTGGTAGTGATGTACCCAGTACAATGAATGAATGAATTTCAACCATTTAATCCATCAAGATACTGTTTGTGTGTCTGTCTGCACCACAACTCAAAAAGTTATGAACAGATTTTGTTGAAATGTTCAGGAAATCTCAGAAATGGAATAAATGATATGATTTTGCAGGTGAGCTGGATCCCTGCCTGGACGGCCCGTCATGCAGGCCGCAGGGACGATGTCATCGGTCAGCCTCTTGGCTCTTTTGTTCTATTGGTTTGAAGACTTTTGGCAGGATTTTGTCAAACAGAGCAGAAAAAAATCCAGGAGGAGAAATTTTGAGAGAGAGCAGAGAAGATCCAAGCTCAAAGAAGAGGAGTTGTGATTGAGAGAGAGGACATTTGTAGAGATTTGAGAGCATAAAGGTCATTTAGAGAGCAAACTAAATGGATTTGCGTGCAAACAGAGTCGTTTTGAATGCGAGGAGAATGTTTTTTAAGAGAGAGCACAAGATTTAATGATACAGTAAATGGCAGGATAACACTCCCATACATTTATACTCCCTCATGTACGTATTTCAGATGTTTTCATACGATGCTTCTCTCGTGCTTCCATGCATCTTTTACGTCGCCATGATTAAGTCATTTAATTCACTGAGTTCAGAGTTCACTCCTACATTTTGACACCTTTCTGCAGCAGTAATGCAGTAAAGAAGCACCACATTACTGCAGCTGTACAAAAACCACAGAAGAAGTAGCTTAAATAAAGTTTTTCTTGCTTTTGACTGTGTTTGTCAGCCTTCTTCCTCTTCTTCTTTCCTGCTTTGTTGCTTTTGCTGCTTGGGTCAGTTTTACAACTCAAAACTTGATTTCTGGTGGAATTTCTTTGTTTTCTGACTGATAGCAAGCTTCTTGAAGAGGAACCAAATTATGTATGTAAGTGATGAAACTGTCTGTTTTTAGCGTACAGCATGAATGGTCCTTTAGGGATTATTTAGTTATCAGGGCTTCTATAAGTAAAAAGCAACACGCACAATCACTGGAAAAAATAAAAAAGGAGAAAAAAAGACTTGATAGTGGTCTGGGTTCAATGAGTTCATGTAGTTTTATTTTGTTTTAAATTCTTAATCTATGAAATTTATTATAACTGTTTTAAACAAATAAGTCTTGTTTGGTCACATGGTTGTTGCTTAAAGCTTCAGTTTAACTCGGTTTTTGGGAAAATAATGTAATTGTACACTTAATTTAGTTTAGCTTTATTTGTATACGGTAACTTGATTTGTTCAGTTCAATTAAACATAAAATGAAATAATCCATGAAATCAAGGTCAGGCTTTATCCCGTCTACTTCACAAACCTTTACTGCTCATAGTTGCAGTTTTGTTTAGTGCATGTTTGGGTCTAGCTTATCATTTTATGTGCATGGTGCACGGATAGCAATTTCATGGCTCACATAATAAATTACATTTACTTAACACTCCTTTTCCTTATATCTAAGTCATTACATGTAACATCTGCCTGTCCATCATGGGAGAGGATGTCTCCTTTATTATTTCTTCCTTTTCTTTTTCCCCATACCTGTTTTGTTGTTTTTGCCCTCCAGCTGATGAGATGACCACCAACCCACCACAAAACGTCATCAGAGATTAAAAAGATTGAATTTAAATAATAAAATTATAGGAATACTTTTGTGTGTAGAAGTTCCCTCCATGTTCACAGTTTCTGATTGCAAAAAGACGAATCTGTCCTAAAAGAATCAAAAGTAGCTTATTTGCATGACATTGTCTGGCAGTAAAGTCATGAGCTTATTAGCCATTGATGTGACCATTATGGTTACATCCCTGTTACAAAAGAGAGCATGGAAGAGGAGGGACTGACGTCACTGATCACGTGATTTTCTTAGAAATGCACGGCGATACAAACAGCGTGGTTCATTAGAAACCTGCATTCTGAAAACATCATTTATTGCAGTCTGATTTGTTATAATGTCACGTGATTACTTCGACAAGTTGGAAGGTAGTGCAAAGTCCAGGGGTCTCATTTATAAAAGTGGAATCGCTTTCAGAAATGAAGCCACTTACACACAAAAACAAAAGTCTGATTTATTCTATAAAACTCTGCTTATGCACAGATCCACGCAAATTTACTTATAAAAATCACAAACTTGATGAAAAAGTTGTGCAGGTGAATTTGGTTCACATCCCCTACACACCCACTTTATACCGGCTTATGAATCAACACGTGTTTGTGGCGTCTTACGGTGAATTCAGGCCACTGAGAGACACGTTAATGTTGCTTTTCACACACTGACGTCGTAGTTGTTGATAAGACGGACACACACCAGGAGATCCTGTTTGCGGGTCATAGTTATGATGTAACAAGCGGCAGGATGTTGCTGCAGCGTAAATGTTAGCCTGATGAAGACTCTTCCAGAAATAAAATAAAATAAAAATCAGAGTTGATCTTAAGGTGGAGGCAAAGATATGAGCATGGACCGCATCAGAGCGCACCTCCGGTGTGACCGAAGGGAGGGAACAGGAGTCAGCGTATGTCACCTGAAGCAGCTTCTACCTGCAGCTTGTTCTCCACATTGCTGGGCAGCAGGATGAATGAATGATCCAGCATACTGGCCACATAAAACCATATCCCAGCTAAGAATAACTTGTACATTAACTGAATGCACGTTTCTGTGGTTCACACAGGCAAACTGGTTCTCACCGCGATCCGGTGGTTCCAGTGGGTCAGTGGATCAAACACTGGATCCAGTTCAGCACATAGATGTGAGAGCACAGCTCTCTGGAACCTAAATCTGCTTATCAGCCAGTCATCATCATGGGTTTGGAGAACTTTGTGGTCCTTAAACAACCTGCATCCTGATCCTGCTGACAGTGGAAGCTCGTCCTGCGTCCCTTTACACAGTAAACACATTTAATGTACCGATAAACACCACAGCAACATTTTATTTAGAATGATCAGAGTGAGGCCGTGTGACAGACTGGAGACCTGTCCAGGGTCCCGCCTCTCACCTGTTGACAGATGGGATGGGAAAGGCCTTTCCATCATGGTCTACTTCAGCCAAACACAGACACTCGCATGCCAGGGAGGCCTAAGCTGCCTTTGGTGCTCTCTAGGCACTACACTGGATGTGATCTAAATGGTGTCTTTTGGGAAAAAATAACAGCATAATGAATGACTGGTGATGAAATAAAAGCACATAAAAACATTCATTTTAATTTGGATATTACAAAACAAAGCGACTAAAACAGGAACATGTGCTGAAGGCATCACTGGCAGATCTAATAAAATAAATCAAACTTATTCCTCCACAGACACTGATCAAATGGTGAAATCTGCACTTACTTTGCAGATATAACTTGGATTGAAATCATTTATATGGGCTGCTCCCTAATTTGAAAAGCTGTTTATTACATTGGGTATAATTAATATATTAATGCTTTTATCTGAGTAACTCCGCTTGTTCACTGCTTATAACTAAGTTATGCTCACTGCAAACTTACATTAAGGAAATAATGGTTTCAAATTAAATATAAATTTACCGATTAAAATCTTTTATTAGCAACATCCAGCTGCAAGAAGTGTAGCAACCCCGTGGGATAGCAGCCCGCACACCCGTTAGTTGGTTAGCTACCAGTGGCTCTGGGTTAGCTCACTTAGCTCTTAGCAATGCTCGGCTCGGAGTTAATGGGTGTCAATCATCCATCCCAACCTTCATGTTCATCCCTGTTTGGATTTTTCGGTAATGACGACACACATCACGGTGCCAAGATGGCGATGGTGGGAACCATAGACAGTGGCCGTTTCTCAATTCAGAGGCTGTGTCCGAATGTGCACCCTAATCCCTACATAGGGCCCTATATAGTGGTGCCATGCTGTTTTCATTGCAGCGAATTTCCTTGCAAGGTGCTACTATTGTTGACTTTGTGGAATGTACGGACATTTAAACATTTATTTATGAATCTATAAATAAATTCATTTATGTGTTCATTTATTTATGAGCAGCTCTCCTACAACACATCGCTGCAATGAAAACACGTTGCTTCTGGTACGTCACGTGACCTACAGTCACGTGATGTAGTTACGTAATCACGGTACGTAGTTACGTTTTCACGTAACGTGGTTGCTGGTACAGAAAGTCCCGTTGAAATACGTAAGAAATACTACGAAAAGTTGCGCATAATTTTTCGTACGAATTAGTACGAAACAGTCATGAGAATACGTTGTCATATTCAAAACATGTATATGACAAAAATCAGATACATATCCTATCTGAATGCAATATATGTCCTCATGCAGCATCTTGTGTCTGAATATCACAGGATATGACACACACTGACCACACACTGCATATGCATTTTAAATGGTTCTTACAGAAATATCCTCTGCAGATATGACCGCAGATTCTCCCCGACATGGCCGCAGGTCGCATCCAGAACTCATTTATGAGAAAATTCTGAGACATCTGGTATCCGGACACAGTATTTGTCCTCATGCAGTATCTTGTGTCCACGTGGAACCAGATATTAAATGTGTCTGAATATGCACCAGAAATGGTCCTGATTCAGACAGAATTTAGGGAAGCATCCCCCACCGATGTTAATGCCCTTTTCGCACAGTAGTGTCATTCTGAAAACATGACAAAATAGTAGAAATGGAAATATTATTGTGATGATAGTTTTTTATATCAATGTTTTTGTAATTGTTAGGAGCAAAAGTGAAAATGGGATATGTTACTATACTATTAGTTCTACTGTGTTTTCTCTAAGATCTCTCCACTCAGTAAAAATCTGTCTTATATCGACTTGTCTGCTCTTTTTCTGCCATCCTTTCTTTCCTTCTCTTAATCTTATAATATCCTCTTGTATTTCTTTGAATTGAACATTTTGAATTGAACATGGCATGCCTTGAAATCAGTTGTTTGCATGTGATGTGGTGCTGAAAGGTGAAATGCTGACCTTGAATGAGGCAGCAAAGTGTGGCTTCTTACTTATTCTATGTATTTATGTTTGTTCTTTTTTTCTTTGAAGAACTTTCTTTGCTTATGTATACGCTGCTGGGAACTGAATTTCCCTGAGGGAGTGATCCCAAGGGGATCAATAAGGTTATGTCTCACTATCCTAGGCTGAGGATGCTGGAAGACAACGATTGCTCAAGGAATGTACATATTAAATGTCACTGCGCTTGTAAAACTTGCTATAAATGGATATTTTTAATGTGCTAATATAAGCAAACCCACTTAAGATCTATTTACACTCCATGCAGTATGAAAACAATTCTGCTCATTTGCTGAACATACCTGCAATATTTGACTCATATATATATATATATATAAAATGATAAATCAATCAACCAAACTGTATTTTTATTTTCTTAAACTTAATTATGATAATAAAGAAAATTAAATGTAAGATTTCATTTTCAAAACAAGCCCCAACAAATGTATATGTAGCAATTTGAAATGTCAAAATTTCAAAATAAAATGAATTAGCTGAAATACTTTTGCATTTTCAGAACATATCAGCATTATGGGATGGTAATAAAATTATTATCAGTCTGTTGTTAATTAAAACTGTCTGTAGTAGAAATAACTGTTTATACTGTTTATTATCAAGTTAAACAAACTTCTAACTACAAGATTTTTATTAATACCAATATTTCTCTGCTTGTCATGACCAATAACTGATAAGTAAGATATTTTTTATTTCTACTCTAATCTGCAGTTTTTGCTGGATGTAGTGATAAATAAGCTGATATTTAAGTAGCTCTGCATTTCTGTAAAAAGTTTTATGTTTATTTTTTTATGTCATAGCATAAAAACGTGGTCATTCAATCAACAAAGTGCATATTTAAAAATTCTGTATATCTTCTTATATCTAAAGGTATCTGTGTAAATATGAAATTATATTATTATATATATTATATAATATAAATTATAAGACTAGAAATCCAGAGTGGTCAATATGTGCCTGGTGATATATGGACACAAGATACTGCATGTTTTATACTATATGTATACTATATGTTTCTGACTTTTCTCATACAGTAAAAGTGAAGAAGGTTGCACATGCATTTTGGGGAATCCTTTCCGAGCTTCTCACCCTATCTCTAAGGGAGACGCCGGCCACCCTGCGGAGAAAACCCATTTCGGCCGCTTGTACCCGG
>JBAMIG010000015.1:24538083-24553152 GCA_037177335.1 Kiunga ballochi | reverse complement strand
CGCAGTTTTTTGCGAATTACGCGAAAACCGTAAGACTTTTGTACAAGAAAAGTCATTCCACACTATTCCCGATCGAGACGCACGTTTTGATATAACATATGTGGGGGTGGAGGCTACGCTGCGACCCGCATTAATTGCCGAAAAGCGTGACGGAAACGGGAAAAGTTTAATAATAAAATCGCGGAATAAACGCAGAGCGATAGCAATAGGTGTGGCTCAATGCTTTGCATTGGCACCCCTAATAAAACAACCATGATTTTAAGAAAATGACTAAACTGTTTTACAACACATCTGTTATAGACGTGGACACACAACCCAAACTGCCACAAATGTTCTTTTCTTTAACTTGTCTTGTCCAACAATAAAGCAGCAGAATGATGTTGTGCTGAGCAAATTTACTTTGACTAGATGAGTTTTGTGTATATGTATATACATGGATCCTCTTGGTAATCACAATTCTTTATTTTATTATTTATTTTGAATACGTAATTTTGCTGGACCCAACCGAAAAAAAAACATAAAAATAATGGAGAGACAACTGAAGAGAAAAGAAAAAACAGAGGAGAAAAAGACACCACAACCCATCCAGAGACTATTCCATCAATGAAACCTGTACAGAAAACATAAAGGATATCTCATGGGTCCCCACAGGGAGGCAGAAATGAACAAAAGCAAAGAGCGCAGACATTCCTCCTGCGATAAGCCCAAAACTCCAGATGAAGCTTCACATGGAAAGAACCAGAACCAGACCTGAAAAAAAAACAACTTTTTTCTTGTTCTTGAGGCAGAAAGCATTGGTCTGGTCATCTTGCTTCTTGTAGAGGATGTAACAAGCTTTACTCTGGTGTGTGAGGAGGACTCGTCTTTTACATGAACAAAACTAAAGTCTACAGATAAATATAACTTAAACAAACTAAGTGCAGCCCTTTAATCCCATTAATGTGTTTCAGCCTCTGTAACAGAATGTTGTGATCAATGGTTTCAAATCCAGCACTGAGATCTAAAAAGATAAGAACAGATAGGAGTCGTTTCTCTTTAGGCCGGGAAAAGATAATTAGTAACTTTCACCAGTGCTGTCTCTGATGATGAGTCTAATGTTGACTGAAACTGTCCATTTTCCGTGCCGCCTCATCCAATATAGTGTCGAGGGTAGAAGGAGCCTATCCCAGGATTTAACGGGCGAGAGGTGAGGTACACCCTGGACAGGTCACCAGTCCATCACAGGGCAACAGAGAACTAGCATACAAACAACTACTCCCATGCACTCCTAAGAGCAATTTCAAACGCCCAATCATCTTAACATCTGTGAATGGAAGGGGGAAGCCAGAGTCTAAAACAGGGAGAGCATGCAAACTCTGGACAGAAAAGCCAGAGCTAAGATTAAAAACAGAACCCTTCTTGTTGTGAGGCTGTGGTGCTAACCGCTGCTCCACCGTGCAGCTCCTGATCAAAATTATTTAATTGTTTCTGTTCAGATGGGCAAATAGTTGAGTTAAAACAATTTTCTCAAGAGTTTTGAACATGAAAAGGAGGTTGGATATTGCTCTATATTTAGCTAACATTTCTAGATCAAGACTTTTTTAAGCAAAGATTTGATTACAGTTGTCTTATGAGATTGGTGTACATGTCTTGTTTATACAGGTATGTTGATCAGATTCAGTACAGATGTATTAAATAAGGAAAATACTGTGGTGATGTAGGAAATACTGATGAAATAAAATTCTTACATTTAGTAACAGCACTATCAGACAAACATCTGCAATAAGACATTTTCTTCTCAATCATTTTGTAATCAAGTAAAACACAAAAGTTATTGGGAAATGGTCAAACAGAACAGGGTTATGAGGAAAAACTGTTCGTTCTTCACTATCAATGCCGTACTCAAGAACTTCAGGGTATGATGATGAGGATGAGCAGGTCGGTGGATGTTTTGTGAAAAGCACATTTAATTTAATATGGAGTAAAAAGCAATATTTAAACTGTCAGTTTCTTCATCGTGAATGTTACAGAGCAGAAGTTTTGTGTCCGAAATGAACCAGCATCACTTTGGTTGAGTTCTAGTAATCATTCTTTAAACTTTGCACATCAGTACTCGCAGGAAGTTCCTCCTCCGTTCACATGCTTGTTTTTAATTACTGTGGAGGAAAATAATCATTTAAAAAACTTTATTCTATACTTTATATGCTTTGGATTATACCATTTAACTGAAATTATTCTCTTAGAAAGTTGAAGTTATTTAAATATAGAGCTTGTCCCAAACTATCAATGCCTGGCCAGTTCTTGTGCTGGTCCTGGTTTTTATACAGTCTCTGGTTCTAGTGCTGGAACAGTGTGTTAGTAAGACTTTTGAGACCGTATGTTTTTTGTGTGTGATTAAACTTGTCTTTTTCCCGTAAATGTTACAGATTATCAAACAAAAGAAATAGGAAAAAAGAAATATCTACTAAGTCTCATAACTGCACCTAATTCAGTTAAATTTAAAGTAGAATAAAACCCTGGTGAAAAAGCGTATTAAAAATAACAAACCTAAAAGTTGTCCCATCCATTAAAGATACGTTTTAATGGAAAATTATTGTATTAAAAATCTTAAATGCTCTGATAGCAAATTAGTTAGTTTGCAAGCTTAGTTTGATGGATGCCGGATATGGCCAACCACGTGCTAAGAAGCTCAATCAAAAGAGTATTGCAGACCCCCCCCTCCCATCATGGGGTTTCACTTCATGGTTTTCAGTCTCTAAAACGTTGCATAGAAATTATTTGGCTGATATTACTCAATCAAAATAAAATGAGACAGACACACAATAACAAGTGTAGTTTCCCTTTTTCCTTTTGTTCATGTACAGAAAGACAATTTTAAGCAATAATAGGAGAATAAAATGTGAAAGAAGTTGTATGTTTGTTTCCTATATTCATAAAGTGAATATATATATATATATATATATATATATATAGACCTTAAATATATATATATATACAGTATATATATATATATATAATTAGAATAATTTCATAAATGACTTTTTAATTTGACACATATTTCACAAAACAGTAAAAACTAAATATTCGGTAATGTTTGGGCAAATGCTGTCTCCCCTCAGCTGTTGCCGTTTACTAGATCAAAATGAACAATATTGTTTGCCAGATTTGCCAGACATAGATGTATTTTCTAGATATGATTCCTGTTCTGTTACGGTCATGTTCTACTCATGGTTCTGTTGACTCTGAGTATGTAGAGCATATATAACACCCACCGAGTCATGTACACTGTTGTTTGTATCAAAGTGAACTGGATTGATGTTTATCATTTTCTTTCCAGCAGCACAATTAACCTGCTTGAAGTATCTTTCTGTGATCTGTTATTCTCAAATCTCTTTGTTATCCTGTATGATTACCTTCTTTCAGAGATGAATGGTATAACTGTTCTGAGCGAGTTGCTCTGATTGTGCACGGTACATCCCCTTGCTCTTGTCTTGTAAATCATCCCCATCTTTGTCTTTGTAACCACAGTCTTCCTTATCCTCTGTCCCCATCATTTCATTACACAAAATCCCAAAGAAACCACTGGGCAGGATCAGTTAGTCCCAGCCAGCTCAGTGCTTTTCCTATCTTTTATTAAAGTGTAATCAAACATGGGTTTAAGTGGAAAATAAATATCCAGGCCTAATAAGCTGCTCAGCCGGATCATGTAAATGCAAATTTTCAAGCTGGTTTCCATCCGTCCCACCGAGGGGGTGAACAAGCCGTGGCAATCGGCTCCTCCGCCTCCAATTGTAAATCAAGGAAAATAATGGCGGGATAATGACCAGTTTGTGGTCCCAAGCAGATTGAATGATAACAATCCTCACATGTTGCATGCAGCTTTTCATTTAACATCTTATCGTGGGGAAAGGCAGCAAACAGCTTGGTGTGCCTCATTAAATAGCTTGTCAATGCCTTCTAAATTTTCTGGAGCAAGGGGGGTAAAATTTACTGCACAAACTTCCTGATTGGGTGGAGAAGAGGTTTATTCCCACATCCATGACGGCCTCATGCATTCACACACAGAGGCCGGAGATCTGACACACTAACTGCATTTCATTTGTCTGTTTTCTAATGTGACGGCGTAAGAGTGAATACAAAAAAAGGAAGAATACCCACTCAGACAAACACTAAATAATAGATGTATAAATTGCTCTATTTTTTGTTTGGGAGATGCTGATTTATCTGCTAATTGGAGACAGAAACTGTCAAACGGACGGCAGATAGTGATTGTGGTGGCTTCTGTCAGGATTAGGTGAGAAAGAAAAAAAAGAGAAGTGCGCTTTCTTCTGATGAAGGCAAAGACACTATGACGGCGTGTCCCCTCCCTTTCCTTGTCTGATATTTACCCAAAACACATTAAACAGATAAAGGAGAGAAAAGAAACAATAAGCTCAGGATTACGGGCCCTGTCTCTTTCCTCTGTCTCATGTCTTCGCTTTTTTCTGCCTAAGCTGTCTCTGTGATTGATTAACGTGTTTGTTTGAAGAAATTCTGCATGTTTGCTTACTCAATAAAATATACCGAGGCACAAATTCATGCAGGATGTACACAGACACTCATGCACAAAAACAATGAAGTGGCTGTTAGCAGAAAGACAGCGAAGGAGACAGATAAAGACTGACTGACTGATCTCTCCAGGGCATCTTCCTCTAACCCTGCCTTGACTCTCCTCCCTTTTCTCTGGAGCATTAAAATGAACAGTAATTAGGCTTTGATACTCTGGCAAATGAACAGTAATTAGAGTGTGCTACTGTGGATCTGCTGCCTGAGCTGCTCATTGAATATTCACACCATTATTGAACGTTAAGATTAGCTTGCCACTGTCGTGCACAAACAGTGTGGCATGGCAACGGCCCTTTGCAGATGGTGCTAGGGGGATGGTTGTGCAGTGTGTGTGTGTGTGTGTAGACAGGTCGTCCAAGCCTAGCGGACCCTCAGAGGGGATTTTCTGGTTATTAGATCCTTGCCAGATCATGGGCCAATTATAAAGAAAACTGTCAGTCAAGGCAAAGTGGCTATGTGATTAGCGGAAAAGGACAAAATCAGGTGAGGAGTGTGAATCTTTCTGGAGGCAGCTTTGATTTGCTAATAAGAGGGAAAGGGAAAAGGACTGGGGCAGGGTCCCCAGCTGTAGTCCTGCTTTGCTCTCTTCATTTTCACTGTGACCTTCTTAGCGCTGCCGGTCTAATATTCGCTGCAGAGGAGACATAAAGAATGGCTCTCAAGGGGTTTTCCAGGTCCGGGCTGTGAATGAGGCACAAGGGGGTTAGCCACCAAAAAATGAAAGCAATACTCTCAACCAGAGAGAGGCATGAGTAATCAAATAGTTCCTTCGGTGCGACAGGGGCCAAATGCTGCTTAATTACCCTAATAGTTTTTAAAGACTTTTTACTCCTGATATAAAAGGCCCTTGCAGCTATATTAGGAAGAGGAGGAGGAGTGGAGGGATAAGAGAGGGATGGAAAGGCGCTTGTCTTTGAGAGCAGGCCTCACTCTTTCCACTTCTCTCCCTAATTTCCAAAAGCACGACAGTGTATCCTAATTTAGTGGCTGGTGACCGGGGCTGACATTGAGGGGCGTGGTGGGGTCTTTCTCCTTTTCTTTTTTTTTTCTTTCTTGTAGGGCACAGTATCTGCCTGGTGAGAGGCAAGCGCAGAGGGGAGACAGGCAGCACAGTGCCAGTGCTATAATGAAGCGTGGTAGACAGCAGGCCTGACAGCTCTGGCAGGTGATGCATGGGGCCCATGCTAATTCTTCAGCAAGCCAGTGATGGATCCTGAAATCTTGACCACACATCCCATTAGCCCCTGTCTGTGACAGGAGAATAAAGATATTAAAAAACCCTGGAGAAGTTGAGAGAAGGGGGTGCAGGGGGAGGAGGAACGGGACGCAGACAGCCAGTCAAAGGACCTTACCAAACCTCCAAGTCCTCTGCAATATTTTCAGCACCAAAGTTATTGATGACTTAACCTCTGGGGTGCGGGTTATGGGTGATGGATACTGTACATCCCCAGCATGGAATAGCAGAGGATAACAAGGTAGACAGTGAATCACCTGCCCACAGCTGATAAAAATAGAATATGACATGTTGTACAGCATATGCGCTGTATTATCCCGCTGTAGATTCTAAGGAGATGAGTGAACTGGGCTTTCCTGTAAATAGATTAGTTCATTGAATGGGTTTTCTATAGTCTCAGCTGTTCTGCACATCCCCACTACCCTGGCTTTTGCATCTCAGCAGTATGAATGCAGAGACTGTTTATTAGGCTGTCCCTGCCAACTCCTCTGCGACCTCCCCTTCTCGCCAGAATAAAATATACTGAGGAAATAAAATGCTCGGAGGCTGAGGAACTTCTCAGCTATCAAGCACTCAGGTGTGTTTACCATATATCTTTTATCTTCTTGTGCAGGATAGGGCTAGTATTTTTGACAAGTTTAGTGTGAAATATAAATGACCCAGTCGTGATACAAATAGGAAAACCGATAGCGAGGCGAGTGGAATCGCAGCCAGGCCCCGAGAATCCTTCCTATTTTCTTGGGGTTGACAAATAGCACAGAGGAAGTTCCAGGGGAAACTGAGAGGTTACTGTGACAGACAAGGAGCACAATTATCACACCATGATGAAAGAGGCATGGTGAGTGCGCGTCGCACCGTTAATTACCGTCCTTTTTCCACCAGCCTCTAATGTGAGGAAAAACACGCGATGACAAGTGTGTAAAAGAGCAAGCACTAAATTACTGTCAGGAAAAATAAACGGAGGATCGTGCGGCCTGCACAGTGATTTACGGGGGCAATTAGTCACCGCCCCACCGAGATGCTGAGGACAGCAGTGCGGCAGGATTGTGTCAGAGAGAGAGAGTGTGAGAGACAATGCTGCACTCCACCCACAATTTTCAAGAAATGGGTTGAGAAGTAGGAGGACTTTTTTCTCTTTGCTCTTGGCTGAGTGACCTTTGTCTGGCAGGAAAGGGGGGTCTTTATCCAACTTTCCCTTGCTTTTAAAGAAGTGCAAACATATCAAGCAAAAAACACCATGCTTTTAATAAGAGACACATTGTCACTTACATATGTATTTTAATAGAATGAAAGAAATAACAACATTGGCTGATATGGAGCCAATTTAGGTCACGTTAACATGAGTGATTACGACACGGGTGTAAGACAAACTAAAGCCATGCCTGTCATTATACCGTCACTGTAGTACAGCGTTTTTGTTAGTTTCAAGTCAAATATGTCAACGTGCTTGAAATGCTAAACGTCTAAAATGAGCGCGCACACACACACACACACACTCTCTCACACACACACACACACACACACGTAAGTCTAACGTCAAACATCAAATAGGCTCTAATTGTTTCTAAATGTGACACAAGTTAAGATACTTCACTTTAAAACCTGCTATCACATCCCGAAAGTGATGCTTGATTTCTTGTCTCTCTTGTCTCAGCAAGTAGCTTCTGAAATAAGGGGGGAGGGTGGGGGGGTGGGGTCATATCCTAGTCGTCACATGTCCCTTATACTTCATGCACAGCTATGAAGCGAGCCTTTCATCGCGTATTAAAATACCTGCTGTACTTTTAAAGAAGTGGAACCACTGGGAATATGCCCGAGCGAGTGGAGAGCCCATTGATTTGTAATGGCTGGTGACAGAAAGTGTCACATCGTCTTAGTTAATTTCACTCATTCAGAACCATTAAACAAACATGGCTTGCTGTTTTTTTTAAATGATAGGCTAGTGTTGAATAAAAGTGAAGCGTGTCTTCATATGAAACTGTCACACTGCGTGATAACTTACACACCTGATGAAAGAAGGAAAAGGTAGAGGGGTGAAGGGGAAATTCATCTCCACATCCTTCACAGCCAACTAAAGACAATTATATTCTAGCACTTTAAAAGAAAACCCTCAGACACAGACTCTTAACTTCCTAATCTTTTGAAGCTTTCGCTTCCCTTAACGCTATTGCTTGATGCTAACATGACAGCATGTGTTGGAGGATATTGACATTTTAATCTGCCTTGTCAGGCTTGTATACATATTTAGATGGAGGATTTGCACATGAACTGAAGGACAATAAAAACACTGCCAGTAAGATGAGTATTATGGGCAGTGTGATATGAAGTGTGCATATGGGGTGGTGGAGACTGGGGGTGTGGTACACACATTCTCCCGGCCATACAAATCCAGTAGGGGCTAGTGAGTGGGCTTGCTAGGTTGAGCCACATTTCCAGGTCAGTGGCCTTGAGCATGCTTGGTTTCCGCTGCCTTGCCCATTCTTATTGGCAAAGGTGCCATAAGACGAGGTTGTGAGGGCCTGTAAGTGGGGAGGAGGAAGTGGTGGAGAAGCTAACCAGGAGAGGACCATATGCAAGTCCAGTGGAGTGCTTCCCTCAGGCTCTCTTTCTCCCTGCCTCCACATCCTTCACTTCACCGCGTTATGCTCTTCCTTACCAAAGCTATATGAGTGCCAGGACATCAGACCTCCTCAAGCTGTCAGCCTTTTATTTTCTTCCGGAGCAACACCATGTGAAATTGGAAGAGGGGGAAAAAACAACAACAACAAAGCAAACAAGCAAACACCAAAAAACAATCTTGTGAAGCTGCCAAATAATGAGTAGGAAATTGATTTATTAATCAATATCCACAAAAACACGGGATAGTTTCTGTTATTTCCTTCACAATGTTTCAAATCAACAAACATGATATCATCCGTCATGCTAGTTGTTGTTGAGGCATGAAGAAAGTCAGGTCTATGTGAACTTTACGCTCAGACGGTGGTTTCAGTTTGCCATGTTGATTTGTGGAAAACCCAGAGAGGTTAGTGGTATTTGGTCAGTTTCTTCTCTGGTGACGGCCGTTCAGCTGCGAGGGAAAAAGCCACACCGTCTTCTACCTCTGTATATATTTTACTTTTTATATGTATTGGTCGGTTTGGTATTCAGTTAATTATAATTTATTTATTTGACTTTACTTCTCTTGAGTTAACTTCCTGGCATAATTTGGATCATTTTAAAACTATTAATCCATTCATTTTCTACACAGCTTAGTCCAATTCAAGGCTGCAGGGAAGCTGGAGTCATCCCAGCAATTAAAGATGTTAAATGTGCTAAATGAATTAAATCAGTATTCAGTCCAAAAGCTTTGATGGATGATAAAAAGAATGATCATGAAATAATTAGTTAAATTATTTTTACATTAGATAAATAGGTCCTTTCAAACAATCTATAAGATTTTTGTATGTGTACCATGTATTTATTTAATCTATTATTAAATTATTGTAACATTTATTAATGTAATTATGGTGCTGTTGTACCACAATATTATCCATGTTCTTGTTATTAGCCATACCTTATTGGAATATAGATAGAACCTGGTTAATATGGTGTAAATCCACCCTGCAACAGAGGAAGTGTTTATGGTGGAAGTGCTCCATTTTTTGGACCAATATTTCACCTTCTGATGCGAGACTGCGTTGCTTGTGCTGTAGTGCTAAAAGCGTGTTTGTGTGTGTGTAGCATGCACAATCACACTTTTTTCTAACCCAGTGTGTGCCGTGTGATTGGTGTGTACTGGAGCATTTACAAAATGAACTTGAGGCACAATCTTATGAACAGAGGTATCTTCACTGGCTTTTACATGATTTAACAATGATGAAGATAAAGAATAAAGAAAAAGAATCGTAAGAAGATGTAACTTTATTGATTCCTTTGGGACGACTCCCTTAGGGAAATTCGGTTTCCAGCAGCTTTTACATAAACAAAAGAATTTTCAATACAAAAGAACAGAAATAAAACACATAGAACAGGTGCTGAGTCTGCAGCATTGCTGTGACAGAGAGGATCTTCATTGTAGTTGTGTCTGCTCTCAGAGAAGCAAGACATTAAGAAGAAAGACATTAAGCAGCAGCTTATTACTTTGCCTGTTGATATTCAAGCATAAGGAGTTTATATTTAGTTATGGACTATTTTGTTTAAGAAAATATGTAAACTTAGCTCAACTCAATTGGTCTTTAGTAAACAATGCATGAACACAACAGTGGCTGCACATAGTTCATTGTCAGATTTGGTTTTTCATGAAGGTTTGTTTTTTTCCCCTTTTTATTTTTAATTTCCTTATTTGCTCAGTTTTCTTCTAAGGGTAGAGTACCTAGCAAGCACTTATTGAAATACTATTTTATAGATGTGATGAGTTGTTTTTTGTAGCTTAGCATACAGGCTGAACAAAACCCAAATAAGTAAGCTTTGTCTGACAGCAAGTGAGGAAGCTGATCATCCTAATTGCAGGAACATTGTGGAAGTTGGACTGAAGTGAGCAATTGGTCTGAACAATCATGCAAGCTACAGATCTATGTGTTTTTAAATGTTTTTCTTCTCTTTTTCACACATTTCTCCTTTATATCCTCCATTCAGTGACAATAGAAAACATAAAAGATTGAAATAAAACATATGAAGGCTATATTTAAAACAGACTAAGCTAATTAAAAGATCCGGACCTAGTATAACTCTTCAAAAAACTTATACAATATCCTCCTTAAAAACCCACAGTGGAGATTTCTATGTGTAATTCTGTCAATGTTATGTTATCTAATTAATTTAGTCAGAGTTTTTTTTATTCTTTGTGTTGTTTTTTGTGTTTATCTGAGGAAGCAGCTTGAATGCATTGTGGGCTTTTCTTCATAAAGGAGATGTTAGTGTGAGAGCACGTCTTCCATTTCTATAGCTTCTGGTGTCTCTAAAAAAGCCTTTGAAATTAACTCACTAACTGGCTATGGAATACCAGTCAGCCATGAGGAAGAGGAGTAAAAAAAAAACAGGGCCAATGAATCAATATGGGCTATGAGGGAAGGCCAAATGTAATAAATAATACAATAACAAGCCTAACTAATGAGCTGTTGCAGTGGTGTAATTCACAGAACAGTCCCTTTGTATGAATCCCTGCTAATAATCTCAGGGAGCCGGCAGATGATGAAGTGTTGCCATAAGGCAACACCTGTGCAATTAAAGCAGCGGATTCTTTTGCACGTAACATTAATTTCAGCCCTTTACAAAGGCCCAATGAGCACACTAATAATCTGGTCTACTTGACTCCACGTCTAGCTGAAACAGAGCATCTAATTAGGTAAAGGTAATTAATTAGAGATAAACGGAGCTAATCAGGACCCGTTAGCACTCCCACTTTCTTGGCATTAAGACACAGAACCTCCTGCTCGCTCATTGGCCACCCTGTCATGCACTGAGGCAGCATGAAAAAGATATGTTTTTAATAGAAGCTCTGTGATCTGGCAGTGAACTCGCCTGCACCCTCAAGATCAAGATTTAACCCTATTAGCGCTCTAATGATCTTATTAGGATGTAAGTTTCTTGGTAAATTATTGTAATATGATAGCTACATGTTCTTGAACAAAGAGTTTATTACGGTGTGTGACTCAATTTGATGTAACCTTTGATAAAAATCTATATTTAGTGAAGAAAGAAAATTCTTAAAAATCATGACTGAAACCATTTGAATTATTTTCATTAATTTAAGGCAATTTTTTAAATAACTGTGCTTCCTGAAATTCTAACCACGTATGTTGAGATGGCAGTTCTTTCACATCTACGAAGGAAGAACTTTAAGAAATATACATATCTAAGTATAGCTGGTAGCATTTTAAACTTAAAATGTGTCGACATGCAGCGGCTGGGATTACAATATCTAACAAGAAATCACATTAGAGATACACGGAGGTGATTTTGCTTTCTTTCCCCCAATATTTCCTGAGTGAACATTACGCCCCAGACAGCAAACATCCAACTTCCTATCATCTTTGTTCTAATTTTCATATGAAAGGTAAGGGGAGGAGGGGGACCTGGATGGAAGCGTTGCTTCCATGTGACACTGATGCAGCGGCAGAATGAAGAGCCCGTGCTTCCACTCATGTACCTATCGTGTCCAATTTTTTCCCAATAGATTTTCTAGTCTGTGCACATGTGCAAATACTGTTTGAAAATGGAAATTTAATGGTTATTGTAATGAATGTTGACTTAGTGGATCAGAAAAGCAGGAGGTAAGGAGGGGCGAGCGAACCTGAGAAGAGAGGTTTGTTTAGATGCTTGGGTGTCGTTGGGTTTCATGAGGAGACATGATTTGGGGGGGAAATATGATTATTTTTCCCCCTTTGCTTTTTCCTCATACACAAGGGAGTCGTCTGCTACAAGAAGGCAGGGCGCTCCCCCGACACGCATCATTAGAAGGTTTTTTACAAGCGACAAGCAGGCTATTTGGCTGTCATTGGGATTGTTTGAAGAGAATATGTTTCTGCTACGTACTCCAGGGAGCCCCACATCAGGAGGAAAAGTAGATCACCCTTGAGCACTTGACACTGCTGTTATGCATTTGTCAATATTAAGGCTAAGAGGTTGGGCCACCGTGTGTAAATTGGGAGTTTGGCTGCCTCAAATGTGAGTTGACCTTTAACCTGGAGCGCCATACATTCACTAAGCTTGCTTTGGCTAATTGCTACAAACACACTCACCAGAACTATTCAATTATTCAAGTGCAGCAAAATAGCTTGGCAGCTTTAAATTAGCTCCCTGTGTGTGCACATTTGCAAGGCTAGGTTAGCTTTCTAAAAATAAAAATGAGCACAGCATAAAGACATTTAGTTATTGAATCAATTTCTGGAATACTAGCAAAGAAATATAAGCAAAAAAAAAATCACTCCTAAAAACATTGTGCAAGATTGACTGTCATATTCTGAACATGGCCCATAATGCAAACATCACTGGTCCAAAGTACAAGGACTGGGCAGCATTTACAATGGAAATGAGGCATGGACTGGGCATACAGATCCTCATTATATTGTTTCCTTAAGGGCTCAGCATCAAAAAAGGGAGACAAGTGCATCTTTGCTTCTCTGAAAAGCTGAAAAAGTAACAGTTTGATTTCAACACCAATCTCCCAACGACTTCTGTAAAGCACACACAGTGGGGAGAGATTTGTGCTGGTATGTGCAACGCTGGTCCATTTGTCTGCTGTTCACCATGGGCGAATCAGACAAACGTGGCACATAGGGTCACATCTGATTCCCTATTGGAGACAAGATGGTGAGAGGATGGCAGCAGCACGAGGCGGCGTTGCAGCACTCTGACGTGTCCAAAAGTATCTGCATCAGTGGTGCTGATTGTGAGGCACCCGCTGGCGCTGTTTAGATAGTTTGACTACATCAAGCTCCCTTCCAGACGGCTCTTACTGGTGCGATTAGAGGAGGGTGAAGATGAAAGGTGTTCAGTGTATTTTTAAAATTGTTGATTTTCCGCGTAATGATAGCTCATGCAATTAAGCTCTGGCTTCAGGCTCTGCATGTCCTTGTGAACAAAATCTTAATTATTTGGTGTGTGCGCAAATGAATGTCTGCATGTGTGTGCATGTCTGCATACATTTTTACCTTTTATAGGAGATTTTTATCGATTTGCAAGTTATTTTGTGACAATGTTAAAAATGTCTTTAAAAGCATTTAAATGTTACTTAAAGGTTATAAACCCCCCCCCCCCCTAAAAAAAAGAGAAAAAATAAAGAAAAAGTTGTTTAATCTGTGAGTGGAATAACAAAGCAAGCACCAGCCTTCTCATCCCGCTTACTGAAATGAACTCACCCGACAACTAATGTTTCCTCTTGGATTGAGACATAAGCCAGTATTTTCTTTGTTTCATGATACAAAAGGTTTCACACAGTCGATGACAAAAAATCTTGTTTTGTTGGCTTTATACGCCCGCTGAGATGGGGGTGCAGCTAACCTGTAGGGGGAAATTGTCAAAAGGACTAAATTTGCCAAGAGAGTAATTGTGCCGTTCCATGACATTCTCTTCTGCTAAATGTAATCACTTTAAATAATGTCAGTGACATCTTGTGAAGTATTTGGTGGAAGAAAAGGCACTATGTAGGGCAGGCATCTAAGTGTGTGATCCTGACTGTCTGTGTGTTATCTTCTCTTTCATTAGAGATGAACAGCCTCAGGTCGGATGGGGTGGCTGTGGTGGTGTGTGAGTGGGGTAGCAGGGGGGTGGGCAGAGCAGTGGGCATGGGAGGGGGAAATGGTAAATAGGATTATAAAGAGGATTCCAGTGTTGCCTAGAAGACAAAAGTGACTGATGATTAGCTTAATATTTGTTGCACAATGCAGCACTGGCTGAACATTGTGAACATTTATTGCTAGTGCCAGGCACTTTCAGCCAGCATTTCATCACACCCAACTCCGGCCCTGCGAAATCCCTTGTAGTTTCACAAACCATCAGCATGTTAGAGAAAGAGACAAGAGAAAAAAAAGGAGGAGAACTTGTTATCGGCGGCTGCCTGATGTGCTTTCCGTACCTTAAGGCGCAGTGCTAGAAAATCCAGCGTGAACTTTCGACACTTAAATGCTAAAATACGACTGATTTGGGATGATAATAGGCGCCCTAATAGAAGCTGATCCTTTGCTATGGCTTGGAGTCTTACTGCACACAGCTGTAATGCAATGTGAGTGGACAGTCAGGAGAAAAAGATGGAGAAAGGCGCAGATAGTGAAAGATAACACAACACATAACCCTCCTTGCTGGCTGAGAGGGAAACATGTCTTGTGGTGTTCTGCTATGTATCGGGGTCGGTCGGAGGTAGCAGCAGATTGGAGATGGGGCAGGAGATGGTAAGTGGAGCTGGCAGAGTGAGGATCCAGGCGAGGGGGCTTGACCGTGTAGGAACGAAGATGACCCCTCAGCCCTACAAGATCCACAAATGGATACAGGCGTTGGACGGGACAGGCCCCGAGTCAGAGACCTGCTCAAGGTTGACAAGAGCTGAGGTCAACCTTCAGTGAGCCCAACTGTAAACAAGCTGCGGGAAGTAACCTAAAGGGCTCGAATCAGGAGTGCTTCCATGGTAATTCTTCACTTATTGCCATGCCGAATTGGCCTCACATATGTGAGGGCTGCCTCAAAGGAAAGGTCTGATTCCACTACGCCAGTCTTTGTCTCTACTACAGCAGCACTCACAGAAAGAAGAGTTTGCACTTAAGTTTCTTAAAGGTTTG
>JBAMIG010000015.1:24494099-24505861 GCA_037177335.1 Kiunga ballochi | reverse complement strand
TCAGGGTTAACTGACCCTAGCTCAGTGTGTATCAGTTATTACACAGTCAAGGCCTTCACTAAAACTCAACATAGATGTGTCGTTTCCCTGACAGAGCACATGGTAATAAATGGTGAAAATCCTCACAAAATGTATTCATAGTTTTAAACAAGAGACAATTAAGACACTAATGTCAGCCAAGAATCAACAAGTGAGCAGAAAGTTATGTGTCTGAAAAGAACACAATAATAATCCTTTCTGGCTGAAATAAACACAATATAATGTTTTAGTCGCACATGATGGTAGAAAAAAATTAATGTAATGTAATAAATAATTAATGATTTCAAATGTAACGTAATAAATTATTACATCCATTTTACACCAGTTTAGCCTTAAAGTTTAATAATGAAAGAAAGAAAAAAACAAATTGTTAGCAAAAACATATTTGAAGTTTAAAGTAAAACCTTTTATACTAAATAAACACCAAACATGCAATATTTTGTTTTACTCAGATATAACTTCAGACACACCTTGTAATTAATCTAGTCTGACAGAAATCAATGCCATCCTAATTTTTTAAGGTTTGCCTGATTTGTTTTGGTGCAGCATTTAGCATTTAGCTAGCTATACACGCAGGTTTATCTTTTATTTTTTCCACCTTCCCCTGCACAGCTGCATATCTAGTGAGGTCCAAGCCTTCCCAGGCCTTATTAAAGCAGAGAGAGTGTTTCAGTTCAGGGTCATTGAGAGAGTGTGGCACATAAATATGTTAGGGCAGCACTATCTGCCGGTCAGTTTACTAGGAGTGATCGATGATGGTCCCAGTGCACTCGCCCAACAAACATCTTAAGCGGATGCAGTTTTTTGCTTAATTGGAAGCTTTGCAGCTTAGATTCAAACTTATTTGATGTTGATGATGAAGTCCCAGGAAAGCTGTGGGAGGCTTGTAAACTAAACGTGCATGCCTGCTTCCTTCATTCGTACGCTGGTCAGAGCTGTTACCTGTCAATTTAACCTGCATAGTTTCCTCACTTCACCTAGAAGACTATGGGCACACACACATTCATACACATTCACACATGCACTGAGCTCATTTTTAATCCTCAGAGCTCACTGTGAAGGCAGGAGGAAGTTCCAATTAAAATTAAAATAAGCTCTTTTAACGGTCTCTTAAATTGACAACTGAACAATGATTTTCGAATTGGTATCTGTCAAAGGTCTCGGAAAATCCTCAGTTGATAAGGCCCAACGCATCCAATTAGTAGCAGAGTAGGGCCTCAGCCAGTAATGATTTCCAGGTCCCTTAAGATGTGGCGCGGACACTTATTGCAAATTACTGACAAAGAGCCCTGCTGTATTGATGAGGAAGAGAACAGCCAAGTCTCCGTGTTCCCATCAGGTGGACGAGCACCAAGAGGGGCCAGAAGGAGAGCCGGGGTGTCTCTCTCTCTCTCTCTCTCTCTCTCTCTCTTCCTGTCTGCAGCCATAATGTGGCCTCGCTCTGGAGCTCATATATAGCCCCCCTGCTGACACGGACTCTGAGAGACTGGTCTGTCCTGACATCAGCCTGTGCTCGGGGAAAATGCTAATGCTAACATGAAGTAGGTGTCAGAAGCAGATCATCAATAATGTCTGCAAGTTTACTGCCCTCTTCTAATTATAGCTCCCATCTCTCAGGGCTGCAGGAGGCTGCAGGGCAGCTTCTTAATTGAGCTGAGGTAGATTTACTTCCCCATCATATTCCAGGCTTTATTGTTTACAGTCCTTGAGACTGATTGAAAGGAATCCAAAGATTCATGGAGATGTGATTCAGAGTAGTTTGGTATGCAGAAGGAATGGATAAAGGAGGATGATCCTTTCTGGTCAGGTAAGGGGCTTAGAATTGAAGGCCATGGTATGGCCAGAGGTCGTATCATTTATTTTCAGCCCTGATGCCTCTGAAGGCTGGCTGTGATGCATTAGCGCTATATATTACATGGAAAACTGTGTAGCAGAGGAGCAAATACAAGCCGTTGTTTTAGGAGGTTGCTGTCTCATTTGCGAGAGGTAATTAGAGCTAATCACATTTTGCATTCAGTCTCACTGATCATTGTAGTATACATCTCCGTTATGATCTCAGGGGAGCGCTGCTGCTTCTGCTGGTCCATGAAACTCTCAGGCCATGCTGAGTCCCCTGATGTTTCACTGTCTAAGCCTTCCATGCAGCTGTAGGCTCAGTAAAGGAGGTATTGACCTGGATGACCTGAGTCTGCTTCTATTGGGTATGAACGGGCTTCTCCGTACTCGCTGCTTCAGGGTCAAATGGTCCTGTAGTTCATAGTTTCCTCTATTTAGATGTTTGTTGCAAATAACTGCAGAGAAACGGTTGGATAGCTGGGGAAGCGTTTGTGTCAGGGAGGGGTTTGGGATGTTTCTGACGGCTTGCTTACGCAGGTTATTATGGTTGATGTTGCTTGTGAATGCAGCATGAGCTGGATGTCTAATGGTGATTAACGTTATGTCACCGTTCATAACATGCACAGACTCGTGATCTGATCTGCATGTGTTTGTCGTCTTTGCACTGTTGTAATCCCCGCTAAACTTGTAGCCCTCCACACATCTGTGTTCCTTTAAGATGAGAGCGGCTTTGATTTCCCCCATCTTTGTGTCACTCTGACTGGCATACTATTTGACAGGTGGAGTTAAAATAGAGAAAATTGTGGATGAAAATTCGTCAGTTTCAATCTCTTGCCCTGGGCTGTAGGCAGCCGAGACAGAAGCCCACTGCTTTGTGTCAAATGTTTATCAAAGGGCCTGATTAAATTGCTGTGTTCAGGGTAACAGCCTAATAGAGAGGGAGAGGAGGAAAAAAAGGTGAAATCCCATACCTTAGTAAGCAGTCCTTCTATGATTGTGAGCAGAATAAAGCATCTGAGGTGCCAGAAGAAACTTCTGACCATCCAGCTGTAAAGAAGACTGGAATATCATATGCCCTTTGTTGTCACACAAAGAGAGACACAGTCTCTGAGATCTGTTGTTGTTCTCACTTTCCTCTGTCTTCTCAATCATCCTTTTTTTTCCCCTCTTCATTGCTGGAGGAAACAAACCTGCCCCCTTTTGCTGAGGCCGAGCTGCATCCCCTGGCCATTCCTCTCTGTTTTGTTTCAAAAGGGCAAGGCTCTCCAGGCTGAGCAGTTTGCCCTGCAGTCCCACGCCAGGGGCTATGCTTGCCTCAGCTGCTTCATCACCCGGGGACTGGGCTAACGTCTCCTGACTGCACTTAGCTGTGTTTCTCTGATACGGTCATGTCACATCAGTCTGGGCACAAGTGACATTGTGTCTCTGTCTAACTTTCAGCAGTTTGTTGCCGTCCGTGTTCTCTCTTATTTTATTTTATCCGTTTTTCCAGTGATGTTATGATTTGCAGCAGCGTTTTCTGGCAGCGCCGCTGCCACACGTTTGTGTCAGATAACAGGGCCCATTAGAAATTCTCTCGGCCTGTCCAGTTTCCCCTACAGGAGACACAGAGCTATGCCTCCCCCTCCCAGTTTGACTTTTTTTTCCTCATCCTTACCCCCGCATTTGAATTTCTAGATAATAGGCTTTGACTTCTGGCTGCACGTTTATGGGTCTTTTCATGTTATCAGCTTAGCTCATAGCGTGGAGCTGAAGAACACAGACTCCTAGTGACAGGCCAGCCAGTCAGCAAGGCGAGCCTGTCAGGATCTCTCATACACTAATGATTTCCCTTTAGTCTATTTTCTGTCTCATTGGCCGTTTCCTTCAAAAACAAAATTGCTCATTTAAATTCTCATGCCTGGGGCATTTTGGTCTTCAAATATTGTTGGAAAGTGAAGGGATTAGGCAAAATATGCTTTTTTAAAATGTTAATATATTTTCTGGTTCACTTTCTCCTCTGAGGCCAATTAGAGAATTTCTGCTGGCTGCATTAATGTCAAACTGACATCCCCAGCTATAATTACACTGTGCTTGAAACCTAACTTTCACTTGTGGGTAGATGAGTGTGCCTTGCAGTGACACAGAGACTTGCTCTGCCAGCTTTTGATCATTTAATCATTGCTTGCTTTCTTTCACTCTTTCACTCTCTCGCTTGCTGATGATCTCACCTTTTATTCTTTCTGTTGCAAAATGCAGCGTTGTGTTTCATTATTCAGCGCTGTGTTTTTCAGGGTTCATTAGTGACATCATGCCTCCACTCATGCCTGCTCGCAGCTACGCACGTACAACTGGATGCTGCCTTCAGGTGCAGATATCATACATGCATTGTTTGCTTGCTTGATTCACGTTTTTACATTGTGTTGTTTGTAGTATCTGCGTGTTATTTTCTCCTTTTGTTTGTTTGTTTTTCTGATGCAGGGGGGATGAATGCTGTCAGAAAATTGAATGATGGCACAGAAGCACAAGCTCTCTTTATGCTGTGCTTCAGTGTAGAGCAGAGAGATGTTTAATGAAGGTTAATGCTTTCACCGTGGATATGAATGTCTCCACAAATTGCCTCTAAAAAAAGGATGGCAGATTTCACTTGTGATTTTTGCCATCTCTGCCTGTCAGTTACTGTGGAAGCAATTTCATCTGAAAGGCAAAAAGCAGACTGACATGTTAGCAGGAAATATTCAGAAATTTAACGGAGGAAAACTAGTATGTAGCAGTTTGATGGTGCAGATGATTTCAAAGTGATTTGTGTAAATGCAGCAAATTTATCCCAAAAGAACATTAGTATGTGCAGGAAAATCCAAGAACTTTTCCTGTGTAGCACAACCATAAAGTGCACATTTCCACTGCTTTTAAGGTTTTTTGATTGAAGGAATCCTATCATGCACCAAACTGCAAAAGCATCCCCCCCCCCGCGCGCTTAGCAATTGCCAATATACTCAGTGACCCTGTGATTGTTCTGATCCTCCATTACACGTTATCAGACACCATCAATCTGTTACAGTATGCTTGCTGTTTGCAGCTGTGTATGGGTGTCTGTGTGTGTGTGTGTGTGTGTGTGTGTGTGTGTGTGTGTGGAGTAGAGGGAGGGTGTCAAAGGGTTAAAAAAAAAAAGAGAAAGAAAAGAAATTGCACAATCCAGTTTGACAAAGTGCACATGAACGTACTTGGTTATCTGTCCTCCTGTCCACCTCCCCCCCTTCCTCCATCTTTTCTCCCCGCCTCAGTCTGTTTGCATTGTTTTAGCCTCTTGCTTGGACTTCAGGTAATAGGAAATGGCATTGACCCCTCCTGATCCCCCCGATTACCTACGTGAAGCGTGAATGTGGTATGGAATCACACATCAGGAGACGACTTGTAATTATTTCTGCAATGCCATCAGCATGGATCAATCACTCAGGGAGGCTGCTAGTGGAACGCCGCTCGCAGCCATGGATGGAGCCAGCAGCAAGCCTTTTTGACTGACAGCTTTGGTAATTAAGTGATTGTATAGACCCCACCGACTGTTATAACAACCTTGTCAGGGCCAGTCTCTGTTTGGAACACACTCAAATCAATGTGTTCTCCTGAGCATCCCTGATGATGTCCCTCTGAAAAAAGAAGGGTAAAATGATTTTTCTTGAATATTTGTTTGAGGCAACAAACAGACTTTGAGAAAAAAAAGAACAATAATGCAAATGAGTAGAATTATTGGGATGTCCTACACTTGTAGCTGAAGGTAAAATCCTTCCTGTTATTTTCCATTTTGCACTTCAGACATGAACTTGAATGTCACGTGTTTCATTACATGGAGACACCGGAATAATATACAAGATGTCCATCTGAAATGTCAGGCCACTCTCACGTAGCAACCTTTAGTTGCAAAGAGTCCACGATGTCATTTTATGTAGAAATTTGATTTCCATCATTACATCATCCTACCTCAGCCTTTTCCACTTATATGAAGCAGTCTGGCTTGCATCTGTAATCTGGTGGCCTAAACTGTTATTAAAGGGAGTAATTGGCATTAGGGTCCCTGCAGCTATCTCCCCATCCACAACAAACTGATGTGTCATTAATAACTCATCTCTTTATTACGTGCTCAGTTATTTAGCCTCAATCCAGGACAAATGATCATAGTTACTTGAAAGGTCTAACTTTCTCTTCCTTAGTGATAAGTTTTCATTTGCATCAAAACATATATATATATTAAATGTTATTGCGGTTTTTGTGGAAACATGATCATTATTGTTCTGCATGCATTCATAAAGAATAGATGGCTTGAAATCCAGATTTTATGGTTTGATTCAGTGAAATCCTGAGATCTGAAACCAAACATGTAAATAAAATGTAGAAACCAGAAAATCAGACATCACTTAATATTTTTTCATGTCTCTATTTATTTCTCTGTGAGCCATAATTTCCATCTTTTAAAAAATACACAAATATAAACGGGAACAAAGACTGTGTCACAATCAAAACAAAAAAGTTGTTATTAAAATAAATTTTGTTAAAAATGCTACAAAGTGTTTGATGTGATCCACTCATTTATAGACAGCTTGTCTATTTAATCAATAAATTTACTCCCTCTTCTCATCTAACCATATGTCCAGGATAACATTGATGGGATGTTTGGTTTCAGACTCACACATTTATAACAGCTCTCTGCTTTAACTTCTGCACTTTAATCATTTGTTTAAAAGTATTTTTCCTCAAATTTGATAAATGTGTTCATTTTACTGGCTGAATATTTAATTATATATTCAAACAAATTAGAAAAGCTGTGACCTTAAAATCTGGATTCATCCAGATTTGAGTCAAATCAATTCCTTAAATTAGATCACGTGGCGGGAATTATTGTCTTTGGGATATTATAATAATATCCTTGTATTGATCACTAAATAAATAAATAAATTGTTATTTTCTATTCATGTCCGTAAACTAAAAAAATTTTCCTATTTAATGAGAAAAATTATTAATTTAAATACATTTAAAGTAAAAAACGTTTTTTTTTTGCCTGTTATATCAAATGAATAAACAGATAAATAAATAAATGCATACATACATAAATAGCCAGTTATTTTGCGCTTTTTCTGTCGATTTTAACGTCATTTTAATTTGATATATGTGTGTTTTTTTTCTTTTTTTCTTTTTTTTTTTTCTTTGTTAAACTTACTGGAAAAAAGACAGAACAAGCACAAACATCCTTTTTGACTTTGCACGCGTGGGTGTGCCAACATCTTCCCGCCCCATCCGAGCCTTCGGTGACTGACAGTGTAAGCGCGGGTGTGTGTGTGTGTGTGTGTGTGTGTGTGTGTGTGTAAACGCTGCAACTGTGCAACCCCACAAAGGTCGCCAGCGGTGAAGTGACAGCTTACACGCGAAGCCGCCAGAGGATCAATATGGTGCCAGCCACTGTTGCACCGTCCCCATCATCGACCATCAACTGAGGCCAATAAGACAATAGCTTTACTGGTAGCATTGAGTTTGGCTCCTGTGGCGCCTTAAAGCTAATAAAGAGATTGATTTCACCTCTTTGCAGTAGATGAGCAGCTTGTGCGGCCCTGACAGATGTTTAAACATGGTTTAAACATCACTTTGATCTGATGGTATTTGCAGGGAGGAAAGTTAGTATTACATGTCTGCATGTGGAAAAGAAATTCTAATCCTCTCCAATGTGAAATAAATGCTGGTTTCTGGCAGCTTCTATCACGTTGCACCTCACATTGTGGCTTATTTTGTCCATAAATGCGTAAAACCACGTTGTGGAAGAGAAATATGAAGCCATGCAGCTGATGCAGGGCAGCGGAGGCCTCAGCGTGCTGACAACTGAACCCCAGCAGAATTTAGCCTCTTTGTCGCCGCCTTGTGCTCAAAGCCTGCAGCATATCTGCCTCTGCATGGCGGAGGAAGAACACAGTAACTAAAAAGTGTTGCTCCAGTATAATAAAATGTATTTTCCACTCATCTCAATGAGCATGGAGGGTGATGAGTTCTCCGTTTTAAAAGTATCGAAGTGAATTTAACTACGCTGAACCGACCAGGATTCATTATCTGGAAAGAATTATGTATCTTATGACATATACTGATCTATAAGAGAAATAATATTGCAATGAAACAGAAAGTGGAAATAAGTCACAATATTTTTTTTCTAAAGACAAAATTTAAAACAAGAACAAACCTGCATTTCTTGATGTTTGAATCCAGTTTGTCTCACATCAGCACCACCCCGCATGTCCATGCAGCAACTGGGGAGAAATAAACAATCAATTAAATAATTAGGAGGAAAAGTTTATGTCCGGTAATCAATCCACAAATTCCGCAAACTATTGCGATGTGTGTTAAGAAAAAAAGAACATGTGAGAAGAACAACACGCGTCCGTGGAAGGAATAACACATGCAGCTCTGTACTCATGGCACATCCCATCATCCAGAAAACAGTCCGCGTTGCCCACAAACTGCAAACACTTTGTCAGCTGGAAACACACATTTTCCCCTCAACATCCTTCAGATCCGCGTCAGGAAAAACTGCTGAATTTCTCCTGCCTTTGAACGCTCATTAGCGCCTCATAATTACTTTACTAATTAGGGTGACATGGTTATTAACAAGATGCGCCGTCATGACAGTCACCACTCCTCCCGCTCCTCCAAACGCGACCCTCAGTGTGACCTGTTCACGCGGAGCAGCCGATCAGGGCGCATCCCTGGCCTCAAGTGTTAGCTCCCTGTTTGAGTCCTCTCTCAATTTAAAGGGAAAATAAACAAACTACATTCAAATATATATATAAAAAGTTGCACCATTTTCTAAAAAATAGGAATGAATATTAACACAAAAAAAGACAAAAATGCTGCCTTATTTCTTATTTTTCCTACATGTACAAATTTGATCAAATTGATCCATTTCCTGACTTTTTACCCTTTAATTACTGATTAATTTAATTTTCAGAATAAGAAGAAACAGAAAATCTAATTAATGTTCTGCTGCAGCTGATAAAAAAAATATATATCCTGCGTTGTCTTAAAAAACATCTATGAGTTGTTTTTCCTCCTTTTTGAAAGATTTATATACAAAAACGAGCTGCAGCTCCTGAACTCTGCTGCTTGAACCGTGAGAGAAAGAAGGAACTTCCTGATTGGTGAGGTTGTGAAGCCGGTCAGGCTTCCAGCCAATGATTACAGAGGAAGGTGGATGGGTGGGTGCTGAGGTGTGGGAGTGTGGTGGTGGGGGGAGAGAAAAGGCGTAGAGTGTTTATTATAAAGGAGAAAATATTAATTCCCCCTCGCCGTGGGCCGTGACGTCAGTATAGGAAGTCATTGTAGCGCAACACTGGAGCGATTAGCAGCAAAAAGGGGGAGCCTGATATCGAGGACTCAGCCTGATGTATATCTCTCTATACGCCTCAACTTTTAACACAAACTTCAATACCCAAACACAAAAAGGGGATGAGGACTACGCAGAGCCGCACTTTGCTTTTTCCGCATTTTCACTGAATGTAACATCCAGGACCACAGAGGCAGCTCGAGCCTCCTAAAGCTGGATTCTGGCTTATTTCACACATATTTGTTATTATTTTGTTTCCATTTAGGGGGATTTTTTCCTATCTCGGACTTTACTGAATTTCTTCTGATTTTTATTTGTTGAATCTTTTTCCATCTGGGAAGAAGCATCTAACTGTTGTTATGAAGACTTCGTCCATTCTTTCTTAATATGGAAGGATCCAGCGGGTCGAGTTTTGGGATAGACACTATTTTATCCAGCGCCTCTAACTCTGGTAACCCTGTACTAATGAACGGAGATTTCCGGCTCGGCGACAGCAGGACAGCTGATTTCAGGAGCCAGGCAACCCCGTCGCCATGCTCGGAGATAGACACTGTGGGAACGGCCCCCTCATCTCCCATCTCGGTCACTATGGAGCACGCAGCCGACGCGCATCTTGTGCAGGACAGCCTTCAGCATCACCACCTTCACCACAACCAACCACAGAGTTTGCCGCTGTCACCTCAGCAGCATCAGCAGCAGCAGCAGCAGCATCAGCAGCCGCTTGCAGGGGCCGGCTGCGCCCCGAGGACTGCCACCTCCTCGTTTTTAATCAAAGACATTTTAGGCGACAGTAAACCGCTGGCAGCGTGCGCACCTTACAGCACCAGTGTATCCTCACCCCATCACACACCAAAACCAGAAAGTGCCACGGCTCCGGACGTCTTCAGGCCCAAGTTGGAACAAGACGAAAACAGAAGCAAGTTGGACAAAAGGGATGAAATTCAAAGCGAAATTAAATGCAACGGTGAGAGCGCAGACCTTACGTCTTATTTAATATGATGCAATTATAGGCAAGAAGATTGTTTGGTTTATTTAGGAGGGCAGTGTGAATGAAGAGGCTTGTAAAAAGAAAAGAAGCCAGGATGGAGCCAGGAGCATCAATTTTAATAATAATAATAATAAGAAGAAAATTCTGGTTTACTTTCGTAATTTCTGAATCTTTTATTGGTGTAATACATGTGAAAACAGATGTAAACCTGGTGATTCTCCCAGCGCGCGCGGGCCTCCCTAGTGGGTCAATTAGAGAGATTATTGTTCTTCCTGGAGGGGGGATCATGGCACATTGAAACACTGCTACAAATAGAGATGGATTGATATATTGATGTCTCGTTTTCTGAAAAGAGTTGGAGATTTTTAAGGACATAAAGAAGAATTTATTTCTTCTTCTTTCTGTGTTAAAAAAAAGAAGAAAAAACTGTGGGAGTTTGATTGAAGCATAAACCTGAGTTTCTGTCGTTTTCTGCCAAATACGGAAGGTTTTGTTGCTGAGTTGTTGTTGTTGTTGTTATTTTTTTGGGGGGGTATTACAGTTGTGTGATTTTAACCTAAATTTTTTCTTTCAGGGACTAAAGAAGAAGGGGACCGGGAGATCTCTAGTAGTAGAGACAGTCCACCGGTGCGCACGAAAAAACCTCGCAAAGCACGGACAGCTTTTACGGATCACCAGCTCAACCAGCTGGAAAGGAGTTTTGAGCGTCAGAAATACCTCAGCGTGCAGGACCGCATGGACCTAGCGGCGGCTCTCAACCTTACAGACACACAAGTCAAGACCTGGTACCAAAACAGAAGGTAGGCAACCACCAGCATCATCACTGCAGCAAACCAATACTGAAACAACATTTCCTTTATTGTTGCTGATTTTCCACAAATTAAATGAAGGGAGACCGCGCTGGGTATAAACACCTTTTTGTTTTCCTTATTGTTGCAGAACAACTTCAGTTTATTTACATGTTAATATGTTCACCCCAGTAGGAGAAAAACGCCATGATGCAAAACATGCAACATTTATATTCTTAATCAGAGGTTTTTCCTGGTTTGTCAGAACCTGCTGATTAAATAAAGAAGTAAAAAAACACAAAACCAAAAACAAGTAAAAAATAAACAAACAAAAAACAAAACAAAACAAATAAAAACAATCTTTTATCTAAAGTGTAGGATGCACTGAATAGGGCCCCTGTTATTTTATAGTTTGCTGCGTAAACATGTTGGAAGTTTCCCTTTAGGAAGATAAATAAATGTATTATTTTGAAATACGTTTGAAACTATTAGATATATTAGATGCCAGCATAAAGACATAATTAATCAGTGATTTTAAATGTAAAATAAATTTGGCACTTGTTGCAAATTTATTTCTCTGAACTTTAATAACTTTAATTTTCACACATGTTGATCGATTAAAATCCAAACTCTAATATATTTATATGAAAATAAGAATGAAATTCAGCAACCTTCAAAAAACGTTTATTTATGCTTTTTAATTAAACACTTTTAGCTATTTTTTTATCATACTGGTGAAATTATAATGTATTTCCTCTCTTTCTCATATGCATAT
>JBAMIG010000015.1:24463036-24480720 GCA_037177335.1 Kiunga ballochi | reverse complement strand
GCTTGTGTTGTTCTCCTATGTAAGTCGCTTTGGATAAAAGCGTCTGCTAAATGCCTGTAGAATAGAATAGAATAAATTCTAGCTCACTTTAAGATTTAAACAAACTTGACTGGTATCATCATAAGACAATAAAAACACGTATATAATCTTTATCTATATGTTGTATTAACTGTGTATCTATTCTGTAATTCTGGACTTTAATCAATCAATACATTTGAAAGTTGTAGACAGTGTTTGGGAGTGTTCATTTATACCCATGAAGCAGTTTTACCTCAACTGCACAACATCACGCCAATGGCAATTTTTATTTCAAACACCTTCCTGTGCGTTGCTTCGGCTCGCTGGCTCGCTGTACCTTTGTGAATTAGTGTAAAACACAGAGGGAAGTCAGATGAAGGTGTATTGTTTGAAATAGTGTCAAGTGATCAGCTGTTTGGAAAAACCCTCGATGTGTTACTCTGAATGATTTATGTAACTTTAGGAGTATCTATAAAAGTTGATCAATTAAAGAAATGTGATTAAAAAAAGAATGATCTCATCATATCTGTGTCTCTTGTCTGCTGCATGTGGGAAATTTAATTGTGTTGTAGAAGCCCCACAAAAGGACTGAGAGAGAGAGACACACACAGCCCTCCAAGGCATGACATTGTTTTTGACTTGGCAAAGTGCTGAGCTCAACAGCAGACCACTAACAAGGAGACGATCGGCCCTGGAGGAAGGATGCAGACACAGAATGGCAGGAGGACTCTTCTTTAATGTGAAAGTGGTAAGCACTCCCCGTCTAACACTCCTGTGGTTAGCGCCTCGCTTGGAACAAAGGTTTGTTGGATGGAGATTTTCATACGCTCTTTCTATGCTTCATTTCATATTTGCACTGCGATTCAGATCAACATTAGGGTTTCTCTTGAATATCAATAATTTAGCTTTTGCTTGGAGTTCATTTTCAAAGGATTCAGTCAGATGAAGCAAAACTGAATGAAGTTACTTTTATCCAACATTGAGAACAGACCAATCTTAGGCATTGATGTTATATCTTTGCTTTGTTGTCTGATTTGGAGCGATGATCCCAGAGACACAGTAGAGGTTTTGTTTTTATCTTTGGATTAAGGAAGCATGGGCCTTTTTTAGATTGGAGACTGCGCTCACTGGGGTCAAATAACAGATTAATAGGTCTAGTAATGAGCTCCCTGGAGTGTCCAAGTCTCTCTGACTTCCTCAACCTCCATTATGTCCTTTTATGATGGATGGCAGCAAACATCATTCACACATCTCACAGAAAAAATGACTATGATGCCATTTGTCTGAAGGAGAAACATCAGCTCTTGTGATATATTGTTCTGCTATGATGTACTCTTTTGTATCTTTGTCATCTCTGCTTAAAATGTTACTGCTGTCTCCTTTTGTTTGCTCAACTCACTGCAACAGCAATAGTAACACCGCTTTGGGATGGCTCAACGTGCTTAAAGTACCTTCAATGATAGATGTGGTCAATGTGTCTGCTATCATGCAATAATCATTCAGATGCTTAGACCTGATGTAATGTGCATGATCAAATGCAGACTAAACTTTAATCAAATCACACATTTAGATTACATTTAGGAAATCCCTATACATTTAGACAGCTAAATGACTGTTAAATGTAAAAACAAAACAAAAACAAAAAAGAAGACAAAAAACCTTCTTTGTTCAGCTCATTATTCTTTCTGTAGACATCACCATTTAGTTGATTTTATGGTCATGCTTATGGCATTTTTATACAAATTAAGGAGGATTTTATTATTTTTTTATTTGATTTTTATTGAACATTTTTCTACATTACATCACGCACACAGAAGTTATTTTTTTCCCCATCCCCCTCTAGATAAATAAAAAGGTACATAGGGAAGACATGACCAATTAACATGACCGATGCTGTGTATGTAAAAAAAAACAAACAAAAAACAAACAAAATACATGCCAGCTGAATTAGTTAGCAATAAATAAAGGAGAAAAAAAAAACAAAACATTGAAAACATTTCAACTTTTGTAGCTGTGAACTGGAGTCATTTAGTGATAGTCACTTCAAATAAAGGTTATCCTATTCCGTGTTGTGTACTTCTTAAGGAGGATTTTAAAATAGAAATGAAATAAAATAAAATAAAATAAAAATACTTAATTCAGAGGAAAATAAAATGTAGGTCACTGGTGATCCAGGGTTTGTTCCTGAGGTAGAACCTCACTGTTTTTGTGGAACGGTACTATCCACACAGACGTTTACTGGAAACTGGAAGAACACAAGAATGTTTTATGTTGCAGTATCATCCGCTTCAGTACGGCGTCAAAGATAAAATGCATTGCTGACTGGTCAGATGTACGTGTTTATTGAATCTACAGACATGATTGTAGCCTCAAGCATTCACCTCTCAAGAATCTTGTACACACATAACGTGCAGGTGCGAGGTATTTATTCTTCACGTCCCACCCAGAGGACGTGACAACAGGTTAAACTGTGCAATCCATGACAATTTTCTAAAACCATTGCCAGATTTTTTTAACATATTGATCTAACTAACATCTTGTTGGCAGGATGAGGTAAAACAGAAAAGTGAATTACTGCCAAAGCACGTGGGGCAGGAATTTAATCTACCAACCTCTTCATTCCTCTTTATCTAAGCCATCCCTCCAGCAATTTTCATGATGCAATCGCAGCTATTAACGTTAATTCAGCCATTTGCTGCAAAGTTTGCATGCCACACCATTTGATCCAATCACCGCAACTTCACTGTGCGCTGTGGGTGGGCAGCCAAAACACTACTAGAAGAGAGGAATTTGTAAAAAAAAAGAAAAAAAAAGGAAGATATCAGTATCTTCTTTACAGATCAAAAATACTGAAAATATTCAGAACAGGGCAGATACTAACCTGAAGCTGTGAAGTCCCAAATAGGAAGGGAAGAGGAAAGGTCCTAGAACCACAACACATGAAGTTAAACTGAGCAAATTAAAAACAAACAAACAAAAAAAAACAACAAAAAGATTTTTAAAAAAAACACGTACACAGAGAAGGGATACCACTACCAGGGACACCCGTTCACCCCGCATTGCTCAGCATACTTTTCCAAATGTCCAGTGCGTCCAAGCTTAGTCCTGGAAAGGAGTAAGCAGCCTAAATGGAGAAAGAATGAAAAAAAGTGACACCACAGCCACAAGCCTACCTGCCACCATCCAGGAGGAGAAGCAACGGACACCAGGAAGGGATGTACTCCTACCAGCAAGCAAGACCCAGAGAGCTGCTCCCTCTGCTGATTGGATAGCAGATCCAACACTCTAATGGATGGACACAATGGTACTGAACTGTTGTCCTGATGATGAACTTCCAAACAAAGTTACAATTACCCCAAAGGAAAAATATCCCCTCCAAAGATGAAATGAGGCTGTTGCAACATTAGATACTGGGATAGTGAGAGATCCTTATACATTAACAGCCACAAATCAGTGAAGGAGGGCTCATCATCTACTAAGTACATGGTCTTATACTATAACGCTTTTCTACACATCTGTGCACTCAAAGCACTTTGACACTATTCAACCACACACACACACACACACACACACACACACACACACACACACACACACACACACACACACACACACACACACACACTTGTGACAGCCGGGAGCGACTCAGGGTTCAGTGTCTTGCTCAAGGACACTTTGACATGTGGACTGTGGGATCTGGGATTTGAACCACAAACTTGCTGGTTAGGAACTGACCAGCTCTACATGCACCACCACTGTACTGGGGATTGCTTCACTGGGGAAGTTACATTCAAACCCACTACATGGAGAACCACGCTCTATCACTGGTTTCAGCAAAGAACGATGAACCTTCCATAGTGCTTTCCTTTTGGGGCAAACACCCAAACACATATCTGGGGTCGACTGATCCTGGATCTTATGGCACCCCCATATACCAAAGTCTCATAACGGAAGCAACTGATAATTCCTCCCGGTGGCATCTGTAACATGATGATTATAGTTAGTTCTTAGCACTCTTATCTTTCATGTGACCCATGACATGTAAGTAGGTACATTTTATTTATATAGCTCCTTTCACAGATTAAAATCACAAAGTGCTTTACAGAGTGCAATAAAATCAGATATATAAATAATTTAAATAAAATCAAAACACTAATAAAACAATATAGAAACTAAAATCTAAAAACGTTGACCAGGTCAACATTTTATATTCACTTCCTGTTTCTGATAGCAAACATGGTAACTAGTGTGAGAAACTTTGTTGTGTTTGCCAATGAAATTTACTTCTATGGACCATGCTCTACACTTTCCTTATGGTCTACATGAATTTGGTGGTAAATTATGTTGCACCCTATCAAGCTAATAGAACACCAATGCAGAGTAGCTGAAATACACAAGCATGACCGAATTTCTAACATCCAGGGGTCTTATTTAGAAAACATAGGATCTGCATTAAAACTGTATGTACGCCCAAACGTTGGAAATGGCATTACCAAAAAACTAATTCAAATTTATAAACAATGCACAGGTACTCCTTAAAGCAATTTCCTGTTTCTAAATCACACCCACACATCAGTGTTTCCGTACATGGTTATGCCTTGTGTTCTTCCCTCTACACACCCACATTTAACCATTAATAGTTGCGGCAAAAACCTCATTAATAACAGTATGGCTTTAAATGTAAAGCTAATTGATATTATTTACAATGTTTACAATTACAAAATATTATTTTCAGCAGTAACTGATCCTGTACAGTTAGCATACATAAATGTTGGCCGTTTTTAGTCGAGTAGTGGATACAAAATAAATATTTGGACAAAATAATATGTGACTTACCATCACTACCGATCCAGTATTCCATTTGAGACAATACTTACCCACGATAGTGCAAACTACATTCCTGAGCACTATAGTATTAAAACAGCCCCTGTGTTTGATACTGGGCCGTGTTGGGATATTGTTTTATGTTTTCATACCCAGCAGACCATAAACAATAAGGAGCATTTCATAAATTGTTTCTCAGATAGAAAGAACACAGGTTAACCAATCTAAGACCAACTGGGTTTAAAAATATGTTCCTTAATATAAAACCTATGATTATAATATACACTGTATTGCAGGATATTAGGAGAATCAGGAGGAATCTCTGTATGAATGAGACTCTCCTGATTGTTAAAACTGGATGCTGGTGATCTTAGAGTTGTGAGACAGCACTGTATTAAAACCAATAATGATTATTTACTGGAAATCCTTACATGAACTCAGAGAAACCCCCAGAAATCACTGTTCATCCTAAAATCCATAAAGGCAGATTAAAGTTTGATCATGCAAAGAAGACCCGATCTTCAAGGTTTAAGTATATTATCTATACAGTTATTCCCAACTTGCAATAAAAACTAAAAAGTTTTTCTGTTACTTAATCCTAAAAGCGGGTGATGAGTCTGTAAAAAGTGTTCAGGTGAATAAGCGCATAGGAGGAAGATTCTTTATTTGAGTTTTTCCTAAAATCCTTCATAAGCAAATATACTTTGGTATAACAAAGAGTTTTCATACTGACATAAAATCAAACTGCAGACTGGAATATAGCTATGTCAAGCATAGTTGATGTGCATATGATTTACAACTATAGTTTTACATTAATATGTTTTTATTCTACACGTTGATGAGACTTTGTTCATGTATGTCTGCTCTTATCTTTGATAAGCAGCAGGGAATGTATAAAATCTGCAACAGTGTCAGTATTTTCATCTAAAGACTGATTAAGAAGTGTCAGGATCAGAGTATAATCAGCAACTGGAGCAGCTCCCCTGGTCAGATATCTCTGTCCACCATCATTACTGACCTTACACGTGTCGAGAATAACCACAGGGGGAGGACAGATCGTAGAGCAGTCACAGGAGACACATCTCAGAAGGTGATTACTTTATGCTACTCCATGGAGTGATGTTAATGACCTCTGTGCTCTTGCATTAATGGCCTTTGCTGTCACATTATCATGTGGTAGAGGGGTATGCCAGGTTCCTTACCTCTCAGAGACAGTTTATTTTTAAAAGCTATGCTGCTACTTGGAATTAGTTGGATGTTACAGATATGGACGAATGACAAAAACTAAAAGTGACTGAGAGGCAATATCCAAGATGACAATAGATAATCCTGGCTTTTCTCTGCTTGTTGGTTGGTGGTCCACTTCCAAAAGGGGATCGGAGGGTGTGTTCCAACTACAGGGGCATCACATAAGCATCCCTGGGGAAGACTATTTAGGGATGCTGGACAGGAGGGTCCGTTGGATAGTCAGACCTCAAATTGAGGAGGAGCAGTGTGGTTCTGGTCCTGGTCGTGGAACAGTGGACCAGCTCTATACCCTCTTCAGGGTCCAGGAGGGAGCATGGGAGTTTGCCCAACCAGTCTACATGTGTTTTGTGGACTTGGAGAAGGCGTTCGATCGTGTTCCTCGGGGGACTCCTGTGGGGGGTTCTCCGGCAGTATGGGATACCAGACTCCCTTGTTAAAGGTGTTCATCTTTGTAGGACCGGTGTCAGAGGTTGGTCAACATTGCCGACAGTAAGTCAGATATGTTTCCACTGAGGTTTGGAGTCCGACAAGGCTGCCCTTTATTACCAATTCTGTTTATAACTTTTATGGACAGAATTTCTAGCCATAGGTGTTGAGGGGATCCAGTTTGGTGGCCTCAGGATCAGCTCTTTGCTTATTGAAGATGATGCAGTTGTGTTGGCTACATTTGGTCCTGATCTCCAGCTCTCAATTGAGCATTTTGCAGCCAAGTGTGAAACAACTGGAAGGAGAATCAGCACCTCTAAATTTAAAAACCATGATTCTCAGCCAGAAAAGGGCCCTCTAAGAGTCAGAGAGTTCAAGTATCTCGGGGGGGGGGGCAACGTGAGACTGGTGCGTCTGCAGTAATGCGGAAGCCGCACTGGTTTGTTGTGGTGAAAACGGAGCTGAGCAGGAAGGCAAAGCTTTCAATTTACCTGTTGCTCTATGTCCCCACCCTCATCTATGGTCACGAGCTGTGGGCCGTGACTGAAAGAATAAGAGTCCGAGTACAAGTGGCTGATGCCTCCCTTAGAGATCGGGGGAGAAGCTCAGCCTCAGGGACTCAGCCACTGCTCCTCCACATGGAGAGGAGCCAGATGAGGTGGCTTGGGCATCTGGTTAGGATGCCTCCTGGAAGAAGGAGGCCCCGCTTAGACCCAGGAAACATTGGACCGATTACATCTCGCAGCTGACCTAAAAATGCCTCAGGTACCCCCCCTCATTTTTAAAACTAAACGTAGATTAAACAAATGATGGGTTAATGGTAAAAAGAAAAAAAACTTTTTTATCCATGTGTAAAATGAAAGGCATGTCAGATTGTGATTTTTACATTCCCTGAGATAATCCACGGGTTGCTAGACAAAGCATGCTAACAGTTAACTGTATCTTCATATGTATACAACAAACTCTTCTTACTACTCAAGTACTTGTTATTATTCATGTTCCTTATAAAGTTCATAAAGAAAGGAATTCTTTATACACAAATATAATCTCTAGGAATGGCACTATCAGTGTAAAAAAGAGTCAGTAATTCACCACTCAGCAACAGTTTTTGTTACAGATTATTGACTTATAGACCCAACTAGAATGAATGCAAATCAAGGTAGATGTATTAATGGACGTCCCTCTCACTGTTTGAGACAGAGAATTAACATTGTTCAAAATGTTTGCTTTATGCTCTGGGTTGATCTCTTCATTATACTGAACTCTCTGGTGATTACTTCAGGATTTGGCTGATTCATCTGACTCATAAATTACTTGGACACCTATTGTTCTATTTGTGTTAGTATAGTATATACAGTAAACAAGTATTTAATAAATTTCAAGACAAATTAAAATCCACATTACACATTTTTCTCTGTTATGCCTCAGTTGACATGTCAAGTGGGGCCTTAACTTATGAGTTTGGGTGGCCAAACCAATGGTTGATGTCAGCAGCCTTTTGTCCCCTCTATGTGGGACCAGACCCTGAAGGCAAATGTGCACATTCATAGGGTTGAGCAGACAAGGGTACTTGGGCTTATATAATGTAGAAAACATACGGAGAGCCATCACATTGCATATTAGTTGGTTGCTCCTTGGCTTAGATCATCCATTTCTGAGTGTTTGCTTTTTTTGTTTTACTTAAAACCTTTATTATTTTCAAGCATAATTGAAGTGCAACAAATAACTTGAAGCGCAATGAACCCCTATTTTGTTTTATGTTGTTTGTCTTTTCACTTGACCAGGCAACGAGAGAACAAAACTCCCTGTCTTCATGTCTTTATGGTAGACAGCAGTTAAATGGTTGCCTTGCAGTTTCTGCATCTTCATCAGATTCAGGCCTGAAGAAAAAGTGTTGTCTTTGAATTCACTGCAGAGCGCCATGGCCCCTTTCTCCTCTCAACTTCCCCCTTGAAGTTTTTTTTCCATATAGCTGAAAAGAGGGCAGGATTGTGCTTTTTTTTAAGGGGCGTTTTAATCTGGGGAATGAGTGCTTTGCCATGCAGCCCAGCTCTAGAGAGTGCCAAGCAGGGCTGGGCAGTGTATTAATATTTAAATTCCAGTCCAGATAATCAATAGAAAGGGTACTTCTGTGTGTTGTTACCCTCAGATGGGAGACGATAATAGGGAGAAAACCTGCTGATTAGCCTCCTTAGAAGCTCTCTTCTCTGTCTAGTGCTCAATACTTTAGGAGTGATTATAACCTATTGAGGCAGAAAACCTGATCGAATATAACCTCTTTTGAATCCCTTGTTCTCTCAATAGAGTGTCAAAAAGAGCATTCAGGGATTCCTTTTGCAAAATCACGCCTCTGTGCTATTCCCATTTCTTTTTTGCATATGTTCCTAAAGAAAAAAAATGGAGGCAGCCTTTATGCCGTAACATAATGCTGTAATATGCGCACCACGGCCATAACGTGGACCAGTTGGGGAACTTATATTTTATTCTTCTTTTCAGTGTACATAAAAAAAAAAAAAATCCCAGCTTAGGCCTTTTTGTCTTTTGAATGCTTTGAACTCTTTTCAGCCTTTAGGGGGACTTTTTGTGCTGTGGATTGTGGTGTGCATTCACTGTAAAGGCACTCAATACCGCAATAAGACCACAAGCAAAACTGAGTGTCTTAAGCGGGACCACACATCTTAGGCATTTGCATAATTTAAGGGGGGGGGGGGGGTGCATAAAAACCAACCCTCTTCATTTGAGATGAGAATCAGGGCAATACATACCTCTGTCGGCTTATTGGGTATCTGCATGACTCAGTCAAAATGGCCCAACAACAAGCGAAACACAACATCTTAGATTTGAACTCTTTCGGGGCACAATTCATCTTTTTGTGTGCTTAAGATTTTACCCACTTTGCCGTCTCCTCATAACATGATGTGTCTGAAAATCTCTGTTTAGGAGAGGTCAGGATTTTTTTCTTTTTTTGCCATTGTCCTCACTGAGTTAAAGCATTAGAGATAAAGAAAAGGGGTGTCGAAAAGGAGGGAGTGTGGGGGTGCCCTTGCTTTTCCTGAGGATAATATCGTGTTTGAAGGGCCAGCAGAAAGAAAAGCAGAAGGAGCTGAAGTAGTGGTGGTAAGTATCTTGAAAGAGAGCAAGGCCAAAGCTGAACTGCTCAGTTCATTTTCCACCTCACTGGCCATCGTAATCCATCTTGGCCAGCTGCTAACAAGATTGAGTCTGAAGTTTACCTCCACAATGAGATAATCAGATTAAGATGCACAAAGATCAAATAATGACCCGGCTTTAGGGCAAGTTCAGCAGGCTCTTGATTGTGATGTGTGGTCCTTCAGATATATTAAAGAATTCAAACAGTCTTGCCATAACATGTAAGCAATGATCAGAGCAACACAGCTGCATGGACTGGGCTGAGGCTGACATTTCATGTTATTTTAATTATTTTTTCCAATTTTGATCGCTGCTTTTGTAGAATTCATCCCCTACTGTTCTATCTTGACAAGCAAGGTGAAGGGAGTAAACAAATAGCAATAAAAAAATTGAGTATTCAGCTTTCCAAAGTGATCTATGATTGAGAAGTTTGGTCTTTGCTACCCAGACTTGTCTTTCTTTGCATACTGCTTTGCTTTAATAGAGAAACGGGATTATTCAGGAGGGCATACAAATGTGATTGTCTCACAGCAGATGGTGCGCACTGCTTCACCTTTGAGAGAAGTTAATTAAGTCCGCCATGTTGTGCCAATCCAGGGGAAAAAAATGTAGATGAATATTGAGCAATCAAGGCCCGGCTCGTTCTCAGAGCTCAGTGCAGCGACATGGGACAGACTTCCACTTTATTCTCATCTACTTTCCAGTTTTTCACTCCTTACCTTCCCACGTTTTCACAGACCTCCTGTAAGCTTCACCCTCGCCATATGCCCTTCACCACGATGGCTGCCAAATTCTCAAACAGCCTCCGTTGTGCCTTATCCAATAGGTCAGTGGGAGGGAAACTTCCTAATTCCTCCACTCTTTCACCACCAACAAATTACCTTCCATGACCCTACAATAAAACTTAGTTTTCACACTTTAGTTAAATGTTACTTATGAAAACAAGTCCTAAAAAAGTCATGAAATTTAACCTCTATATTAAGTCTTTTCCACTGAGTTAACCCATGAAAAGCCAAAGCAACAAAAGTAAAATCAGCGGGTTTTCCACAAACATCAAAGGCCTGTGAAGTTGAGTTTAACGAAAAAAAAAAAACTACAAAAACCAGGGAACTGTGGATTATTAAACCAAGTGAAGTCAGAATAACAAAATAGTGTTCAAAGTCCCCAACATGCAGGGGAAGACCTGCTGAGTGCAATATAAAAGTAGGGGTTAAGCTTATTGTAAACTCTCTCCACTTCGTTCCAAAGGTAGATGTTACATATGATTAGAGGAACTCTGCTGAGGCAGTCTCCACAAGCTACTTCCGTTCCAGTTGAGCATTGCTAATTTTTTAAACCCTTGACCACATGTGTGGCACTACTGTGTAGCTCCTTTTTTCCTCTCTTTTTGATCTGTTTTAAGGGGGGTAACTGCAATTTTATGGTAAAATGCCTACTTGAGCCATGTCCTCTAATGTTTAATCATGCTTAGTGTTTCCTAAATTAGGACAGGAAATAGGTTTGACAGCTTTTAATGTCCTCAGATTGTATATATATATATATATAATTATTAAATCAATATTTCGTTTTTTTTATGGATTTATGGATTTCATTATTATTCTTGCAGAAAACAGAAAAAGATGTAGAGAAATTTGTGAGCTTTAACATTTAAAAAACCTCGGATCATAGTTAATATTTTAAAAAAAGATAAAAATGTCTACTGAAAGCTACATAAACCATCATTCCACACATGCAACCATTACTTTGTTGAGAACAAACTTTTTCTTCGTGGTTTTACCAGTGCATCATTTTGCAGCTTAAGGACTGTGATGCTGTCTTTAAATGCCACGACGTACACATTGATGTGAAATGAAAATCATAGCAGATTACACATCCTGTATGGTGATGTACAACACAGATGAAAACTGTGGGAATGGCAATCAATTGTAAAACATGGATTTTGGTGAAATTTGATAGGATGTGGTGGTTATCAATATTCTCACTACTTTAAGGGTTTCTGTGCCAAATGAAGCAGAAAGGCTGGATGAAAGGTGAAAAGGTTTTCACTGCAGCAACTTTTCCTTCTGACAGGAATCAGGTTTCCCTCAGAAATTCAGCAGTGACTAAACGGTTACATAAAAAATGAAGAAATTTAAGACAGCTCTAGAATATGAATAACATGTTAATGTTATTAAACCTACAAATATTACTGTATCCATTTTAAGCCATAGTATGACAGAAATGGCTACAGTGATGGTAATGCCTCTAGTTTAGATGCATGTTTCCCTGAGATGGACATAATGCTCTCTACTAACACTGGAGCAGAAGAAATACTCTGCACACTCAGCTTCCTAGCAGAGTTTTAAAAACTGACATTTGTCTAATTTTCAGCAGGTTGATATGTTTTTGAACATGGTTTTTGTGTCTGCTGATGAGTAGTCACACGTTTGTGTGTGTGGATGTATCGTGAATGTTGTATCAGAGTGGGACTCACAGCGACAACATGCCGCCAATTTCTTTATTATAACACAATTTCTATGTATTGTGATCAAACTCTGAATAAATTGAGCCGTGGAGCGTAATGCTAAATCATTTTTGCTGGAGCACCCAAATTAAAAAGTAAGCTGCACCAGTCTAACCGCTGTAAACAAAGCTGGTCAAAGTCCTACTATGCACTAAAGACTCCAAGACTAACTCCAGACCTACACCATTACTGACCCAAAAGCACAAGACAAGTCTTTCTCTGGTCTGAAAGAAGAATGACTGAACTTATTAAATTTTCTAAAGAGAGAAACTTGGCTGTTTAAAAAAAATACACAACTTAACAATGTGGCATTAAAGCTAATCAGAAATGTACATTTTTAACGTTAAAAATTAGTTACGTGCAAAAAAATCTTGTAGCTAGGGGAAAAAAAACATACTTTCAACCATTAAGGTCAGCTGACTCCTACAAATGAAAGGTGAAAGTCAAACAGCAATTTTAGTTTGCCGCCATCTTGCCTGTTGAAAAGTGATTATTCAGTTTCAACACACAACATAGAAGTGATAGTTTAAAATCAGGGTTTCTTTTACTGATGCCATGAACACAGAATCCTCCATTTAAACACATTTTATCTCGTTTAACCAGAAACATGGCTTTCCACCACAATTTGGTATCTGATCAGAGTAACACTCATTAAAACCAGGAATCATGCTCCAGGGTGGAGGTTCATACTCCAAGATTGGGGATTACTCAGCTCCATCACTTTTAAATTGACATCACAAGTTACCCAGATCTATAATTATGCTTCTCTTATCTGCTGTTACTTTGGCTAATGATGGTGGAAACTTGAAGGCTTCTCTGGGTTACTTTTAATGAGTCCCCTTTCTTTAAAGACCATAAAATGCCACCAATTTAAGTCCTGCCAATGCGCTCCATTTCAAGTTGAGAAACACCCATGGAGAGGGGAAAAAATCCTCTCGTTGACCAGCAGTGTCACCAGTTAGGAGACCAGCGTGAGCCTGCTCATTCTCTGAGGAAGGGATCAGGTTCAAATGAAGGAAATGAAAGTTTCAGGCAGATCATGGTGTCAATATAATCTTTAATTAAAAGAAGAATGATCTTTCCTGCAGTACTGTTTTACAAAGCATTTCTAAAGACCAAGTTCTTGTTTTGCACTGAAATCATTGTAACCTTGCAGAAGTGGCTGTATAGATGTAAACGTATCTTGAAAAAGAACATTTAAAGGCATGTCCAAGTGTAACAAGTGTAAATTGAACAAATACAGTCAGACGGAGGTAATTTATCTGAGTAGCAGTTTCAGCTAAACTAATTCTGCATGTTAAAAATGTCATAATACAGTTTTACACTCCAACATTTAGGCTGTATTGCATCATATGGCAAAAAGTATGACTATAAACTGTGCATTTGGTGGCCGTGCTTAGTTTTCTGGCCATAATCGTGTTTTTTCCCCAACTCTTCATCATAACTATGGGCAGGTGGAAGAAAAGTAAGAAATCCCTCATATTCATAAAATGAGGGAAAAATTTGATAAACTGGAATAATGCTTTTAATCAGTTTTACTAAATAAATTAAGGTACAAAATATTTTGTTGCCCTAAAATATGTAACAAGATGTTGTCCATCGTATCCTTACATTATAATTTTATACATACAATGAAAATCACTGCAAACATGTTAAACTGGGGAAAAGGAACTCTCTCAGAGGCACCATGCTTAAAAATGGGACTCATGAATCCCATTTGAATCAAGCTTTTCTGCTTTAGATGTCACATCAAAGTGAACCAACAAAACAGATACAGATCATTTTTCCCAGCATACTTACATGCATACAATAAACAAAACACACTATTTTCTGTATGAACTTCACATTTGTACCTTCATACTTTGATTCATGTACAAAAGAAAATAGCTTCAACCTTTAAGTGTCTGCTGTAAAGCCATCAGACGCAGAACACTTCGTTTATGCTTTACTTAAAAAAAAAACACAAAGAAGATTATTTTATACTGCTTACCAACTCATTCCATACTTCTGGTCCTTCATAACGTATACTGCATTGAGTACATTTAAATTGTCTATATTTCCCTTTGAGCAGCAGCCCATTCCTTGTATTTGTTAGTGAGGACGGATACAATAAAATGAGTTTACACAAACCTAAGAATAACATTAGAAAGTGCACAAATGCAGTAAAGATTACACCCAGTAAGCTTTAGGAGACCAGCATGGAAAAAAGTATTTGTAGGGATCGTTTTTCATGGACCAACAGATTGCTCTTATGGCTTTTGCTGTATTATGAGTACTTTTTCAGGATAAGAAAGATATGCATTATTTCAGATAGCAATGATTTTAAAAAGGCTCAAACAGAAACTTGTATAAAGATATTAATGCTTCTAGTGGAGGTGTGTTCAGGTTTTGATGAATCGCTGTTCCAACACAGCTGACTCACATTGATCAATCATTATGCTGATCATTTGCTTTTGTATTAATTTAATGGAAGATAGGTGTGTTGGAACAGGGATACATCAAACATCAGCAGGACGGAGGCCCTCTAGGGTCGATTTAGGGCACCCCTAGTGGAAGGTACACCTTTTTAAACAACTCATTCCTTCAGAGGAATAAACTTTCGTTCATGAACAAGTTGCATCAAAATGGGATTTAATTCTGTTTCTGAACTTAAAATCAAGCAATAACTTGAAGAAATTCAACCTGTTCCCTAAACCCATATTATCACACAAAAGTGTCAGTCCATTAATGTTTAAGTCACCGGTGTATTCCATAATCACCTGCTGAATGTGGACTTCATTCATCGAAATTGAGTACAACATTGACTTTTTACTATAATACTTAGTGTTATAAAAGAGATTAAGCGTATCCACAGGTCACCTGGTTATTAACACCACTGACCAACCTTTGGACTAACCTGGAGGTTTCATTTCATCATTATTCATTAGATGCATGACTCACTCCAACTGCAGCCTGTGGCTTTTAAAAACAACACAGCAGGAGTACCTTTGCTATAAAAACTGCAGAGGGTTCAGTGTGTAAAGATATTAATTTACATTACTACATCAGAAGGATAGGTGACCTAAAACCAAGCTGCAGACTTTCCCATAAGTTCAGGAGTTAATGACCTGTTTGTACATAAACCTGCTTTTAAATGATTTAAATCTTACCAGATGATAATTTAAAGAGGGTAAGGGTATACACAAGTGGTCGTAAACCAGAGGAGTTGGGGGTCCAGAAGCTGATCAAAACAACAAAGGAAAAAAACAAAATCCTATCAAACAAACTGGGATGGCCAAATTCCCGATGTATGCAGAGTACAATACCAAACCAAAACAGGCCTCTAAATGTTAAGAAAAAGGAGTGCAGCTAATAAACTAAAGGTTAACAATTACCAACACAAAATATCTAGTAATATTAGTTACAAACAAACCAGAACTCCAAGGTAAATTTATAAACAAAAATATATAATAAATATATTTACAAAACTACAAGTTATCAAGATACAATGTAAAAATACAAAGCCATAACAAGCCCAACTCAAACTACACTTTATCTAAATATCAAATAAACAAAAAAACAAATAGTTTTAACACTACTGGAACAAAACTATATATACATAAAAATACATAAATCATAAGTGAAAATACCAAAACCCAAATCAAAACTTAAGCTATAAACCACAAAGTTATCTAGTATACATAGTGTACCACAAATACCAAAAGGCAACGTCACAAAGTTCCTAGTCCGCAGATCTACAAGCCTAGGACAAAAAAGTTTCCAAACAGTTTCTCTAAGGCCCTTTTTGATATGACTCCCTATGCACTTCCCCTACACTCTGAGGGCACCTCCGCAGCTGAACGAGGTTCCCTAACTGCGTTGTAGGGTATATAAATTCTGAACTAGGCTATCTGACAGCCTCTCCTTGCTCCACCGGAAACGGAAATCTGTGTAACCATGGTTCCAAACCTGGCGTCATTGACATTAGCATCCGTCATCGTTTAGCATAAGTTGCTGCAGGATGAAAGAGAACGCTCTGCCAGAAGGCGCACATCTTTCGAGATTATTAATAATGTTGCTCCACCAGTGTCAAAAAGTAAAGAATATTAATGTTCTCTACATGTATCAACTGTCAAATCTGTTATGTCAGCCAAATATTTTCAAAAGCCTACTCTTGTCATCACGAGTGACCACATTTTTAGCCCTAATAAACATTATTCTCATCATTTTATGACGTAAGGGTTGATGCTTGGAATATTGGTAAATGCAATCATAAAAATTAGAACCACAATTAATGATAATGTAGCTAAAACATGCCAGTGAGAAGTTCAAGGCTATGTGTTAAATTTGCTCTGTGTTTCTTTAGACCAAAATGAAACATCGGATTTTGAGTTTATGAAGTCTAAATTGTAAATGTTCTAGAAAAGTAAAAGCAGTGTTGGAAATGTGTTTGTGCTTGGTAGTCTTTTTTTCCGTTTAAAATCTCAGAATGGAAGAGGGCATTACCTGCAGTTAAATAATGAGGTGTCCATCCTAAAATTATACCATCAAAATTTAAGCCGCCAGTCTCAAAAGAGACCTACAGATAAACAGAGAAACAGTGGCCTACCTCATCACGCTCCTCTCACCTCCATAGCACCATGGTTGGGGAGGGGAAATTGAAATCTTCGTGTTTCTACATAGTCTGGCTCATGGCCCGTCACTGTCAGTGGTCAGTGCTGCATTTGACATTCCAAAAAGCACTGTCCATATGATCAAGCACAGAGTCGCCAGAAAAATCAAGAGGAGATTGTCATCCGCGATTTCTCTCACTTCTTCCGAGGAACAACTCGCCATCGCAGAGGGATTCAGACAGACAAGCCCCGCGTTTGAATGTTGCCGGAGCCATCCATAGAACACATTCGCCTCAAAGCCCCACGGCTGCTTCATTGCGCTGTTTACATAAATGACAAATTATTCCCATCCATCCAATTGCAGGCAATTTGTGACGCCAAAGACCAATTTTTAGATGTGCTTGTGGGCTATTAGTCTTCACCTGGGCTCTTTATCCACCGCCTGGCTTTTATCTCCTCGAAGATGGAGGCTTCCCTTGCCTGGAGAGGTCCATTGGATTGCTGACCCCCTACAAACAGCCTCTGCATAACACAGTCCAAGAGCGCTTCAATAGGCCTTGATCCATAATCGAACGCGCGTTTGGAATGATGAAAACACGTTGGCGAGCTAGCTTATCAAAAGCGCTGGAGGTTTGGCCAACCTTTGTGCCAGATATTTTGTGTTGTGCCTTCCTCTACAACATCTGCTTCCACAACCACAATGTCTTGGATGGGATGCTGGAGGTGCCCATCGACAATGACCCTGGGAATGCCCAGCTTGTCGGCATGGGTGGAAGAGAGGCATCAGGAAGTAACATTAGAGCTATCACAACAGCTCATGGATCACAATTACATATAAGTTCTTGCACTTGTTTACTTTGCTTGCTTTTGATTGTGGAAATATAATTTACACATTGCAACTTGTCTGTGTACTTGTTATTTTA
>JBAMIG010000015.1:24408971-24419655 GCA_037177335.1 Kiunga ballochi | reverse complement strand
ATTTACCATGTTGCTATGGTGACTCCCATAACAGAGCGATATAACATATTTAACCTGTACATATAAAGACAATGAGCATTAAATATCTAACTGAACATTATATATTTCAATGCAAATATAATCAGTACTTTTAGAATTAATATTTACAATAACAATGATAGCATGCTATCAATCCCAATGGTCCCAATCGAACCAAAACCATACCAGTAGGAAACCATAACCATGTTCCTGATGGCACTCATGGCCAAAACTGGAACTCTGGTTTTCATAGGTTACTGTGAGACCTGCACAAGAGATGACCCAGTGCACTATTCCCCCACCAGAACAACTCCCAAACCCAGAGTAAGGCGGCTGATTTCTGAGTCACACATATTTAACCAAATCTTCTCCTCATGCAGTACTACAATATGCATGACACGCTGTTTACTGAATTATTATAAGTTGACTAAAGCGATTTACTCATAAAGGTGATACTTCTCAAAACTCCTACAAATCAAAAGATTAAAAATGTTCAATTTGAAGCTTAAAGTTCCCTGAAACGACCTCCGTCAGAAAGTTTTCTGAGTTGGGAACTAAACATGGAAAGCAAGCAGCATCGGTGTGAACTGACGTTTGTCATCCCTTGTTTCAGATCCTGTTTTTTTAGCTGCTGAAAGTCTCCCAGAAGCCGTGGGTAGTGACGGAAATGAGCATCGTACCTCATGTTGGGCCAGTGGATAGGCCAAGGGGAACAACAATGCTCCCTACAGTGACTTTCAGATCCCACCCCAGATTATTCAGAAAGAGCAACCCTCATGTTGTTTTAAGGGAATAGCAGAGGAGCTGGCTGTGCTCTCTCTTGCAGCTTCCAACTACCTTGGATGATACAGTCAATTCACCCTGACTGTTCTCCCTCATGAAGCTATTAGATGTAGAGACATGCTGGCTTCACAATGCACAACACTGATGGTCCAGATCTACAGAGAAAGTTCTCTATACAGCAAATCTATATGCTCCAACAAATGTTATTATCCTCCAGATTCCCTGCTGGGTTAAAAAAAGTCATGTTTGAGTTAGAATGGTGTGTCTGCGCACTCAGAAGAAAAGACAGGGAATTTGCAACGTTTCCTAAGAAATAAACTGAAACATTCGCTTCAGAATAACAATTTCTTCCAACATTATAAGGAAATATGGTTGATCTTTTATGAAGCTGTTCTTTAAAAGTAGAAATAATATAATATGTAATATATTTATGCTTAAAGAATGTCATTAAAATGTAGTAGAAGGTAATTTAACACAACAACTACAGTGAAACTGTCATTAGGTATAGTGGTCTGAACATATCCTGTCCGGGTCTGACATGTGGAAGAGGCTCAGGCTGGAAATGGGCTTCTCCATCTTTTTTTTCTTTTTCTTTTTTTGTATCACTACACACTAAAGGTCACGGCTAAAAAGTCTTCATGGAGTGACTACAATTACATATAATTTACGCAGCTGCAGGAACAAAGAAGCGAAAGAGCTCTATTATTTTCAGAAAGCTCTAATTTCCTAACACAAAATAGGGGCAAGTTGGAAGCACTGGTTGATCCCGGAGTAATGGAAAGAAAAATCAGCACTTTATAAATTGTGTATTGGATTGTGGTAAAGTAGCTGGATGTGTATGTTGCAGTGTAATGTGCAGAGGAGGCATGCAAACATACATACACACGTGTAAATATGTGAACGAATAAGAGATCATTTACTCTGCAAATCATCCCAAATGCTGCATTCTCTGTGTCGGTACAGAAAACCTGACACACTGGGTGTAATGTAAAAATAACATCTATTAAAACTGTTTCCGCAAAGGTCTGAGTTGCCTGTCCTGCCAGCTGTACACAGGCAGTGCTGATGAGAAGCAATTCATAATTCATACCCATGCATTGTGCTGCAACACTGTGCTGAAACAATAGCATTTTATGCCACAGCGGGACGGCCTCATGACCTCGTTCTGCATCGGAGCAACAGCAGCGTATAAGTGATAAAACAAAATATCATCACATTTTTAATTATTAAAACAAAAATTTAGGCTTTTTTTTTTCCAATAATAAACAAATATTCAAGTAGATAAAACTAAGGCCAGATAACAAACACCTAGAAAATATGTTTTGTGTAAATGCTTTAGTTTAAATCATTGTTAAATAATAAACAAATATACAATAATAATCTGTGAATTTATGTTGCGCTTTCAGATTTGAGTTTCACCCCATAAAAACAGGATGCATTGCTTGTTTTGCAGGGTGAAATCATACAGGCTGGAAATGTAGATGTCTTTATTATTTCAAGATGATTTCTTTTTATTTATTTGTAATTCCCGTTGGAGGAAGTGAAGACGAAGAATGATGTATTATTGATATTCTGACACCAAAAGGATGTGCTGTGAGGTTCTGCAGTCTCCATTATGTTGGTCGTTTAATGTCAAAAAGAGCTCTGAAAACATCTGATTTTAGATGAACGACTGCTCCCCAAGCACACTCAACTTCTCCCTCTCTCTTTTTAGAAGGAGGGACTTGGGCAGGGGGGGGGGGTCGTGTCCCCAAAGTCCACACTGTCTCCCAGGACAAAAATACATCAGTGTTCCCCCTCCATTCATCCACTCTGAAGAATAATTAAAAGTGTGGTGAATTGTGTACAAGCTGATTCCTCTGTTCAGTAAGCTACCTTCATCTGGGAAACCCCCCCCCCCCCCCCTCCTCCTCCCCTCCTCCCCCACAACCGTCTTTATAAATCTTAATAATATGTTCTGCTCTGTTTAAGATTGAGATTAAATACTCCCTCGTAGAGCTGATGTAATTAGATTTCACTATGTAAATGGCCTCTAAAGCGCACTGGGAGTGGAAGATGCCGCGCTCACGTTTGTTCGCTGCACTGCTGCCTCCCTCAGGTCATCTGTGTACGAGTCGCCTGGCATCGGCCTGCTCTCCAACACACAGGAAACCACAGCTTTATTTTATCACTTCAACACAAATTTGAAATGAACTTTATTTCTAATTGTTTTTTTTTTATTCTTCATTTAAACTAGGCGCACAAACATTGGCCTGTAATGTCCATCTGTGTGGTATATTTAGCTGCAGGTTCAGCTGCTGCATATTTTCTTCATCTATTTGATGAAAAATGCATTAAAAATGAGTTTTTCCACCTAATCCTTTTTATTTAATTTACAGTGAATATTTTGCAAAGATAAATAAAGAGCTGGTTGTAACTATGTGTGTAATTGAGATGTGAAGTAGCTTTCAGTGACGGATTTGTTGTTATTATTTAAATGTCACCCTTTAGCTTTTTGAGGAGGGGGTTTGAATCAGAGAGGTGGGGGTGCTGTCTTGCTTGCCAGGCAGAGACAGCAGCTATTGTCTTGAGGAGACAAAAGAGGGTAGTGACATCACTAATGTTTCAAAAATAAACAGCAGGCTCCTATTATGTGGTACAGTTAAAGCCTGGAAAGGAGACCATATGTTAGGCTGAGGGCTACGCTGCAGAGACTAGCCACACACTTCATATCTCTGACATGTCTCCTCTCCCTCAGCCCTGTCAAACTGCTGTTGTAAAACAATTACACTCCTATTAACATATATTTTATTAATTGCCCTATCAACATGAAAACGCAAAGACATGTAAATGCCCCGGTCTGACACATTTAGAAAAGCGTAGCGTGGCAGCTTTCTCACAGATACTGACAGCTGAAGGAATCAGGTCAGATTATATGAGCATGGACAACTCAACAGATTTGTTTGCTATTGATAGCAGCAATCAATTCAATTAGTTGCCTCTCACACAATGAATGACTGATGAGATTATCAGAGGTAGTGTTTTGTCATTAAATGTCTAATATATGCATGGATTTCTCTTTCAAAAGAAAAGGCTCCTCTTTTTTTTTCTTTGTGCAGCGACTGTTTCATAATTATTGCCTCACAGCTTTCTATTTCCTCTGGAGTAATTGGACTGCCCTGTTAGATTATCCGGTCTAAATTGCAATACTAATTATAAAGCCTAACAGTTGTGTCGCATCAATAGTCTATTAGGATTAATTAAGATAGGAAGTGACAGCTGACGATTAAGCGCATCAGTTGCAGTTCAACGATGTAGAGGTCAAATGATCAAGTTCTTCTCTAACAGAGGAACGTTCAGCCTCCCTGGAAAAAATGCAAATGCTTTTTACTGACGGGACCAGATCTGCAGGCACAGACATCAACTGCTCTGCTTCTTTTTTCTTTTTAATCGTGTATTTTATTGTATGTAGATGTAGATGCAGCCCATTGTTAGGTTGTCACAGTCGCAGAACAAACGATTTCATAATTGATTATGCTTCTAATTACAAAGCATACAATTAGTGGAAGATATTGATAGTTCAGCATGTGCCTTTTAACCCTGAAGCTGTCCGTCTGCTCCCAGAGGAGATGTGTGTCCTTTTGTGTTAATGACAGAAATAACTTTTAAATAAGAGTGCCCCAGACGATCAGCTGCTTCTACACAGTGACCTGGACATCTACCTGCCTGGCCCACACCTGTCTTTGATGCCAATGTCGCGTCTGGCCAAATATGGTCACGACTCACGAGTGAACTTCCTTTGCTGATTGTTTAGCATATAGGCTAACTAAGCTAGCTGCTAGCATTGTTACTGGTTTGTGTTCATTGTCAGACAAACAAAAGAAATATATTTTTGAGAAATTTGTCTGTCCTCTTTGCCTTGTTTGGTTTCTTTAAAGGACTCCAGTTTCTTGTCATATTTAAAGTTTAAAACATACATGCCAGGTTCCTGTCCAGTGTTTAACCATCCTGTTGCAATATGTTGCAGTTTTGTTCCAGTAGGTTTCCTTTTAGCTAAACCTAACCTACAAACTATTCCAACTGTCTCTTACACCATATTTGCACATTCTGATATTTCTGAGGTAACATTTTTTTCCTGGTTGTTTATGCAGTAATTTAAGTGTGACTGCTATATAGCATATGTAGCGTGTTGTGTTTAGATGTCTCTCCTTTGAGTCCTCCGTAACAGAATAGTGACGTCTGTTTCTCTTTAATGACCTGAAAGTAGGATGAAAGGAGTTATAACCGTTCAGACATGAGATCCTTTTAAAACGATCAAATCAATTGCTTTAATTTAAAGCACATAGGACTTTCAACTAATCCGATTTTTTATTATCAATAACGCTAACTTCAAACCGCTTTAGTTAAATTTGGCAATTATTGAAATGTCCCTAATAATTTAATTAGCCTTTTAAGCTTTTATGTGAATTTTAGCATTACAATGGCCATTACATTATGTAATAATGTTAATTTAGTCATTTTATAAGAGCTTATTAAAGCTAATCTGAAATGTGGTTGATGACTGGTGAGTTTAAGCATCTATAAAACACAGTTTCTTGCTTTAGCAACAACAATCATTTATATTTTAGATTGTAATTTTTCTTGATTTTAATTCTTTTTTTACCAGTTATTTTTGGCCAACACTTGTCAGCTTTGCTTGCATTTTATTTTTGCAATGGGGACTGTGGTTGATGATCAGTCTGTGATCTTTAAGGGTTTTTTCACAGTCATGCATCTCAGTTTGTATTTTTGATGCACAGTTCAATAATTGTTGATCACTGCAGGTGATTGTGGTTGAAGTTGCAGAAAAACTCCCCAGAGACTGTTGTGCAGCTGATATGTTGTAAGCATAAGGACTATTCTGTATAGTGAGTCTCTAAAAGGGCTGCGGTGCTGGGGGGCATACTTACCCTTGAGCTCCCAGAGGAGCAATGTTGTTATTGGTAATAAGAAGCGATAAATAGAAAACAAGAAAAGACTCCATAAAGTTCCTCTCCACTGAGTGTAGGTTCCCTTAAGTGTGTCTGTGGAGGGATTTACATCCATCTTCCCCTCAAAAAGATAACAGAACTTTTAAGTGCAAAATCTTACAAACATGATTTTGAGAAATGTCAGTTTAGGACATTGTAGATTCAGAGGTACAGCAAAGTGTGGCATCTTTTCTTATGACAATTTCAATAGTTTAATCTTTCATGGAGGGCAGTGGAGTGGGGAGCGTGGCTAAACTACTGTCAAGACAAATATTTCCAGCAGAGTCCACTTGTATAATGCAATGAAAAAAAGATATGTAAGCAGGCACTAAAAGTGTTTCTTCTGCTTTTTGCCCCCTGGCATTAAGCTTTTTTCCTTTCCTTATCCAGCACAAAGAGTGCATTGTTAGCAGAGCCATTACAAGCAGTCTTGACTACACTAGACAACATATGGCTCAAGGGAAAGCGCTATAGATTGCAGGGATGGAAGAAAAGGAAAAGTTCATCAGACCCATCTCATCTGACCTTGGTTCGGTCTGGGGAAGAATGCACGGGGAAGCAAAAGCTGAATAGACAGATTTTCCAAATGCTTTGAATTCCGTTAGGATAGTGAGAAAGAGAAAGGCAAGAGGCTCAAATAAATGGATTTGGCCTATAAAGTGTAAGTGGCGTGATGCCCATTTCTTCAGTACGATGACATTAAGGGGACCAGTTTTATTGATGGCTGCACAAAAAGGGGTAAAGAGTGCACACAATTATGAGTCAATGGAAGCACTGAGAGATTTAGGTTGATATGTTTTAGCCTTATTGCTTTAGGTCTTTTCATTTTGGAAATACAAAGAAACACAATGGAAGGGAGTGTTCATGCTTAAATGCCTTTTCCCCTTCTCTTCTTTTATTTATTTTATTTCATTAGTAGCTTTTTTGTGGGTAGTAACCACAGCTTGACTTGGAACAGATGTATTACTTATGACATCCCAGTTTTCATCCGTTCACATTTTTTACATTAGAGTTAAATCTCTGCAGCCGGAATCTCATGGCTGAGTTAGCCCGAGCACATTAAATATTGAAACCTTTAGAGCCACTGGCAGGCAGGTTGAGGGGAGTTCATGTCCAAAGCCAAGCTTCAGATTCACAGACATCCCAATAGGAGTGTCCTACAGAAAAAAGGACTAATAAAAATTTCATTGAAATGAGACGGGGATATTGCTAGCATTCTCCCCAGCATCAGTATGAAATCTTAATCTGAGTTAATGGAAGAGATATGAAAGCCTTTCTGAATTCAAACACAAGCTGTGCATAATTTATAAATTATTGTCAGAAAAGTGATTCCACTCTGAGATTTACTCTCTTTTAGATGGAAGGGAACTCAGCCATACCATAAGAAAACATAGTGTTTCTGACCTCTAACGCCGGGAGATTTTACAGTAGAGCTGTCGATACAATCAGGTAAACTGGATATGTTTTTAGAAGAAGAAAAGTACAGCATTACACAGCGTGAATAAATACTAACTGAAGGGGTTTTTCTGTCTAGCCAGACTGGAGCAGAGTGAGTAAACGAAACAGCCTCCAGAGGACGGTGTGCAAGGATCCTTTTTGTCCTGAAGGTAGACAGTTTGCTAAAAGCTTCATAATGTCTCAAACATACCGTCTGGGTGATGAAGAGAAGCCGAGTGTTATTGTAAAAAGCCCTCTTCCCCTCGCTCTCTGTTTTATTCCAATTACACAAGATATGTTTGCATGGCATGCAGTGCTGCTAATTCACAGTGACAGCTTCCTCTTCCTTCTGCATGTGGAGCGTAATAGAAACGGTGTCCCACGCTGGAAAACATTATTCACTAATGTAGCCTCAGCGTGTCCAGTGTGGAGCTCTGGGTTGTTCCTACTCCATTACATGGCAGGGAACAGGTCCTGATTAGGATTAGCACATGTATTCCCCCCTCCCTGAAGACAGCCAAGTTCAATCATCCTGACTCCGGCACTCTATTCACACTCTGCAGCCTCTCTGTTACCGAGGCCTGCAGCCTTTCATGCAAATGCTTAAGGGATGTGCTCAAACTGAACAAGATAGAGCTCATTTAATCTTCTTGGCAGCAGTGTAACATAATGGTTCATGTAATGCTGCTTGTAAAACAATATACGTGCTATCTTTTCTGCAGTTTCACAAATAATCACTCTAAAAAATCTTTCCCCCCCTAATATGATACATAAAATGATGTAGCCAAAAGCAAAACTCCTAGCTTGCCATCTGTTATTTATCAGTCACATAATGCTTCTTGATGTTTGTGTCGCTAAATGGCAAACGACCAAGTTGCAGACATGGTTGTGTTTTACTCTGGTGGGGGCATCTAGATGTTCCTGGAAGTGACAGGAAAAGGCAAAAGTGTACATGGTTGGCTGATTCAGGCATATCCAAGGTGATAAAAGCATAAAAAAGAAGACATGAATGTTGGATGCCATGCTGAGGTATAAGGTGCAAACGTACTGGAACAGCAGCAACCTGGCTTCCTAATGTGAATAAATGGACACGGATCTCAGTTCGCCTTTTCTTTTGCATGTTTGCTGCTGAATTCTAGGTTGATGAGGCTTCAAATAAACCTAACGGGGCAAAGAGCGAAATAACAATGTCATTACATGCCCTGGAAAGACATTCATAGACACAGCTTATGGGAAGGGAGTTTAAACATGTAAGAGGAGTAATATCTGTTATCAACCATTCTTTAACAAGGTTAAGTCACAATAGCTTTTACACTTTAGTGTGATTTATCCATTCCATGTTCATTATTAGGTTACTCCTGTGTTGGGACAAGGATAAGGAGAGTACAGACCCAGAGGAAACGGCTTTAGATGACACAAGCCGGGAGTGAAGGCGAGTAAATTGGAGCTGCCAGCTATGAGTTATTGATGACCAAGCATGTTCTTTCCCCAATTTAATTATGAGTGCTAGTTAATTCTCTGCTGTCGGCGAGTCAAAAGAAGATGTGCTGGATGTCATTAAGATATCTCACAACTTCATCACCAAGGCTCCATCTATAATTCACCCTCAGTTCATGTGTGAATAAGAGGGCTTTATTTTAGAACAGCCTTAACGGGGTAAAGTCATGTGGAAAAAGGTCTGCTGTGCTGCACTGGTCTCCCTGTCCTGCCAAGTGGAAGAGTTAAGAAGTGTAAAAGCTGCCTTTTTGAGAGGCCAGAGTGGACTGGCAAAAGGAGGGAAACGTCTCTGGGTGGATGGGAAGAGGTCACATGATGTGAGGGGGAAGGAGGGCCATGTGCAGAGGGAGTAATTTCTCGACCTTCTAACTGTAGCTGAGGTGATGCTGTTCATCTTTGGGAGGCTGCTTCTGTCAGGTAGTGCCTCGGCTTCGGAGCTGCTCAGGGACCGGCTTGCACTCCAAAGTGTCCGGCCTGGGATGAAAAAAACAAAAAGACCTGCAAGACGTCCCTGGACTGGTGGTGTGCGCTCACTGAGCTTTACTTTACAATTTCTCTTATGGGATTCATGCCGACCTCACTCACTCTTTCTCATTCTGACTCCCCAGCTCCCTTTACCGCCTTTGCTTTCTCTCTATCCATTTTTTCAAGCTAATTTTTCTCCCGCAACGTCTTAACCAGCCCCCATCACATCTATCATTGGACTGCAGCATCCATCTGGTGTCTTCCCAGCATAGCCCTGCTTGTTATTGTTTTCCTTTTCGGCTTGGCAGGCCCGTATTCACAAATGGTTTGCTGCCTGCTGACCAATGTTTCAAACTGTCTTCTATCAATTACTGTGAGAAGCAGGACAGAGATGTGCAGGGATGAATAAAACACCAAAGGCTATAACCTCATGTTTTTTTTCTTTTTTAACTCAGCTCATCCCCTGTTTTTAGCTACTTCCCCTAATAGATAAGTAATATTTTGGTGCAAAACATCCACTACAAAGACTATAATGTGTTTGATCTATGTGAAGAAGTCCATATCACGCCTTTGTTTTTCTATTTACTTTCACCAGACTTGGCTGCACGCTCTGATCATTGGATGGGGTTCTGGCTCCAATCCCAGGACTTGCATATTCATCTGGTCTAGGTGCTAATTTGTGTGTTTCATGCCTGTACTCACAAGCTTGTTTGCACACCCTGTTCCACCTGGGCTTGTTTTGGAGTCCTGTCAAAAGCCAGGCCAGCGGAACAAACTGCGTCTGTGGAGACAAAAAAAACAACCCTATGCATGTTTAATTATGACAGGACACTCTTTCCCCTGTTCTCTCTCCACAGACCTTCCCTCTGAGAGGAGGTTCCTCAGCACAACACTGCTGTATTATTGCCTTTTTGAAGTATTGCAAGAAGAAAAAAGGTATTAATATTTAAAGAGCATGGTGCCCGCCTCTCATATACACGCTTAAACACAATGTAAACACATCTTGGCTTAATCCAGGCCTGACATGGGATTAAATATGAAGAATAATGTATAATGTTGAACTATTAAAATATTCACATTCAAACATTTTCTATATTACAAAAAAATATGTTTCTAGAATAAAAATGCACACTACAGTTAAAATAAACTAATTTATAATCAAATTAAACAGATGGTAATGAAGAAACTGTATAAAAACATTGTACTTTATCCTGTTACCCTCTTCAGTTTGTCCCCCTCACAGCAGAGCTCATGAGGTGTTTCACTCTGAATGTCAGGATTACATCTGATTCCCATCGGAGAGGCGAACCAACCGGCTGCTCCACGGCCAGCATTCACTCACACTTTCCTTTCGCTGGAGAAAGTTTGATCACATAGCAGCAGGACAATAAGCATCATTATTTTATTTCTAAAACACCAGTTTTACTATAGATTTCCACTGCATGTCTACTGATGCAAATATTATCAGAACCTTTGGTGAAAAAATTCAAAATTTA
>JBAMIG010000015.1:24233142-24243830 GCA_037177335.1 Kiunga ballochi | reverse complement strand
TAATTAAATAACACTAAAATAAAGATTTCTGGTTAATAAAGTATGACTGAATGTAATTCATGTCCTGTCCACTAGAGGGAGACAAAGTACATCATTCAGAGTCTGCTCTTGTAAATAATAGTTTGTATAATCATGTTTTCATTTTGCAGCAGATTTAAACAAAAGCCTCTGCAGATCCCAAATAAATAATAAATGCATAACAGCAAAAGCTTGCATGTACCGTTTCACAGGCTTTCATCTTTACCAAATCACATGCAGGTTAAAAATACTCACATGGTCACCTCAAGACAATGTCACAGAAAGTCACATCAAACTCAGCCACATACTGATGGATCATTAACTCCAGTGTAACATGAGCTACCTTGAGAGCTTAAATCATCACCTGACTGTTATAACACTGTGTCTCAGGGCAATAAAAGGGCGCTGAAAATATGTGTAAACATTAACAAAACACCAGAAGTTTAACAGTAAGTGATGGACTGCATCTTATCCAAACCAAATCACATCACTGGATGAATGAAACCCAGTAAAGCTTTCAGTACTTCATCATTCCTGCATTATATCTGACATATTCCTGCGATGCAGCAAACATTTAAAACATACCAGCAACATGTCTGTGTGTAATAACCGAAGCATCTCTGTGAATGTGTGTTAAGAGAACATGCCTGAAGCATGTCTCTGTGCGCTCTGCAAATCTGCCTCAATAAAAAACACACAAGTTGAAGCTATTTCCGACCGTCACAGTCAACAGTGGTATGCCTGCACTTAATCTGGTGGAGGAAGCATTATCTGATGAAATGCTTTTAATTGTAGCCTCAGAGTTAATAGTTAACGTTCCAAGCTACTTGGCATGAAATTGTGCTGTTGGTAGGGATGAAGGTGCTCTGTTCTGCTACACAAACAGTGGGGGGCGGGTCGCCCCATCTGACCCCTAGATTAACATCATCCCAACAGGACTGTGTGAACATTTTAATGTGAAAGCAGGCTGGATAGGCCAAGCAAAGCAGAGGCCTGGATTTATGCAGCAGATCCTTTTCTGTTGCATAGACATTTCTTTTTCCCCAGGTGGCTCTTTCCCCTGACCGTCCACAACCTGATGTTATAAATGTCAACAGCGAGCCTTCTGACTTATCTGGTCTGTTGCTTTTTAGCTACCTACATGTAGAGATGCTTTACTTTCCTGTAAGATGCTGCAGAGTGTACAGGGACTGAACCGCTCAACACATATAAGATGTTAAAACCAAGACATTTGACCATTTCATGGACATTTTCAGATGGCAGCAACTCATCTGTGAAAAGCTGGAAAATGAACAAGAAAATTCAGGTAAAGCAAAAAATAAAAACAACTGGACTTTGTTTGATCAGGTCAGTGACAGAGAGACAGTCCCAGGTGGACGATGGACAGAGCTTCACCACTATGAGACAAGTCTAGGAATGGGTCAAACTGGTGTTATTGTGTTAAAAGCAGCCATGACTCTACCTGATTCACACACACTCAGTCCTGAGGACAAAACTCAGATCTGCATTTATACAAGTTTAATCTTTGCTGTGTTTGACCTTTGCTATTAATCCGACACATTTCCTGGTCAGCCATCTTAAAAAGTGATGCTGGTACAGACACTGCTCTCTCCATTCCTGTTCACACCACAGACTTTCAGTTCTACTCAGAAAGTTTCTGATGACTCTGCAGTTTTTGGGTGTGGAAGTGGTGGATGGGAGTAGGAGTACAGGGGGCTGGTGGGTGGGAGGGAGGGAATCACCTTCTGCTTATTGTGGGCAGGACCAAAGCCTATCTGTATCCTGGGTAGTGATGCGGAGGAATTTAAATACAATATAATGCAAAACATATAAAAATGTATCTGCCTCGATCGACAAAAATGGATGTATTCATGTTGTAAATGAAGCCTTTCCACCAGTTTAGTCAGCGTCTAAGTGTCCACGACATGGGAGAATCAGACTCTTTGTGCAGGTGAGAGACTGTGGTGTGATGCTGTGGATGAGGAGTTTGAGCCCATTGAAGACATGAATCCAGGCTTATTTATTTTCATTTTTGGGGACAGTAGTGAAGAAAATAAACCAACAAAACATCCCAAAGTGGCAACGCTGAAAATGTTGCTCATGATGAGGAACAGTGCAAGACTTAGACTGTCCCTTAGACTTCTTTAAAGGACAGGCAGGTTGTTGACAATCAGTCCCAGGAGTGGACAAATCAGAGAACAAAGAGTTTTCTGGGTTGTAATCTGTCTCAGACACACTCAATTTCTAGTCACTATGAAGAAAGGAAAGAGTTTCCACGTTCCCAGAACCCCTCTGAGAATCCTGCGATGTCCAGAAGAAGCAGTCGGATCATGGGACGCCTGGAGACTCTGTGTATTTCTGTTCACAAGACATCAGGAAACACACAACACAATTCCACACATCTGCAAACTGTGCAGCCAACATCAGATTCATCAGAACAGATTCTGAATACTCCCAGAAGATGTTTACTGAGACAGACCAACAACGGTAGAAAGGATGCCGTCTCAGAAAGCATTAAGAACAGGAGCTGAAGAACTGGGTCAGTCATACGAGGCATTAAAGCCAGAAGGTCAGAGCGATCTCAGACAGGTGGAGAACCCCGGAGAGCCGGGAAGAGGAGATCCGATCCAACTAAGACCTGTAATCCAAACAGATCTCAGGATGTAGAGTGGAAGGTGGCAGAAATGGTGTCAGATCCCGGATCAGGTATCTGAACCAGTCTGTCCCAGCCAGAACTGGTCCACACACCGCGTACGGACTCTGCTTCTCAGAGCCACAAGCAGGCTGCAAACCCAAAGACAAGTGGACATCCAACTCCAGGAGACAGCAGAGACGGACAAAAGACCAGACACCCTGTGAGTGGACACGTCCAGCACATCCCCACTGGTACACTCCAATACACACTCATTTCTAATCAATCAAAGCAATCACAATATCATGTGATCACTTTGTTCATCCCTGAAGGAAACAAATAAAGTTTATTTTTCATTTAATCATTTTCCTCATTTGATAAAATTTATTTCCATCCATGAACTTCTGTCTCTGAAGGTTTCCACTTTCTGAAGCCGATCAATGAGTTTGTGGTCGTTCAGCTGAATTTTCATCCAATTTAATCTATTTTATCTGTCAGCTTTGTTTTATTCTTATTATTATTTTCATTTCAATTTTTTTGGATTAAATTTTTTATTGTATTTAATTACTTTTTGTAAGTTTCTCTTAACCTATTTTAATTATTTAATAATTTATTATTATTATTATTATTATTATTATTGCTATGATTGTTGTTGTTTAAAAGTTTTATTGTTTAATAATATATTATTGAATCATTTTCCTTCATTACCAAACCATTTTTTTTCGATGGTATATTTTAAAATACGTGTTTGTTTATTTTAAACAGAATGTAAAATACTTAATTAATTTTTTATTTTATTTTATTTTTTAAATTAAAAAACATGCTTTATAAAATTCTGTCCCACACCTTTATGTCCCAACCGTAACACGGGTGTTTTGGGTAGAGATGGTATGGCGAGTGGATAGTGCCACAGTTTACCAGCTTAATGAGACTGTCGTGTTACGACACTGTACTAATTACCTGAATGCTTATTAATCTCTGTGATCAGTGTAATTTATTTAACATTTATTGCATTTAAATTATGATAAGTTTTAGGAAATAAACTTTAAAATTTGTTTAATAATAATTCAAATTTATTTAGCTGTAAAACTTTTTTCTACAATATTAACAGATTATTGGTTTTATTGCAGTGTATTGATATGTTACGACAGTGACACCTTTTAGGAGTCAGAACAGACAGATGTTGATATATCATATTTGACGGCACCTGTACTAAACATGTACCATAGAAATATGGTGCATTATATGTATGGACAAGATTTTCAAGATAAATGTTTTAATGTGTGTCCAACTGTGGACAAATTCTGTAGAATGGTCCGTAAAGAGTCCATGATCAGCTCGTATCCATACAGCGTCTCCTTCAGAAAAGAGCCTGCAGTTTTATCAAGACAAGACATAAAACACATCCTGCATCCATCACAACAGCATGGCTTCACAGGAGTCCAGATGCTGAGCTGCAGTCCAGCATAACACCAACACAAAACATCATGAGAGCAGAAATCCTGCAACCAAGATCCAGCAGAGCAGCTGGAATTCTGCATCAGACCCGTCCAAGTGTTTCTCTTATAATAGACCAGTAAATATGGACCAATCAGGCTTTACCAGATAAACTACAGCAAGTGTGTTTGGTCTGTTTTGAATCACTTATTTGAGGATTTTTATTCCTTTTTTTTTCATCACCTGTCTTAGAAAACATTTGCATTACCTTTAGTACCTATAGTGACACATATCCAGCAGTGTAAACACATAACAGGGTGTGAGAACTGATGCTGGGAACAATACTGCATTGGAAAAACCTGAATAGGATTATAACCAGACCTCCCATCAGACACATTTAATGTGCACTTTGCAGATTAGGAGCCCAACAGCATGATAATTTATGTTAATTATGATTATTGTGTCCATAATCTAATATCCCAATCCCGATACGAAGGAGGATTTGGGTTACTGGTGTCCTCAGAGCAGATGTTTGTGCTGCTTCATGCTGCCTCTAGGTGGCCATGTTTGTTACATAGTGATGTCTTTCTCCCTGATGCAGCCAGTGCAATAGATAGTCCTTTTATGGTTTAATTAATAATAATTATAATAATAATTAATTTTATGGATCAGTGTGATTGGCTTTTGTACTCAAACTGAATGAAACTCTCATCTAAAGACTTTTCCTGTAAATAATCATTTACACAACTTTGATTCAGAGACTAAAAGACTTGAGCCTACATCTCCCATAATGCACCTTGAGGGCATTTTTCTTTTTGATTTGTTCACCTGCTGTCTTGCATTAGAGCCTCCATGCCTCTGGTTGTCTGCTGGTTCACTTCACAGCAGTTTTTATTATGATGCTTTAGGTAATGATCACAGTAACACGACCGGGTTCCACAGAGGCTGATTTCACAAGCTTTAATCAATTTGTAGACTTGCTGCAGTTCCCCTACAGAAGTCCAGAGCCGTTGTTCAGAACTGGGCTCAGAATCACCTCCTTCCACAGCAGAGTTCCCACAGACAGTGGCAATGCCTCAAAGGATTACAGACGCCCTAATCATGATAACGTTCTTGTTTGACTAATAAAGCAGCATTTCCCAGCATTCCCAGTGTGGCTGAGGCATAAATATCTGTGAGAATTTAAAGGGTGCACCACTGCGCCTCCCCACCTCCCCCCACCCATCCCAGTAAGATGTCCGCTCTCACACAGGCCATATGGCAGCATGGCCCCGCTCCTACTGCCAGCCCCTGCTCTCTGCACACAGCCTAACAGCTTGGTGGACACATAATTAATTTACTCCAGCGTCTGCCATTTATTTTCCAACCTACATTTGTTAATTGGACAAAGGAAGTTCAAATCATGTGAATGTTTCTGGGTATGTTAAGGCTGCTAATTGCACAGAGTTTACAAGATAGCGCGCGCTCGTGGGAATGCAGGGGGGGGGGGGGGAAGCTGGGGTGGAGAACTCTGCAGAGAAACGGGGAGCAAAATGTAGATTTGCAGAAGGAGCACATGATCCGTTGGACTCGGATGCCGCGTGCAGCCTATACTGTCATAACGTATAATTTCTGTTGTCCTGTGTTGTTTACAGCTTAATGCAAGCTGACACAGCCCCCCCCCCCTTCTCTCTGTTGTGTCTTCATGCGGCTTCTTTTAATTCACTAAACAATAACTGTATGCAAGCAAAGTTGAATCAGACTTGGAATATGAATTTAATCAACTTAATTTACTAGTAAATGCAAATGTTATTAGGAGGCGTAAATCTCTTCAATGCCTGCTTCTTGTGTTTTGTAAACATCAAAAGATGATGATGAAAGTTATCTAAATGATCAGAGAGATAGAAAGTGCATATCAAGAGAAAGCGTTAATTAGAAATCTGGAATATAAATGAGGCCTCTGGTTGCATTGTGTTTAATGCATTTCTTCCATTCTGAATAATAAGAACGAGCAGAACACTGACGGGGAATAATTAGGTGAGAAAAAGCTGCATTTAGGGATGATATCAGGCTCAGTATTTCAGCTGATGGAACTTTTTAAGGCAACATTTCATCTTTTTATGGGTTTTTAAGTGCCGGGGCGTTCTGACTGGAGGGGGATGATCCAGCTCGCCAGCGCCTGCAGGAGTTGTGTGAAAGGGGGTTTGCTGTCCACAGCTACAGTCCCTGCTGTTGTTAATCACCTGCCCGACTCCCACCCCTATCCAACCCCCCACACCCCCTTTCTACAACTCTTACTCTGGTCTCCCCTCTGTGCTGATTTGCAGGCACAGATTAATCAGAACACGGGAGCCTTGATGAAATTTTGGTGTTATTGTTCCCAATTTTAGCAACATCTTTTATTGTCCTCATCATTCATTTACAGGGGGGGTCAATTATGCAAATGATGCTGCACACTTTTGCAGATTACTTCATTGTTTGTGAGAATCTCATTATTAAACATCATTATGTTCTTGTTTCCTTTCATTTTTCTGAAGCTTTGTTTCACTTCCACGTCTCCTCTGGGTTCTCATCCCTCTGCTCCGAGCCAGAATCGGAGCATTCTGGGAATGCCGAAGCCAAACTCCCCTCTGTTTAATGATTTTGAAGTTAGTGCCCCACTCTGTGGCTGGAAGAAGGCCGGCTACATCTAGTTTAATGCTGGGAATTGAATTAAAGTCGATTTAAAACTGACATTCAATTATGTAGCACCTAATGATATTTTAATCTCTTTTCTTTGATTTTGGGGGAACTGGCTTTTCAAAGGCTTTGTCTGGCAGCAACACAGACAGCCTGAATAAAGAATACAGATTGCTGTTAGATCCCAGCGATGATAGGAAAATGAAAGCTTTTATCGTTCACACTCAGAGGAAAGGCAGTTTTCTCTTATTAGACATTTTGTCTTGTGCTTCCGTCTTTCCTGCAATTCGATAAGCTGGGAATTAAAATGCATTTAAAAAGCAATAATCACTTCTTACTTGTTTGATTATGCTGATTGTTTCAGGTTGGAGGTGTAGATGGATGGATCCTGACACATTTTATTATTTGCCATGGGAACATTTCTCACTAAATAAAACTGTTTCTTCTGACTTGACTTATTTTAAGCCACTTACTCAGTAATCAACACAGAAACAATGATACACGTACCATCAAACAGCTCCTAACCTCGGGCACCTGAGGTTCACCTGTGGCTCGTAAATCTCAGGATCAAATGAAATCACCACCACCTTCCCCACAAAGTCTCCGTATGTAACACCAGCATAAACGAGCGCTTCAGTAGTTCACCTTTATAGCTGACTCATGGCATTTGCTGTAAATCATTCTCTCCCATTTTCCCCTTCATCTCTCCATCTCTGTCCAACCTGTTCTCACTCATCCTTCAGGTCACATGACACCTGGTCAAGATCAGCGAGTCAGTTTTCATGTCAACCCCAAGGCATTTTTTTTTTACCACACCATGCAGTAACCGGACATGTTGAGAAAGATTCCCATCATAAAATGAGGGGATTTTTCTAACCTATAGCGTGACATCTGAATCTCTGCCCTTCTAAATAATACAGATGTGGAGCAAAGATAACATAAGTGATCGGTTTGGGAGTTGTATGCACATCCCCTTCTACCCCCTTATGTGACTGAAAACCAATGATAATCCACACAATCTGTAAAATCACCATTTGTTCTCAGTGCAGCCGATGTGCCATGATAACAGGAAACATGCAGCAGCAGAAAGTGATGTTAAAGACAAACCATGCTGATGGTTCCTGACCAAACAGCACCATGCAGGGAGTTGGGACTGATATTGAGTTGGTATAAAGTAAAAGTAGAAAGCCTTAAAAATGAGGAAAACTAAGGATTTAAGCCAGACTGTCACGGATCAAAAGGTAAAGCAGATTTTTAAATGATGAAAATGAATGAATGTAAAGTTGCACACATTCAAAAAGTCTCTGTCAGTTAAACTACACAATAATTTAGCTTATTCATTCATTCATTTACTCATTTTTAATTTACTGACTAAAGCTTTTGGTGTTTTAAACGCTCCTGATGGATGTGAGGGAATGAAAACCTAAAGCCTATCCTCCATCTTTATGCACAATGCATTTGCTTTTTTCTTTACATTTTCTGGTACCTATTAGTCCTTTTAGGCTTTTTGCTGCCTCTGAGGAATCCTAAGGGCTTCCTGCAGTTTGTGTCAAGCACATGCTTTTCCTCACCACAGGTTACTGGTGAAATTATGCACCAACTGCACCTCTGACTGCACCCATTCAAAGCAATAGCACAGGGTCATGAAACAGCCTTCTGAAGGGGAGCGGCTGGTTCATTAGGGGCTGGAGGCTGGGCCTGAAAAATATAACCCGAGGAGCACTTTGTTGCTGATTACTCATTGACGGTTTCCTGCCTTGTGGGATACTTCTATTTCTGACAGTTGCCACTGCAGTGGGTGTGTTGGGCGCCATGTCCAGCGCCGCTCGTCATGTTGGCCGCGGCTGTGGCTGGGAGGAACAGCTGTCTGCGTTAACGAGGCCACGGCCGAGCAGACCGGAGAGGCGGCAGTACTCAAGCAGACCAGAGCACCACTCAGGCTCCATAAGGCCCCGGGATACGTAAACAATGACTTAATGAGAATGCGTGCCATTACTGTAATTAACACAGCTCACGTCAAGCACTGTCAGCTTTCAAGAGTTTCAGGAAAGTCTCGCATTATTTTGAAAAGGCTGGCATGCAATCACCACAGGCCTTCCTGTATACGCTGCACATGAGTTATAAACACCCCCAGTGAAGGCATACATAAGCAGAACATGTTTCTAAAGAGAGGAGCAGACAGGGGGTCATGGAACATCCCAGGTTCTTCTTCATGCTTTCATTTCATGAGATTTTTCATTTTTACAGGAAGTCTTATTAAAGCATTAAATTAATGGATTCAAGTGGGATAAAGATCAGACTTTGTCTTGATTTTTTGCCCTTCCTGATTAAGGACGGACAACAAGTGTTGTCAAGTGTTAGGTGTGCAGTTGTCCAGACATAATCGGCTCCAAAACAGGTTGAGGCCGACAATAACGAGGGTTAAACCTCTTTTAATATTTATGGCCAAAAAACCTCATGTCTGTGGGGAAAGTCAACGTCACAACTTGTAACTGGATTGTGATGCAAAAGGCGTTGTAGCCAATAGAAAGGAGGAACTGGCTGCAAACAAGGAAGCAGGCACTGGTGCATATAAGATCAGTGGAAACAGGTGAGAATGAGAGAAAGCTTGGCTCAGTAGAATATAAAATCCATGCTTTAATATACAGCAATGTCTGCAGAAAATCAGAACTTTTACTTTGTTCTTGTTGCACATCTGATAATGAGCAATGTCTCTTAGTCAGAGCATCCCATTGTATTTGGTTTACTTATAGGCATAATGGAGTTCATATAATACCAGCCCATAAGAAGCTATGAGACATGAGAACCATACAAGCTGAGTGTTGAGTTTGTGTTCTCATATTTTATTTTAGTTTCATTTAGCTGTCTATTCTGTTGTTATTTGACATCTTACATGTACTTATATTTTGATGCTGTCTACAGCAACCTTTATATTGAGGTTTATGAGAAATGTACTTCCTCCTTGTAGTTGTTGTTAAATGATTACCTCACTTCCTGTACCCGCGAAAAGTGAAAATAAAAAACGATGATCTAAGATGGCTAACTGTGTACAATAAAGGAAAGTGAAGGAGACGGTCTGTTCTGCATTTTGTGCTATGGCTGAAGGGGTTGATAATCCTACGAGCTCAACACTGAGGTTCTTCCACATGCAAGCTTTTCATGCTAAATGTGCAGGTTGGATTTCCCAATCTGGTTTCATGTCACGCCACTGTGCACGTCACAAACGATCTGAATGCAGAACAATTACAAATGTCTTTTTCTCAGATTTCAAAATAATATTCTTCATCTTGTTACTTTAAATGCTAAAGATGTTAGTTTGAGGAATCCCAGTTACTCCTGCTCCTCTGGTTTGATCTGACGCTTGAGCTGTAAAGGAAGAACAAATCTATCAAAATAACCAAAGGTGTATTGTTGTGCAGAAATATGATTAGATGTAATATGTGATAGTATTGTGTGGCTCTGAGTGGAAGCTTTTGTCCGTTTTCTGGAGTAATTTAGGTTGTCTCTGAATGCACTATGGTATGTTGTATTGCTTTTTGCAGGGAGGCAACAATATTACTAGTTAATCATGGAATGAAGTTGTCAGCAGGGGCGGCTGCAGTTTTCATAATGGCCTAATTTCTAGCAATCACAGACTAATTATATGTCTTTGTAAGTGCTGTGATTTCTCTTTATGTCTATACTGCAACTTTTAATATAGAATTCACAGTTCAGGGATTAGTGGCTATTTCACTGGTAAAACACAGAAGGGCATAACTGCAGCATAATTACAAAGATAAATTCTTAATAGAAGCCTGTTTTCTATCAAGTTTAAATCTACTCTGTATCTTCACAACATGGGCTGCACGGTGGTGCAGACTGTAGCCTCACAGCAAGAAGGTTGCTGGTTCGAGCCTCGGTCAGACAACCAGTAACCTTTCTGTGTGCAGTTTGCATGTTCTCC
>JBAMIG010000015.1:24207675-24233042 GCA_037177335.1 Kiunga ballochi | reverse complement strand
TCCTCCCACAGTCCAAAGACATGCACCTTGGGGATAGGCTGATTGGAGATTCTAAATTGCCCATAGGAGTGAGTGTGTGTGGTTGTGTGTCTATGTGTGTTAGCCCTGTGATGGACTGGCGACCTGTTCAGGGTGTACCCCGCTTCTCGCCCATTGACAGCTGGGATTGGCACCAGCCCCTCTGTGACCCCATTCAGGAAATGAGCGGTAGAAAATGGATGGATCCTCACAACATCTTTTTGCAATATGAGTGAATAAAATGCTGTTTTTATTAAAAGACAGCAAAGGAATTATTAAAAAAACATTGATGATTCTCATTAAAGGAGCAAAACCTCCTGTATTAAATTCCCAGTTCTGTCTCTGAGCAAAATCAAGCATGGTTAAAGGGTTGCTTGTTGACAGATTCTGATAAAAATGACTAGCAAAAAACTTTTTGCAAGTTTTATCTTCTCCTCATCGGTCCTCTACTAAATTCAGAGTATAGAACTTTAAATATTTCTCCTCATATACGCTTGGAACAACTTGGGGCTCGATTCAAATAGTGGAGGGTGCAAAATTCTTACGCCATCAAGCATAACTTCTCAGACCTTTTAAATAATGTGTTTTATTTACCTCCTGAGATGGCGCTGCATCAAGAATTACTGAGGGAGAAAATAAGACACACTAAAGAAGAAAGCTGGTTTATCTATTGGTTATTGCAGAACAATTTCAGTTTCTAATAGCCAAACATGCATCGTATCCTATTGGTCCTATTGGTAGCTCAAAGGCCTTTTACTTAATTTGACTAAATTTACTGAATTTTTCCATGTTTGACCACAAAACATTTCTCCCATCAAGATCCCCCAAAGGACTGGCTCATTTACAGGCTGCAAAGAAGTTATTGATGAATCTGAATCAGGTGGGTTGAAGTAGGAACATGTTTAACACATGGTACTTGATGACCAGGAAATAAAACTGAAACTTAGCTAATATCGCATACTTTTTATTACTGTCTGAGAGGAGACATATTCCTCTTTAACACTCATTAATCCAATAAACCAATATGGATGCATGGACGGGCCCGGAAAGCCTCACCAGGAAGGCATCCTAACAAGATGCTTGAGCCACCACATCTGGTGCCAATCGATATGGAGGAGCAACGGTTCTACTCTGAGCCCCTCCCAGATGCTTCTCACCCTATCTCTAAGAGAGACACTGGCAACCAGGTGGAGGACGATGATTTCGGTTGCCTGCTTTCGCAATCTCATTATTTCTGTGAAAGTCGGACCATAGATTAGACACTAAGGGCCGAATCTACTAAAATCTGAATTAGCGTGTACTAATTAGCGTGTGGGATCTAGTGATTAGAGTGTGGGGCGGGACCGTGGTTCGTACGTGATCTACTAAGATTGCCGACAGCGGTTGCAAAGTGTGGGAGACACTCCTATTTAAATGAGGATTTAGCGTGTTTCATGGTTTGCATCAGGGCGACTTCACATAACTGCAAGTGAAGATGCGCTCCACAATATTCCGTGTGCGGATATGGGTATCGTTGTACCTGGTCTCTCTGGCAGTGGTCTGGTTGAGAACAGGTGTCAGGGGGAAGGGGTGTGGGGGGTATGCACTGTCACCTTAAAACATATGAATCAATATGAAAGCTGTTCCTGTTTTTTAATAAGATTATTGTGTTAAAAATGATTTGACAAATGTCCTCACCTGGAAGCCAGATATCATCCCTCAACTTTGAACATAAAACACTGTTTCTGACAATAAAGGAAGTGTGTACTGATCTGGGATATTTTACCATAACGTTGGTTATTATGCCAAAGGCATCACAAACGCACTGAACGCTCAATGAATGGGTGTGTTTTCGGTTTCTGTATACTGTATATGCTCAGAGTTTGCGGGAGGCACAAGCTGCACATGGGTGCAGTCAATTGCTCCTATAACATCGGGGAATCCAGCTACCTAAAAAAAACATTTAAGGAATCCCGAGTGCGTGGAAACCTAATATAAATCTCCATCCGGCGCGACATAGCATTTAGGAATTCAGTCAACACATGTGAAAAACGTGACTGAGAGATCTCTGCTGTGTTGCTACTGTGTGCTGGAATGACCCAGATGGCAAAAACACTAAACTTGCAACGAGTTTTATAGCAGGTATTGCCTGAATCCTTATGTGGCTCCAAATCTGCGCTGAGTTCCTCTATAAGCTCCAAAATAGCAACGCTGGATAGGCGATGTTTTAATAATGGCTTCCTTTCTCATTCCAAACATGTTAACACGAGGAGGAAATATGCCTTCTCTCCGTCCTCTTTAATGCTTCCTATGTCTTCCTCTTGCAACAATCCCTGCAGCCATGTCTGCGCAATTATGCATACAAACTGTTTGACACGTGTTAAACATAGACGCAGTTTTGATCTGCAAAATTCCTTTCAGCTTTGATAAATCGCTTTGCGTGTGCTAAAATCATATATTTACATGTTCTCCCACCAGACGCAAAATTAGCTTGTGAACGCCCCAATTTACATATTCATTGAGGCAAAGGTGGTATCTGGAGATGAACGCACAATTTTGCACCTTTGAAAGACTCAAACCCTTTTACTCACTGTTAGTAGATCAGTTTGTACTTTTTTTAGCGTGAGCAAAGATTTTGCACACATTATAATACACGCTAACCTGCAGTAGATTCGGCCCTAAATCAAGAGCTTTGCCTTCTGGCTCAGCTTCTTATTTCTTCAGAGACTGCATTCATTACTGTGGACACCGAACTGATCTGCTCGTCGAGCTCACGCTACATCCTTCCCTCACCCATGGACAAGACCAAGAAATACTTGAACTACACTCAGGGCAGGACCTTATCCCCGACCTGCAGAGGACACTCCACCCTTTTTCAGCTGAGGACCATGGTCTCAAATTTGGAGGAACTAATTCTCATCTCAGCCACTTAATGCTTGGCTGTGAATCGCTTGAGCGAGAGCTGGAGATCACAAGATGAAGCCAACATCATCATCTGCAAAGCAGAGATCCAATTCTGAGGTCACCAAACTGGATCCCATCAACACATCGGCTATGCCTAGAAAGTCTGTCCCTATAAGTTATGAACAGAATCAGTAATAAAGGACAGCCTTGGCAGAGTCCAACCCTCCCTGGAAACAAATCTGACTGACTCTGACACTGGCCATACATGGACTAGACTGCTTGAACAAGGGGGTCCGGTACTCCATACTCTTGTCTTCTAGGGACGCTGTTGAAAACCTTCTCTAAATCCATAAAAATACACATCAACTGGTTGGGTAAACCACACTGCTTCTCCTCAATCTGAGGTTCAACTATCCGATGGACCCTCTTTTTCAGGACCCCTGAATAGATTTTTCTTGTGATGCTGAGGATTTTGATTCCATGGAGATTAAGCGCACCCTCCAAACCCCCTTTTTGAAGAGAGGGGCCACCACCCCAATCTGCCAGTCTGGGGGCACTATCCCCAATGTTCACACAATGTTGCAGAGGCACATGGTAGTCCCACAGCATCCCGAACCTCAAGAGACTCCATGCAGATCTCATCCACTGTTGGGGCCCTGTCACAGAGGAGCTCTTTAACCCCCTCACAGCTGGGCATCCTAATCAGAAGATACATTGATAGGACAAAGGAGGTTTTAGAAGTATTTTCTTCACTGATCCACAACCTCCCGAGTGGAGGTCAGCAGCCCCCTCCCATCCCCACTGTAGATAGTGTTGACGGAGCACTGCTTCCCCTTCCACCAGGACAGGCACCAACAACCTTATGGTCTCAGTTCTGGCTGGCTGCCCCAACACTAGGGACACAGAACATAGTTCTCTCTGACTCAATATGTTTGAAGCTCTTCAGGAGTTAGGAGATGAAGCACTTTCTGACAGGGGACTCCGCCAAATGGTTCCAGCTGATCCTTACAACACACTTAGGCCTACCAGAGTTGACCAGCACCCTCCTTCTCCATCTGAGCCAACTCACATTTAGGTGATGATCAGTCAACAGCTCTGAATGTCCAGGACACGTGGTCGCAAGTCCAAAGATACGTCTACATCAGGGATGTCCAAAGTAGCCACAATCCTGCAGGTTTTCCATGTATCCTGGGTCCAACACAGCTGACTCAAGTTATTCAGTCATAATTCTGAACTTGATTGGCTTTTTTGTTCATTTAATGGAAGCCAGGGGTGTTGGAAGTGGGATAATTAAACACTGTTCAGGACAGTGGCCCTCGAGGACAGACTTTGGAGACCCCTGGACAACATAGTTGATTATTGAACTTGGCATAGTGTGTCCTCATGCCAGGGGCATACATGGAGACTATTATGCTGAAGATGGTGTTTGTTATGGACAATCCGTAATGAGCACAGAAGTCCAGTAACAAACACCACTCTGTTAGGAGGTATTCCTCCCAAACCCACCCCTCTAAGTCTCACTGTCACTACCCAGGGGAACACTGAAGTCCCCCAGCAAGGAAGGAGTCCTTGGAGGACTCTGGAATGGGTGGGTACTCTGATTTGCTGTTCGGTGCATAGGAACAAACAACATTTAGGACCTGTCCTCCCACCTGAAAACGGAGGAAGACTAACCTTTTGACCACTGTGGTGAACCAAACCCAATGTGAAGGCACCGAGCTGTAAGGCAATCAATATGCCCACATCTGCTGGGTGCCTCTCACTAAGGCCGAAGAAAGTCCAACCTTTCTTATGGATACTGGTTAGTGAGTCCAACCATATCTAGCCAGAACCGCTCAACCTCTCGCACCAGGTCAGGTTGCTTTCCAGCCAATGAAGTAATGATCCATGTTCCTTTCCCCATATATTAAATAAGTTATAATTGCACAGTCGCATCCCATCCAGTTTCTACCACTTTGTCCCTAACGGGGTCGCAGGGGGGCTGGAGCCTATCCCAGCAGTCAACGGGCGAGACAGTCGCACTCATATTTATAACGATGTTTCAGCAAGAACTCAGTAGCCTACCTGAAGTTTGTCATCTCTGTATTTCAAACTTCAAAAGTTGACCTCAGTTTTCTGCTAAAATTGAAACTTTATCACAAATAAAATTCTGGACCAAAAAAAGACGTGATAAACAAAGAAAGGAGAGAACAGAGTCCAGTATGCAGATGATGGAGGACTGTGCAGCGTTCAGAATATCTTGCTTGTTCTTTGCATGTCAGTGTCTTTTTAATTGGTGTTGAATTATTGAGGCAAACAGTCAGTGTTTGCAGTGGGCTCCAGGGTTGATTGAGCCATGGAGTGGCAGTGATGGTGGGGGGAGCTTGTTTTTACAAGTATTGGTCAATAGGCATCGGAAACGGAGGCAGACGAGCAGCGTGTTATTGTTTGAAAATTTAGCCACCAATTATAGAAAGCGATGTGCAGAAGAGTAATAAAACGACTGTTCAGCAGTTCTGGCACACCTGCATCATGACCACCATTTTCACCTCTTTTCATTGTATTTGTAACAAAGACCTAAATTTGTGAAAAGGGTGTAGCTCCTCGTCTGTGTGACAAGGCTCGAGCTGACTCGCCTGCACTGTTCACAGCACCTTTTCTTCTCCCTCCATCTCTCATTTGCTTTATCTCTATTTTTCCTCTCCCTCTCTCTCTCTCTCTCCCTTACCCCCCTCACATTCTTTCCTTCAGAGAGAAGCAGGCTACGCATTAATGAGTCAGTGCGGAGCTGTATTATGTTTAATTAGGTAGTTTATATAATGAGGTGTTCATTTCTAATGGAGGGACATGCTGTGAGCAGCACATCTGCAAGAATAACTCAGGCAATCAGCAGCATGAGGACCCATGGAACTGCAAATGAGACTTACTTACTCAGAAATGAATTATGTCTCAGTGCCTTTCCCAAAGCCCATTAATTAAATCCACTGGCATCAAGGTCTTTTTCTTAATTTCATGTACCATTAGCATAATAAACACAATTTGAGTTAGCACAATGTGATCACTTTAATGGATGCTATTTATTTTGCTTTATTATTTAAAGCTCTGGTAATGGGGGAAGAAACATAAATATATCTGTGGCTCCCTCTATTAAAGAAAAAAAAAGCCTCCCATCAGGGCCTGGCGTCGACACAGAAGCTCCTTTCAGAGGCTCCATACATTTGGAGAGCTGCTGCTGCCCTTCTGAGTACGCAGAGCGGAAATGTGCCGCATGGCTATAATTTTAGGACACTAGATTGCTGTTCGCTTTCACATTTATTAAAAAAGGGCCTGGGGTCTTACATGTCACAGTCTCCTTCCTCATAATGTTAAGCTTTTTGAGCTGTTCCAGTATCCCTGTGTAGTTTTTCAGCTCAGAGAATTTGGAGGCATTTATACACACGGGACTTTTGAGGTGGAAGTGCAGTCTGTAGCAGCAAGAATCAGTGCACCTTCATTAAAACAATGCAAGGACTTAATGTATGCCAGCGAATTTGTTCTGACCTTAAAGGGAAACCCTTGAGGTGAGATATGATTAGCGTTATTGTTGAGGACAGGTACATCATTATCTCAATGTACCTCGACCATTGCCAAGTTCCACAGCCATGCTCCATGCTCTGACTCAAGCACTGGCACAAGACGTAATCTCTCTTTGGGAGCAGAAATGCACTTAATCATCTACTCAGGTTTCCGGGACTGCCCCCGAGTGCTCTCTGCCTACCAGAACTATGGTGACTGCTCGGCTCCACAGAAATTTGCTGCACTGTTCTAAGTTCCCATATTAATTGTCTAATGGATTAGCAGGTATGGAGTGTCCTACTTTACCACGATGAGGCAATAATTTAAACTGTGCCAGGTGAGGACAAGGAGAAGCTGTAGTTCTGGTCCCCCATTTGTATAGAATACATCTTTTATTGCCCCAAATACTGCAGCTTCCTCCCTCCAGATCCCACAGGCATTCAGGGCTTCATTAGATAGTCTAGTGCCTTGAAAAGAGAATTAAAACCAGCAGCTTTTTTTACTTATGTGTCCAGACAGCAAGCTTCTCAGGGAGTTTGCATCACGTGCTGCATACAGTGAGGCTGCAGGTTTCCAGGACAACTTGACAGGCGAGGATGCAAAAGAAACGCCTGTGTTTTAAAAGGAGGGGAGACTTTAAAGTAGATTCTCATTTTGGGCAATCAAAGTGACCAAAAATCAGGCTGTTACTTCGGCATACCTCATCCTAATGGACATAAAAGTGGAATGATTGAAGGAGAACGGCTCCATGTGTCAAGTGTTGAGTGAAAAACACATGACACCAAAACCCATTAGTGTCCTCCTGAGAGACAATGCCCAGAACTCTCCCTCCTCCCCCTTCTCCGCACTCCAGACTCAGGGTGCTGTTTCTGACAAAAGACACTCTTTCTGCTGCAGATAAAAGGCCTCGCGATTAGCCCAGGGGTTGAACTGCGCTCCACTCTCCTCTTTTTCTTTATGTGTGTAAAATGAGAACTTGAAACGATGTCAAAGTCTCGTGTAATGAAAGTGAGTGTTTTTCTGTAATAGATTTCAGAAATTCATCCAATTATCTTTCTGCTGAAAGAAATTCGCTGTTGCTCAGGGATGATTTCTCCTGATGTTTGTTGCATGAGTTTAGACGGACACTCCTCTAGATGTAACTGTGATTATTATATTTTTTATTGGCTGAATGATTGTAGGTTTCTGTAATCTTTTATCTCTTATTGTTTATTTTAGGTATGAGGAAAACGAACAAACAATACTTTTTATCAGTGATCCATCCCCCCAAAACCCAAAATGAACCCAGGATGTGATATTTTAAAGTTTGTTTAAATCTCTGGCTCTCAAAGCTTCATTCATCCATCCCTTTCTGCTGCTCCTGATGGACCACATCACTAACACACAGTGTAAAGACCCACATATGCTCCCTTACATATGGGAATGGGAAAAAATCATTGTCACATGTCACCGCCCTCGTATTTCTATTTATCTTTTACATTACAGTGGTTGTTAAATTAATCAGTCACTAGTGGGTAAAAAATATACAGTTTACTGGTCAAAACAGGATTCTGTATCACTTTCTTCATCAGGCAGCTTTAATGAAAGCTTTTAGTGTCAAACATATTTAAGTACCTTTACATTTTCTGTAAATTTAAATGGACAACTTGTTTAATATGAAATTCTCAAAAGAACCCATACACAGGGCAAAAGATGGTCAGGGTGTAGCAGGATCAAACATCTGTTCATATTGCACTAAAACAAATGCACGATGACCGTTTGCATATTTTGTGGTCCTGCACACCTGTTCAGACATTTTTTACATCAGGTATGAGAGGACATATCAGTATGCTTTAAGTGTAACGTCCCGGCACACCCCAAACTGTGCAAACTGTGATCTGAGTCATATTAACATAGACAATTATTCTGCACCTTTTCAGGATTTGCATCAGAACAGGCTCATGAGGAATAAAAAGACATGTGAATAATAAACACAAACAAGAAAAAATTAAGCAAAGTTTTATCTTGAAAGCTGAAATCAGGTTTTTAAATGAAGCAAAATATATTTTAAAGGTATGCTCATTGTAAAATGTTTCTGTGTTATGTAAAAAAAATAAGTAAACCTTTAAATCTAAAGTATTAATGTGATAAACCACATCTAGAATGGGGAATTTTTATACATCCTATCATACATTTGTTGATTTCTGATGGATTTCTACTTCATCTATGATAAAATAAGAACAAGTTACTGTGATATTATCTCTGCAACAAGCTCACAAAAGCAGCTTTTTGAGTCAATAATGATTACATTTGTACTCTTGATGTGGTGAAAACGCAGAAACTGTTGTGAAGTAGAACCAAACTCCCTCTATGCAAATGTCCAGCCCATCCAAACGGATCAGAAGCTCATTAGCAGTGTAGAAGCGCTGGTTTTTAGCGTCTCCAGTATAACGCCAACATCTCCTCCCTTAGTGTTTCAAATCACCAGCCAAGGGAAACTAACTACTAGCTGTTCAGTGCTAACACATATCTGAGACAACAGATAATCCAACGAGACACAGGAGTTAACTATTGAGCATCAAACACTGATACGAGGACAGACTCTTTAATGCCTCCTGCCTCAAGTATCCAATCTCTTCTACATTCAACCTTTTATTGTAAGAGCAATAACACCACTGAATATTCCTCCATCTCAGACACAGCTTTAGAAACTCTGCCTTCATGACCATTCATCCATCATTCATCTGTTACCTTCAGGGTGAAAATAGGTCTATAATAAATACAAGTATATAGCATTATTTAAAAAACTATTGACATGCATGAAATTATTTATTTACTTTCACACACTACACTAATTGTTTTCTAAAAAAAACAGGCATGTTTTGATGCGCGTTGGTGTCATTTTAAGTTTCTAACCTATTAGGATAAAGGACGCTTAACGTTCAATCACTTTGAGTGTCTGGACTTGGATTTTTTTTTCCAATTTCTGATAATCAATTCTTCTTTTTTTTGCTTAAGCATTTCCTTCTGTGAGCACCTTCTTTTCTTTTCTCTTTTCTATAAATTTTAACAACATAATCATCCATGATTGGTTGTGTGGTTAAAACACATCTGTCTGTAATGTGATAAACACAGAACACAGAAGTATTTCTCATTTTCTTAATCAATGTCTTCAAAGAAATGCTTAAAATCAAAATGTTTAACAGAAAAAAAATATTGACTGTTTTGATTAATACGACTTTGTTACCCTGTATTAATTCAAACTAATGTAATAAAAAAGAAAACCATCTTGTAAATGAATAAAAACACAACAATTTAAATATATAAATGAATAAATGAATAATTTCCTGCAGGTCTTCATTTTGTTGTGAGACTGAAAACATCCAATAAAACTCTGATATGAAACACAACGTTGTGACAAAGGGGTAAATCCAGCTAGGTGCTGTTTAAAAACCCTCCACAGAGTGAAATTCAGTCTCTCTGTAAGCAAAGCTCTCAGTTTATTTGAACCCGTCCTTCTGATGGCTGTTCAGCTTTTTGACACTCTCTGCTAAGAGTGTTTGACACAAAAATGGATGTATAAGGATCAATAGTGGGGTTACGTGCTTAAGTTACCCTGAAAGTCCTGATGGTCATGGAGTGGCGCCACAAGCTCATAGCTAATGACTGAAGATCGATGGACAGAAAGTTGCCTGTGGTTTGTTCCAGTGTTATGTTTACCATACATTGGCTCATGGCTGCACCACTGACACGCTTCACCCAAAGGGAGAATAAACAGGCCCCAGAAATACATTCACTAATAGTGGTTTTAGTTGCTTATTAGATGACTGCATGACAAACCCCTCACACTGGGAAAACAGGCAGCTGGAGCAGGCTGCTTTCAGAACAGTTTGATTTGTTACAAAAAATAATAACGGATATTTGTTACATATCCTAGTACTACTGTACTGTTTTGTTATCTAATAACGACCCCAGATCCTGTCGGATGACATCTCGTCCACTGGAACACCTTAAATCCTCAACATGCCAGTGCATTTTCATAAAAAACTAAATAAAGTTACGACATCTAAGCTGAAAGACACGACGGAAAGGCAGGCTCCTCCTAAACCCATTGTAAACACATCAGATTATTGAATAGATCTTTAAGTTACAAAGATTCTCTTAGGTCTCATGAGATCCTATCATCGTAGCTATCGATGCTGCGGATATGTGCCAATCCTTATTCTGTGGTCTGCCATCATACGGCTGTGTTCCTGGTTTTTATGTCACAGCAGAGTGTAGAGTTTTAATCCTAAACTAAAACTAAAAACACAATCAAAATGGAGCAACACAGGACTTTATAACACTCACTAAAACCTGCAGCTTTTGTTCTTTCATTTCTGTGATTAAGCTGTATTTAGTGCATTGCATTATCTCTTTTAATTACTGACACAAGAGCAAATACTAAAACTGCTTAAGAACTACAAGCATTTGCCTTTGGTTAGTCGTCCTTATATTCCAATTTTACTTCAGTAAAACTTTTTTCATATGATTTAATGCTTTATTTATTTTAATGCTAAGCACTGGTTCCTTGACCTTTGGCCGTCTAAACATCGGCTTCTGGCTCTAAAAACTGGTTCTGGCCAGAGTTGAGAACCGGTTAGCGCAGCGTCCACAGCTGGGGACCAAAATAAGAGCATTGAAACATGAAGCAACATTTATAAAAGCTAAGAAATGAACTCTGAGAACAAGCAGAACGGATCCAAGGAGATCCTGGCTTTATGGTCGTCTGCTGAGTTCCAACGTAAATTAACTGGAGCAAATCAGACAAAGCATGTGTCCAGGAAGCTTCAACCAGCTGATAAACAACAACAACAACAAAAGATTCAAATGATCATGCAACCCGCATTTTCCCATCCTAAATTCAGATCTATGATCTATAGATCTATAATATGAACGATACCACGATGAAAGCTCTGATAAGTGCTGCTGTTATAGAGTTACTCACATGTGACGGGGCTGTGACACGTAAACGCGTGTTTGATCATGGAACGCTGCAGAACCAACAAGGCCTTTCGATCAAAACCGGTTCTTTGGACGCACCAGAATAGAACCAGCTAAGCTCTGGGTCTAAAACCAGCACTGAACCAGCACCTGTTCTTCCATGGTGAAAAGATCCGGTCTCCAGTCCTGAAAGCTTGCTGTTCTTCCTGATTCTGATGGAGGTTTCCCTTCTTGGTTGTGGTTCTAAAAGATTGATTAATGAACACCTTATATTGAGTTATTTTTAACCCAAATCAAGTTTAGAGCTAAATAACATTTTAACAGTTTGTTAAGTGAAATGGTGTTAAATTGTTTTAATAGCTTTCTCACAGTGAATGATGTTTGTGATGGGAGACTGGGAATGAGGCCCAGTGCCAACATGAGCTGCTGTGGTTTCAGGCTCAGAGCCCACATTCTGACAGAGGGCTCTTCCAGTCCATTTTTTCAAATACAGACTTATTATTACCTTCCCACAATAAATTGCTCTAGAGGGCTGGGGAAATGCTGCTCCCTGTTTCTGTAACAGTGGCATCTCGAATATCATTAGGAAGGCACTGAGCAGGGGGACAGCAGATCAATGGATTCCGCCACAAAAGCATTAGTACACTCTGTGTATGATCAGTTTACTGAACAACAACACCGCCTGCCCCTGCGTCTCTTACTGGAAACAATTGATGCATTGTTGCAGTGAAATTAATCCCCTGACTTCATCAGGAAAATCAGATCTCCATTTTTCTACGACCCAATATAAATGTGCAGATGACAAAGAATAAAAAATCTCATTTTGATTGGAGGCGGAAGGAGGAAACAGACAAGGCTACAATTTTCCTTGACAAAATGAAAACAGTCTGAGCCTTTACCTTAAAGGTGACCCGACCCAGTTTACGTCCACAGAGAAACGCTTATGGACAGGATTTTCTGTGTCAGACACGAGAAACAGAAAGATCCAGGAGAAAAGTGAATATTGTGCCAACATACCAAATTCTTTGCTCTCAAAACTTACTTCTGAAATGTCTTATATGTCATAATTATGTATAAATAATATGATAATCCTGCTGGTCCATCCCACCGCTTACATTAAACACATTGATAAACCGGGCTTTATCTGACAGAATTAGATGGTAATACTAAAGCAATGATTTCCAGGAAGTGACACAGGAAGTGGATTATAACACAGGGTAACAGAGGGGAACACAACTCGTCGGGCCACTGGTAGTTCTGGCTGGAAGAAAAAGCTCTCAGTCGGACGTGATGCAACACAGAAAAACGTTCTTCTTTGTGGTCTGGCCCAACAAATATGAACCACCATGACACACGTTTCCACTTGGAAAATAATTGTCAAGAAGTCCTCGAGTCACAACTAATAGTTTTCCCATCCTGCTCAATCTTCGTCATAAAAGATGATGATGTCATTGCTGACTTCTGCAGCAGAGTAGTCTGAACTTCTAACTATCCGGGTATAAGTTGGGTCATCCTCCAGAGTAAATTTTAAACAGGTATTTGACGTCACCATGTTGAGGCAGAAAACATGACAATACTCATCTCTGCAGCTTCCTTCTGTACAAGCACATCGCACAATAACTTGGATCAGGAGGGTCACGGGTAGCTGGAGCCTATGCCAGCAGCGTTCTGAGCGAGAGGAGGGGTACACCCTGCACAGGTCGCCAGTCCATCACAGGGCACAAACACACACAGACAAACACACACAGACAAACACACACAGACAAACACACACAGACAAACACACACTCACATTCATTCCTATGGAGAGTGTAGAATAACCAGTTAACCTAACATGCATGTCATTGGATAGTGGGAGGAAGCCGGAGTACCTGGAGAGACACGCTAACACACTGTCACACTGTCACAGCACAGTTTTCCTCTAAGGTGCAACAAGTATCATCATCAGTACTGAGGAATCTATAAATATATAATCATTGTGTTTTATTGAGAGGACGTTTTTGTGTCACTCATCTCTGCAAACAACCTGCTTAGTTTGGTTTTCATTGGTGGATTTACTTATCCTATCTCTGTATTTCTGTAAACCTTAAATGATCTTCATCTACATAATGGTGATTATGATGTACATTAAGAAAATAAGGAATAATCTGCAAAGTCCTTTGTGAATCATCTCTTCTGCACTGTAAAGGCAAAAAGGCAAAGAGGAAGTCCTGATGGCTTTCATGAAGAGCTACATCACTGAGACAAAATGCTGGAGACAGATGGAAAAAAGGAAGATTATAAACATTTAAAAAATGTGTTTGTCACACACAAACATCTGGATAAGCAATGAAATGAAATATACTGAAGTAAGAAAGCATTAGACAGGAAACAAGTTTGTATTTAGTTTCATATATTCATCCCTAAAAAACCCATAAACCTGATAGTTGTGGTGCCTCTGCAGTCCAGTCACCCTGAAACCTGAAAGTCACATCTTCTGTAGGGGACAATAAATATTTTAGTGAGGTTGTATTAGTTAAGTGACATGGTCACAATGAGAGAAGCCTGCAGTCTGAATTAAAGATGTACTCTGTACAAATGCTGTGGCTGCATTAGATTAGCCACAAGCTGTAATCTGTCACTTAGCTGCAGCATGCCTTTCTGTTTGAACTGATGTAAACTGTTGCTGTCTGGGCACAGAGCTGGGGAGTGTAATGGGGATTCATTGATCCACTGGTCTTTAGCTGATTGAGTTAGATAATTAAAAAGCCTCCTGTATCAGTTCCATTAAGGATTGTTTGTGTTGCCTTTTTTCCTCTTTCTGTTCCTGAACAGCAAAACTTGAAGCTCCAGTCAGAGTATTGTTAGACTATTCTTTCTTCTCTTTCTCATTATGATATCAGCGATGAACTGCTCATGCCAGGCGTTTCTTACCCACATTACACTGAGAGGGTGTTTCATCCGGACACAGTTGTGTGAGAGTAAATCACAATATGAAGAAGCTATGCAGTAGACTATGCTGTCCTGAAGTGCACAGGCTGCTTTGTACCTCCTCTAACAGGCCAACTGTCCTCTGCTGTCACTGGAAGCCGCGCCAGGCCTCCTCAGCAGTGGCTGTGGTGTCTGCAGCAACGCTGAAAATAGCCCTGCTGAGCTCATTAGCAGATTAGGTGTTGCAATGAATCTGTGTGGTTAAGGCTCCAAAGCCTTATATTGTTCCTCCAGGATGGCAATTACAGCTGATTGACATGTTGGCACATGGAGACGGAGAGGTGGAACTCACAGCTTGTGCCGATGAAGGATCTTCACATAAAGGGCAAAATAATCTCTGCATCACATGTTATCATAACAGCAGCACCTGTATCATCAGATGGAAGAAGTGATGCAGGTTTGACTTAAAACAGACAGAAATAAGATGTGCTGTGAATCAAACCCTAATCTGCAGGTTTATCAGTAACAGTTTCTTTCACCAGCAGCAGGAAGTTTGCTCTTATTCTCCTCTTTTGTTTTGACCACATTGTAAATCTGATCATCACAACACAGTAAGTTTGCTTCAAAATGAATTAAAATAACTTCAGCCAACTTCTTCACACATCAGGGAAACATGGCTGATGATTGGCTGTCTCCATCCTTCCACTCAGACATTTTGGTCTGTGTTTCTTTAATATACAAATTTTAAAAATGAATATTTCACTTCATTTTCACAGCTTGAGTTGGAATATTCCTTTCAGAATGCAATGACATGCCAAGTCGCGCCATGATCTCTGATCATCCTTCCACATGCACAAGGATGGGATTCAGAAGTGTTTTTTCAACCATGCATAAACTTTATATGATCTCCATGTTTCAGATGGAATATTATTGCATTGAAAAGAAGGAGGAGGTTCTGTGTTCAGAATATCCACTGTTATCCATGAAGCCATAAATGTAATGATTTAAACCAAAAAGCTCTCTGGAACATTGGTGCTCATTCATTTATTCACAGAGCACTTAGCTTGTTAACACCACTTGTTCTGGTGTTTTATTAATCAGAAGACCCAGAAACAACCATGAATGGAAAAAAATGACTATATAAGTTCAGAAATAATGTCTATATACAGGAGTTAGATCCCTAAGGGCGCTCTAGGGACAGTTAGGGATTAATAGAAGATAACGAGGAGTAGTTTAAACAAACATTGAGGATATTTATTAACCAAAGAAATAAAATAAAACTAAAACTTACAGAAGGGCCATTAGTATCAGGAAGAGCCAAGACAACAACGTAACAAAAAAACCCCACATCTAATAAAAACAACAAGTCAACTTACTGAATCACCAAAAATACAAACCTACATTGAACCTATTCTATCTTCCCAAAAAAACAGGAGAAAACAATCCCACTTGGAAAATAGCAGCTCTCCCCCACAAGGACAATCTGAGAAACTAAGCAATAAAACAAAACAACCAACAGATAAAGCAGGAAATGGCATGGTTTAAACTAAAATGGCCAAAGGGTCCAGTAGAGCAGATCTTCCAGCTCTTTATAGACTACTCCCCAGATGCTGATTGGCTGGAAGAGGCCAACAGAAGAAACTCCTGGGAGGACAGCACCATCCACCATGAGGTTACCATTTTACTGTAACACAGGATGCTGCAGAGAAGTCTGACAATTAATGCACATTCCTGAATCAAGGAAAATAAACAAATGGGACTAATCAATGTTCCAAGAGGAAGACAGAACTGGAAAAAGCATGATCTAAGATGTTCCTTAAATAACACAAATATTTTGTGGAATACAACTGGGAAACCTTTGGGGTAGGCCAAAGTTTTCCCTGTAATTCCAGTTTGTAAAACTAGATGGAAGATTATACAGGAACAATCATCTTCCTGAAAGAAATGTGGGAAAAACACCCGGAATGATGGTGATCAATGATCTCTTAAACGTTTGGTGAAATCAGACAGTAGAAAACCAACAGAAGAACACACAACTATGTTTAACAGTGAAAGAAAGATGGAATTTCATCAACTTAAACAATGCGACTCAAAGCACTGAACAGCTGTTAGACCAGATAAAACCACTACTCAGCGAGAAGAACCAGAGAAAAATGCTTCAGTTAAGAAACATATAGACTATTTAAAGGTTATGTGATGTATTCAGATTTATCCTGTTTCAGAAGGATGGGGCATCAGGGTTAGGAGGCAGATGAAATGATGAAGATCTCATGACTAATGTCTCCTGTAAAATCCTGTGGGGGAAGTCCAGCTGGTCCAGCTGGTCAGCAACAGTATGTATCCAAAGAATGTAGAGAATATACTGTATGAGCAGGTTATTCCATCTTACTTGATGGTTTAGCCTACTCATAATCCAAGATGGCGACATTAGGATTTGTAAGAGATTGTAAAAGAGGTGTTCAGGGAACAGGAGACCTTTGTTTTCACTCCTGGATTAGTCGCCTGAGTCCAGTGGTGTCCTTAGAGCAACATTAAATATTACGTGCACACTAATTCATGCATGATCTGTCATTTCTTTTCCTGCTGATGAGCCAGAGCTGCAAAGTGTTCCCACACATACTGTAATGGAAAAGTCAAAAGAGAGAAAAGTGCATTGTGAAGTTTTCTGAAATGACAGAAAATAAAGAAGCCTGAAAAATGATGTTCATTAAAAATGTAAAAAAAAAAGTTGTAGCAGAATTTCTTTGTTTTTTTTTTAACTGAAACTGAACTGATGTCAGAAGATGTTAGTGCTGCCAGTAGCTTAAAGAGCCCAGCAGGAGCAGATAAACGCTGCATTGTACAGACTGTAAAACACAAGTTACTGAATAATTCCTAAATCCTAACTTGTGTATGCATGCAAAATAAATAATAAACTCAATTTTAACAGCATGTTTCTGTTTAAGTTTAGACACATCATAATAATGAGTATAATCAGAATAATCTACATTTTATTGAGGGCATACAGTGAGTCTGATACAACTTGATGTGTTTAATATTTAATATTCAAGACAGCCTGACAATAATTTTATTGAAGAGTTTCCAGCATATGCGTGTGCATCATGGTGTGACTTGTTTGTTGTAGATAACTTTATTCCAGCTGTTGAAACAGCTGCTCTGCTGGAGCAGATGTCCACAAATACTGTTGCACCAACTTCATCTGTCTGGGAAAGATTTCTGTAAATACCATCACTGCAGAAATGTCTGTGTCTCAGCACTGTGAAGGAGTCCTCCTGGATGCTGTACACAAGACACGATTCCCGGACCGGGTCGCCGACTTATCGGGTTTCTCTGTTCACTCTGCTTGTTTAGCATTAATATGAGAAGCAGCAGACACTCAGCACGACATGGCTCTGAGGATGGGAGACACAAAGTTATTTCCCATATTTCTCTCGTCTACTTCCTTATTGGCTTTAAAAATCATTTATATCAAATTTATCGGGTTTTGAGAGCATTATTTTTGTAATCGGGATCTACAGGACAGCCACCTGGAGCCTGAAACAAATCCCACTGGAGCACAATGTTTGTACAAAAAAAAAAAAAAAGTAACTGTCATTGTAAATGAGGATGAGGAGGAAACCTTCATTAAAGCTCGTTTTGGATTGGAAGTCAGTATTGTCTGATTAGGTGTGTTAAAGGAGTGACCAAAGGGTGAGGACAACTTTTGAACACCCATCTTCAATCTAGTTCCCCCTTTTGTTGTTATATTTGTGTTGGCACTGGCAACTTTATTTAGGCAGTTATGAAACAAGAAAGGGAAATAGACAGAAAATGTGGCTTGCAACAAGAAATCCCAGATCAAGTTTTGACTGTGGAGGAGCTTCAGCCACTACAGCCGGTTCATCTAAATGTCAGCTCACAATGGTTTACTGTCTAAAAGTTCAAATATCTAAAGAAGTAACGGCGTTTCCACCCTGCGGGGAGACATAATGCTAGCTTGTGTGAGTACCTCCATATTTCTAAAGCAGTTATTGAAGCAACAAATAGAGACTTTATAAATTACATGTATAAACACATAATCCAGTCTTTGTTTGCTCAGTGAGACATGGTGGACAAAAACCCAGCTTTTTTCAGCATCTGATCAACTTTGAGATTGAATGAACTTTTTTTTCTTATACATGTCCTCTTTCAAACCAGTGGATAGAAAATGTACAAATACACATTTTAAGTGTTTCTTTCTGCAAGCCCACCCAAACACCTCCAAATACACCTAAATTTGCCTCTTTCCATGAATTGCTGCACAATAGTTGTCTGCATATGGAGTTGTTTTAAAGCTCTGGCTCTCCATAACATAGTTATCTTATCCAAATGTAACATTTCTTTCTGCAAGCAACCAAACCTTAAAGTAAGTGAATGGTTTTATGCTAAGTGCAGCCTCTCATTGAGTCGTCTCAAAATCTGATGATGTCATTGGCTCATGTTGATCATGTGACCAGTTCTGTTTACATCCTCTTTGGCTTCTGCGGGAATTACAAAGAACAAAATGCTGAAAGAAAAGCGCTTTAAATCTTCTAAAAGAGCATCTCAGAACTGTCATCAGCAAGTAAACACATGAAGGTGTGAAAATATGCTCATGCATGAGTCGTTGCAGGTACACGGGGTGGTGACAGCACAGCTGATGAGCGAGCAACAGCAGAGGCTTATAACCTGTTTTAATGAGCTGATCAGTGAGTTTTTTACCATAGTTGTGCAGGGACAGGACCCAGAGTGCATCTACAGAATCAGTTTGTGTAGTTTGCTTCTGAAGAGCATCTCTATAAAGGAAGAGGGAGGCTTTATACAAAACTAATGTTTCCTCTTCAGGATGGGATGTAATGTCAGCTGATGAAGGTTGTTTGCTTTTATGTTGTACATCTATCATCTTTAATGGGTAGCAGATGTTCTTCATTGTGTTTCATATTTATTAGATTTGATATTATATCTGTAAAAAATGTTTTAGTGACATAAATATAAAGAATTTTACAATCCAAAACTTTAAATGATCGTTTTTAGTTAATTTAACTTTCATTATTTCAGACTATTTAATCCCTTATTTGCATATGTAAACATAAAATTCCTGAAAACTTGTAATCCAAATATTAGCTTTAATGTGAGGATTACCTGAGAAATATTCATTGAGATGCTTATTAGTTTAACATTTGACCTATTTTACCTGTAGTGTCTTTTCTTATGCATAATTTGTCATGACATGAGGGATTAGCACAGGCTGTGGGAGAAGGGTTTATAGGAGCTGATGTTGGCAGTGGCCACAGCAAGGTGGGGGTGTTCGGGCTGGTTCCCAGACGCTGTCGCTCAGGCCTGTTCAGGGGGAGACAGAAGGTAACCAGTTACTCTGAGTAAAAAAATACTAGACACAACATGCAGATAGATCTAGAAAATGTGCTGTCAGCCCTTTAGACCTCAGCGGCTTCAGTGTGTTTAAGATTTAAGAAGTTAGTTTGACACCAGATTCAGATTTAATAAAAATGCAATCAGGCCCCCTCCTCAGTGCGAACTCTAATCTGACCTATCAGCATGGTATTGTTGCAGAGTTGCAAATTAAGGCCGACAATGTCGCAACACATTTTTCTTTTAAAGGGCATTTGTTGCCCTCCTGCTGTCAAGGAGTGCAAAGGTTTCAGCAGCAGCAGCCTTTAGTTAAAAAAGAAACTTCATCTTCCTCCGTTCTGTTTTTCATGTAGCAAAGATGATTCATTAGAAACATTCATGGATAACTGTTATGTTTTTGTAGCTATAAACACACCGTATTTATATCTCATTCAACTAAATTGATCGTTAAATAGAAAGGGGGAAGTTAGTGTAGAAATAAGTGTGATATTTCCAGTTCTGTGTAGTTCTGCGAAGCTCTGTGGTGTTTGGTGCTCATCATCCACCCGTATCCTCCTCCGTAAAGATGCAGAGTATGCAGAAGGTCCAGCATGTTTGTGTGAAATGCAGCTCTGTGTCTTGTTGGTCAGAACGGGCCTGTCCTGCTCCACAGCAGGGAAATGCAAACACTTTATAGCATGATTGGCATTTTAGTGCAAAATTAAATCAAGATACCAGCAATCAATATTTCACTTAGAGAATTTTCTTCTGTTTTTGACTGGAAATCCTAAACAGCCAGTCTTGTTCTGGACTTGATAGCTGCTGGCAGTAATGACCTTATTTAGCTGTCTTAGAGCTACATGAAGAAGCCTCTGACTGAACAATTTCATTTCTGTGTTGGTTAGAGGTTGTAAGGAATTATCCATCACATTCAGCAGCAGCAGTTCCAGATCTAAGGGGTTAGTTTGCTTATCCCCAGCACAGAAGCAGAACTTCTAGTTCAGTTTATTTTTAGGTTATTTAAGGCATTGTTTACGTAGCCGGTTCTTTTTCACACACGTGTCCGTATGTCCATATCTGATCTTTTATCACCATCTGGACATCCTTGGAAGCCAATCCAGGTTGCATAGCAGCTTCAAACTGAATGGGAATGTTGCCTTTCATCCAACTTTAACCTCACTGGCGTAAAACAGACATCACAGACCTGGTTAGGTGACATAACCGGGTACGTTTAGGAGTAAGCTTGTTGATAACCTCCATTGTCGGTTCCAAGAGTGGAGATAACTTTCATGGTATGTTAGTAACCATAGCAACCTACTCTCTCGGCATTACCTGCAGGTTAGTTTGCTTCAGATACATCAGTGAGCATGTGTGTGTTTGTGACTACAATCCTGTGGATGTTGAAGTGGAAATCATACGACTGTGAGAGGATAATAAGTTCACACATCGATGTGATGTTTATTCCAAAATAAGTGAAAGAGTGTTCCCGTTTTTCATAAAAGGTGTTAATTTAGGTAGCAAAGCTTTTGAAACCATGAGGTGACCATGCCTGTGGGTAAGCTCTCACACAACACATTCTGTACGTTGCTATTTGATTTTGTGTAACATTTCTGTACAGTGTGTGTGATGCAGAGCATGTGGGGAAAACAACGATGTGCAGAGCTGTTTGTACAGGAAATGTAAACATGTGAATAAGTAAACAGAGGTACACTGTGATGAAGTACCCACAGGAATACCAGCAACCACTGGTTGCTCTCTGTGAGAGACAAAGCTGGGGTTAGGGGAGGTGGTGGGTTCTCCCCACCTGTTAGACAGACCTCAGGTTTCTATTGGCGATGTGACACATAGAATAGACTATAAAGGCCAGCAGAGCTCCAGCTTTTTTTATTTCTATTTGACCTGTTTGGAGAATGTTTTTATGTTTCATGGTGTTTTGGGACAGAGTTCTTCTGCCTCCACATGGACTGAACCAGAACCCAAAACATTAACAGATCAATGGACAGTATCATTATACCATTTAACTGGTGAGAGGAAATAAAGCTTGAATAGATGCAAAACATTTTCAAAAGGATTTTCAGTTTTTTTCCAAGAAAACCCCTTTAGTGCAGCTGTGTTGGTTTTTTCATGAAAATAGGCTTGAATTCCTCATAAGCAGGATTAAAAACGCCACTCTGCATCCGTGACGTACGTAGCCTGTTTGTTTTCACCTGCAGTTTCCATTGTGGATCATGAATTCGGCGATCCATTGATGTGGGCTTTATATTAGCGGTGTACACGCTAGTTAACTCTGGGTTACCAGCAGGAGGTGGATTAAACTGAAAGTTATCTGCTGTTCTGGGATGGACATACTGGGAGCAGAAAGGTTCTGGGTAAATCGGCCTTGGGGGCGGAGTTTAGCTCATGCTAAGTTGAACTCGCTTTCTGGAACATGTCCCCCATCCAGAGAAGGAGCTTCAATAAACACAGGACTGAACAACATTATGTCCTAAATCTCTGATTGCACCACAAGCAGCCATACTTACCATCCTACTGCCACAACTTACAGCAGATGCAGACAGTGAAGGATCTTAGCGTCCCCCAGAAGTCTTTCTGGATGCTTCTCCCAGTATGTATACTATCATTTATTTACTCCTGTTCCTGCTAAAGGCAACAATCGTCTCTTTCAATTGACTTTTTTTGTTTGTTTTGCTCAGGATGAGGTCATTTATCCTGTCCAAACACACATTTATGTTCATCACAGATTTGCCATGATGCAATATAATGATACTGAATACGTGTATATATAAGAACTTGAGGCACAAATGTATTGCAAATATAACAGCAAGCTCACCCAAATGCAGGGTTTATATTGGGACACCTTCCGGGGAGCATTTACACTGGAAGGTAACACATTTGGGGTCCACAGATTCCATAGTGGTCTAATCTGTGTTTGTTTCATGTTGGTTCTGACTCCTACTGGGTGAGTTTGGTGAAGTTAACAAGGTTTATCTCTACAAACCTAATCCTCACTATCTTATAATCACAACCAGGTAAGATGGATCTGGTGAGCGGGCCTCTGAATGCGATCGACGAAATCTCTTTGACCCGCAGACATGGTCCAAAGTGAACCGTTCTAGGCATGGTATGGACATGCTGGTTGGACCGGGGGCTTTGTCAGCAGCTATGACAGATGCTGGAGTAAATATTTAGAGCTGAAATATCCTTAAATTTGTGTAAAATCCGCTTACATTCTGCGTTTGCTTCATTCTGATCAACATGCTGTCCCCTGGCCGTGTTAAAAAGCCGGGCCCTGACATGCAGAATAGCTGTAATCTCCTCTGTGCTAAACTGCATTTCTTTGACTTTTATTGATGTGGATTTTGCATGGCATGTACTTTATAACTACTTAGATCTGAACGTGCCTCGGCCTCTGCCTTTATCATTTGATAAATGTTACTCCTCTGAGTGCACGTCGAGTCCCCTTACAAGAATTCCACCACTTTTACCAAAAGCCATCGCACCAGGAAGTAATCTAATAATGAATACAACAGCAGTTCACACACCGCCTGCCTTTGTGCCCATAATATAAACAATGAAACTGCAAGCATCCAAACCTCCTCTAATGGAGTACCAGCACAAACACTTTCATTTAATCACAAGCCTTTTCTTTCAAAGCAAACTGGCCAAGCAGCAGAGGATGAGAGGCTAATGACCCATGAGCAATAAGCAAGTGTTACACTGCATGTGCTCTTGCAGAAAGAAAGAAAAAAAAAAGAAGCTTTTACAGAATAGCCTATCAATATTTTAAAGCAAGGCCTGTATGGCTCCCTGCTCTAACTGGATTAGCAGCGTGATGTGTTCTGACAGTATGTTGTTAGTGATACTCCATTTGCTTTGTCTATCATCTGATGTTCCCTTGGTAATCCACAGAGCACCGTTATATTTCATAATTTGTTTTGCTATCAGGGTTGATTTGTAAATGTGCACATTCTAATTAACTATTGCTACTGTTTCTAATTTATTAAATGATTCCTGTGCTGGAGTCTTTCTTCACATCCCCCCAGATGAAAGTTTATGGTATGCAAATTGAATTGCTTTATAGATGTCAGCAGCTTTTTCCTTCCTTCTTTATTTAATGTCCTATTTTGTGAGTGAAGCCATTTCCCCCTTTGTTTGTTTGTCTGTCCATTGATCCTTTTAAAGTTCATATTTATTCATCTCTGATCTGCAATGGTGTTTGAGTTTTCAGCACCAGTCCCACTCGGTCAGGCACCAGTACCCCGACATTGTTTTAACATCGCTGCTGCTTTGTTAATAATCTTTGGAGTCACCTATAAGCAAAACGGTTTGCTGTATAGTTTGAAGTGAACTTCTTTTTTCATTAATTTTATTCCTGTGGGACCGGGCTGTTTAGCAGCTCAGACCCTAAATATTTCTCAGTGTGGAGTTTATAAATTAAATATGCTGTTAAATCTTTTATTTTTTTTATTTTGGTGGCATCTAAAAAGGTTTGTGAGACACATGAGCTGTTTGAAGTGAAGTGAACAAATTATGTTGAGTTAAAAAACGTAAACTTTGATAAAGTTTGCAGCTGCTTGACACAGACGTCACTCTGAAATTTCATGCAAAATCAAGCTGTCAGTAGCTCAGAAAGACACGTTTTAAATGGCCATCTATCTTTTCCTAAGTGTGGGCACATTTCTAATTTATCTCATTTGAAATAGATCATCATCATGCAAACATGATTCATTTTGATGTTAAACTGTAATAATTCATTTGCATTTTGCGCTACAGTTTAAGCTCATTTGTTTTGTGTTGGTCAGAATGCTTACTACTATAGAAGAAAGAATTACTTCCACAAGCATCCACTTATAGGCTGTTAAATTAACCTTTATAGCAGTACTTTGTGTTAGCCATGATGATGTTTTGTCTATGGAAATGATTGTGTTGCTCACAAATCCGTCGTCATGATATTGATCTCATAGCAGGAGTTTTGGAACCGACACAGCAGCCTAACTCGGTTGTAATTGGTCTTTTTTTTGTTTTTACTTGCACAGCTTATCTAGTTAAAACAGCCTAAGGCATTGCTGTGTTTAGCATTTTCTACCACTATGTTTACTATGTAAAAGTGTAAAAACGGTAATTATTTGTTGTAAAAAGCAAAGTAAACAAGTACATTTTAAAAACTAATTAGACATTAGTTTGCATGACATCAACAATTACACCAAGTGAAACATAAAAAAGACTTATTATTGATAATAGTCTGAGTTCTTTTTAATTTATGGCTTGATGGTTTCTGGGTTCCTTCTTGTCTTCAAATCTGTTACAAGCCCTTTGACCACTTCTATCCTCCACATTTCTGATTTGCTTTTTTTTAGAGTTTTTGAAACTGATGCTATCAAGTAACTCCTACAGGGTTTAAGCATGTGCAAAGATGACAACCAGCACAGGAAATGATTGGACCAAGTGTGTACACGGTCAGTGATTCTGATGGTCAGCCCACTTGTCCAGATGAGTTAAATGCAGAGAAACAATCTCTCAGTTAGACTTATTACTAAACAAGTTATCATTTATTATTGGGCAGTAGTAAATATCAATGCTGTTTGAGGACATTAAGGCTCGGGACACAACCCTAATTTCTGGGTGGATTATCAGAGCTGTAGGACCCTCAAGCTCCCAGGACTCTGGTAGAGAACCCGAGCTTGAGATGAACAACCACCCGCCCTACCCAAGGA
>JBAMIG010000015.1:24179800-24190032 GCA_037177335.1 Kiunga ballochi | reverse complement strand
CTTTCGCAAGGCACTGTATATATATATATATATATATATATATATATATATATATCAGGGATGTGCAGTGACTGTGGGATGCTTCGTGTTATTTTATTATCCATAATTAGGTAAAAAACATTATATAATCAGGTTTTGATGATATCAAAAGGTATTGGCTGAAGCACATGATTATTATGGCACCTCTAAAGATCTATCAGAGATCTCACTGATGCTGTAGGGTGTTGTGTTGTTGGTCTTTGTATGAATTTAATCACACAGTTTGTTTCTAAATGTAATGTACGACTTAAACAGTCTAGAAACAAAGGTGGATGTGAGAATATCAGGTCCAGCTGCAATGTGACTGATCGCAGGCAGATAAGCGTCCTTTGCCAGCAATAGCAGCTTCATTGCAGGACAGTTTACCCTGCAGCTCTGTTTCGCTGCCTCAGCTTAACTCCATCCTGTATCTGGGGACAGTCACCTGCAGAGGGGCAGATGGTCTCATATCTCCCGCTGGGACCCTCACACTCTCTCATGTGCTGCAGAATTGCAGTATTTTGTCTTTTCGCAACATCTTTTCATTTAATTTTACAGTATCACTAATTCTCAGATGCATTTGTTTAATTTGGAGGATGTTTGCATTGAATTCAGTTTATTTTCTTGGTTTGTTTTTGTAGGTAAACTGTGCAAATCCTGCAGATAATGACCTACTTGTGTTGGTGAGCTCAGTAAATGCTGCAGAAATCTCCCAGCTCCTCTACAGCAGCTCTGACACCTTCCATCTTCCTTCACCATGTTTGCTTTTTAACTTTCTATTCAGAATGTGGTCTGTTTTGTTAAAATAAAGAAGAAAATATATAAACCTGAACAATCTAAAAGGTTTTGCATCACTCATCATGATTTCATCATTTATTCATAGTAAACTAGTCAAAGCGGTCCAGATGAGACCCTTCTTTCATGCAGGTTAACTGGTTTATTGATTTGTGTTACTATTACAGCTCTATGGGTCAAACCCTGTTGTCCTGTAAGGATTAGGATAAAGCAACTTATAGATAAAACAGCGTATATAATGACATCATTAGCCATTAGTTTAAGATTCTGTTGTTAGCAAAAGTCTAAATATGATAAAATAGTTAACTTAAATGATAGTACAAAAGAAAAAAAATGGTTATTTTTGCCATCCCAATAATTATTTTTAATTGCTGATTTTTTCGGTACATACGAAACAAATTATTGACTCAACAACAAAATGCAATGTTGTTTTAAAGGAGAGCTAAAAAATATCCTTCTCATGTTACGTATTTATTTGACATATTTCTTTAAAACTGAGAAAATATTTCATCTTGCTAAATTTCCCTATTTCCCCTGTAGGGCATCGGGAACCTCAGCCTTGTTTAAATGTCATCATTACCCAGCAACACAGGTGAGACATAAACCAAGTCAAAGTGGACCGGTGCTTTATCTGATAATGGAGGCAAAAACATCGTCTTCCATTCAGTACAGTTATCTCCTGCAGATACTGCGGTACAGATTCTATACCCACTGCTGCCCTTCTTCACACAGCATTTGCTTTACTGGGAGAAAAGATGTGGTTGGGGATTGCATTAAACCCTGACCTTTAGGCCTTTCGCTACTTTCGGTACTTGCTTGAGCTCAAGAGGAAGAGCAGTTGTCTACTAACTGGCAGGTTAGGAGATCAATACCTGGCTCAGCTAACTATATGCCAAAGCGACCTCGGATAAAACCTCACATTGCTTCGTGATGTGTGAACCATGTGAGTGTTTAGAAATGTGTTGGAAATTCTTTAAGGGGTAGAACTTTGGTAGAACCTTTAAGGAGGCGTCTCCCATCGACAGCTAATCCAGCGTCCCTGTAATAACCAATCTGTGCTGTGACATCTCTACAGACAGCAGTATGCTGACTTTTGTCTCATTTCTCCACTGTCTCTTTCTCTCTTTCTTTTCCTCAGTTCTTCTTATTATATCATTTTACATGTCTTTGCTGGGTCAGCTGCGGTCTGTGTTCCAAGCAGCAATGTGTTGATATATTTACTTGATAATGAGTGATGCTACAAACAGCTTCAGCGTCCCGCGGTGCCCTGGATGAAAAGTAGTTAAGGGTTTTTCAGGCAAGGAGCGCTCCAGAAATGTTTATCATACATGTTAACATATCATCAAATGAGTCAAGAATATAGAGTTTTAAGGTCTATGTGTATTAAAAAATTATATAGAGTGTGTACATGACTGAGGGAATGTAGCAGGTATTATTAAAGCACTCATAGTAAAACATGACTAGAAAGATGCTTTATAAGTATCATCCTCTTATTTTTCAGATGCTAGGAGTTGAAGATACAACTGAGTTATGAAAAACATATGTTACAAAGTACTATCACGTTTTATTGCTACTTTGAAATGCTTTCTTTGCACAATAATGATGCATTTATTGTTTAATTTGAGGCACTTTGAATTGTCTTGTACATGAAATATGCTTTAACTATAAAATTCCCGTGTTTTTATTCATCACACAAAGTTCTTTTCACATGATACCGGTTACAAATACCTGAACTTAATTCAGATCTCTTCAGCTTTATTTGTATGGCACTGATTTGTGACGGGTTAGGACAGGTTGGGAGATGTGATCCAATTATCCAGTTATATTCCACTTATAACAAATCCATTAACTGATCCATATTTTATAAAAACTCTATTCATATAAACACATTAAAAAAACTCTTTTGTAGCAAAACAAATTAAATAAATTGTATTGAATCTTCTCTTTGATTCAATCCTCCATCCTGATCAGCATGAGGAAACATTTGAGGGGAAATCAATGTCAGAACCACAACCAGGAAGGATGGCTACTTCTTGGACTGATTCTGGGTGAGGAGAATAAAAACGTGTCAAAATCCAGCTTATCTCTAAACCAGATATCCCCCGGAGAAAAAAAGAGAAACATAAATAAAAAACAATATCCATCTATTCATTTCCTCTGGCTCATTTAAGGTCGGGTCTCAGAGACAACAGTAGGGAAGCCCAGACATCCATGAAGGAGGGTCTGAGGACGGGATGTCCTGGGTCTGCTATGTTGGTGTACTTGTGTTTATTGTGCGGTATATCTGCTATATACTGACACTTACCTTCTTAGCTCTTCAAACCATCATGTTTTGAAGGATTATATCAAAGAGGGTAATTCTCAAAGACTGGAAGACTCCCAGATCTCTCAGTTTTCATAAATGGCTGAAGGAGAAGTTCAGGAAGACTTGAGGACCCTATGGAAACTTTCAAACGGACTAGGACTCAAAAAACTGCTCAAGATTCTTCTGAGACTTCATTTTTCAAAAAGTCTATTTTTCATGAGTTTGTGTTAAACAACAGGAAATATTTTGACTTAGTTTCACTGAATAAAGGCAGATATTCAGTGCCGTCTTTTCTTTATTTCTAATTATTAAAGTGCGTGCTTACCTTGGAAAAAGCATTTTGCTGTCCATGCAGTAGCTAATTTGCCTTGCATGTCCTACATCTCAACAGCTCATTAATATTGCATGATCTTGTTAGTGTCTTCTACCTCTGCTCTCCCCTTCACACACCCACCAAACCTTACCAGCTGCAAACTGAAAAGTACATTTGCGACTCAGCTTGCAGCTCCAGCTTTTGCAAACATGGGAATGTCTTACAGATTATCCTCCAATGTCTCTTTTCCAAAAAAAAAAAACAAAACAAAAGTAAAGAAAAAAAAAATCATTATGGAAGCCTAAAAAGGAAATTCAATTAATTCTTCTTTGCTTTCTGCAGTGCAAACCACATTTATGTAGTTTCAACCCAAATAAGCTGTGGATACAGATGAGTAGCTTCCTGACAGTTACGAATGAGGCCCATATTGCATTAAGGCAATGACAGAAGGAGGAACAAGAGAAGGTTTTAAAGGGTGCACGAATGAGTCATTATCAGCTGCGTTTTGCACCCAGTCATTTAACTCCAGACAGAAGCATTCCTTTACAACATGGTCACGGATTTCTTTAGTCTGAGCAGAACTGATTCATTTGTGGAGCCTCCTCCTCATTACAGCAGGCATTCAGGCCAGCAGCATCTATATGCTGACATAATGAAGACCCCACAGAGACCAGGGGGGAGAGGCTAGCAGGAAGGACGGGGAGGGGCTGAACAGGTGGAGTCTATGGAAAAGAAAGGCACTGCTTGATGTGGAAATCAAATCAGCTCAACAGTTTGTAATGGATAAACAAAATAAGTCTGAAAGCTTTAAATGTGTTGCACGTGATGATGTTATGTGCAAACACACAGCAGTAAAGAAGAAATAATGTTATCCCTTTAGATTCATATGTCATGCAGGCTTTGGTTTTTAATCTTGTGCTATTTAGTCCAGCAAGCAAAAACTGCTGCAAATGAGTCTTTTTTTCAAATCATCCAGCAACAAATACACATTTTTGATGATCAGGATAAACCACAGGAATAATCAGTTTGCATTAAAATGAATGGATTGGCAAATCTTGGAAGCAAGGAACTGAATACTTAACATTAAAAAGAACATTAACAGATACCTGGTACTCAGAATAAGGGATGATTATTGATTATTAACTCTGGAGGGGAGTTCAGAACAGATCTAAAATAAAGAAAATGTTTTTCTTTATTTATTTGGGAGTTTGAATCTAGTTTTGTGAATTTCAGGTAAATTAAAAAATCCCAAAATATCATCTAAACTAAAATTTGCAGCAACACTGAACACAGCAGCTTCTGGTTACCGAGTCCAAATCCAGATGCATATAAAATGTGATTCTGTATTTGATACATGCATTGGGTGACATTTCTGGATAGGCATCGAGTGCACAGACAGAACAAGAAGCAAGAGAAGAAGAAATACTATTTTTACTGGAACAAAGTGTAAGAATCTGCTTGATAAGAACAAATGCTGGTTTGTGTAAACAACTTTAAAGTAAGCCCCAAACTGACTATAACTTTGACAAACTAATCAGGTTCAGATCCCATCTCTTAATTATCACAGCATCAGTGAAATATGACCGACGGCACACCAAACAAGGTATTACCTTTTTCCTCTAGTGTGTTTAAATGTGGGGGCAGAATTCTGGGAACTCTTTGGAGATTACATTTTGTTAATTGCCATCATCCATCAAGCATAACACTCATAAATGGAATAGCCTTTGGACATTTAGGATAATGCTCAACTATTATGATGGATCACAGTTTCAGTGCTCGTGTTCAATCTGGCTAATGTCTCAGATAACAATTTAGCTTTAATCGGTCTTATTTTGTAGGTTTGGAAAGACTACCAACTCCTAAGGCTTAGAGGCTTTCTCTGGTCCAATGGCTAAGATAAAAATATTAAAGCACACATTATGTAAATGAGAGAAAACAAAGAGTGCATTTACAGCTTGGAGGAATGTTTACCAGCCAACTGAGTTAAATAACTGAAGTGCATATAAATGCCAATGCACCGTGTTCAATAACATTCCCATTCTGCTCAGTACTGGATAAGTCAGCCTGAAACAGGAGTTATGCAAAAGTTGCATATAGAAATGATCCAATCATCCTGTTTAGAAAGACATGTTTGTAATTTGAATCATTTGCTTGATTGTTGTTTTTCATTCAAAAATGCAGTTAGTTATGGACATTTTATCTATGGACCAATTTTCTGCTTCTTTCAACATACAGCAGCTCTGAACCAACACAATTCCTCCAAATATACATAAATCTACATCATTACATCCATTTAACAACTAACAATCTAGTGGCATCAAAAACAAATGTGGTAAAAATAATCTTTGTTTACATGGAAATGTCCGCTATCTGATTCAGATCAGATCAGAAATCCCAGCTGACTGGTTTACCTGCATGCTGAATAAACTGATCCAAACAGCTGTTTGTTTACACAGATTATTACTACTGCAATGCTTTAAAACATTCAATTCAATTCAGCTTTATTTGTATTGCGCCACTTCACAACAATGTCATCTGAGGGCAATTCACAGACATCAATTTGAGCCATTTTATAATCAAAAGTGTAGCTAAGGGCAACCAAAAAATGCTCAGTTCTGCTGGGAGCAGGTCATAATAAGCATTTCACGTTTTTCATGAAATTCATTACGTCATCTACGTTGTTAGACTATGCATGATCACAATGTTGGTTCCCGTTTGGGACAAAACAATTTTTCCAGTTGTCAAGAACAAAATCTCAAAACATTATTCATCCACAGTAATATTTAAGTTTTTTTTATGTTAACTTTGCCATATTTGCCATATTTAAACTAAAGTAGTTGGCTTTATGGTTACAGGGAGAATTTTTGACTGCTGTGGGAATTAATGACACATTGTCTCTGATGTGATGAAACAGATGGATTGTCCTCAGTGAATTCATGTGAAGTTGTCATTTAAAAACTTTGAACAGATGTGTTGGAACAGAACTGCTTCCTCTTTCTGCTCACCAGCATTAGCATTAGCATTAGCAATACTTAGCGAACTTTTCACAAAATGATTTAATCCCTTCCTGTTTAATCCCTGCATCCTGTCTGAACAGTCACTAATAAAGGTATGACTTGTAGTAGACAGCTAGAAGACATTTTTGACATTTTGACATTGACATTTAGTCCACCTTCGTTGATAAGGCTACGTTAGCTTACCGACGTGGTATCTTTGCTCAGGAAGCAACTCTGTCAGCTTACACAAACATTACTGGCATGTAACAGGAAGATGAACAACCCAGTCAGCAACATGGTTCAATCTGTTTCTGAATCAGAGATATGTTGGCGAGTGGAGAAAGATTCTATTGTATTTCCACAGATGCTGAGGGTCACTGAACAAGACACCAATTATTTTTTCATCCATCTGTCCCTGTTGACCACTGAACTAACACTAGACGAGACACTTAACATAGAGCACATGTGAGTCAAACAGAAATAGTTGTTTTCTGTCTTCGTAGGGTTGCACAATTACCATAATGCATGCCTTGTCCAGTCCCTGACCCTTAACCCCCTTAACCCTAACCCATTTTGACTGATTGCTCCACTATAATCTTTACCACAACTCCAACTTTGACCTAATTCTTCACCTAAATCACAAAACAAACTTTTAATTCCTTAAAAACCCTTTAAACATGTAGTTTTTACGTGTTTAAAAGCCACAAGAGCACCAGAGTGGTCTGCTGCCTTTTACACCCCACAGATGCAGAAAAACATCAGCACTCACACATACACTATTCCAGTCTGACTTTCATAAGATGTCAGTGTCAATACATGACAAGCAGGTGGAGCTGTGAGCAAAGTAAAGATTGAAGAAACACTTGTTACCTTAGTTTTTATTTTAGTTCTGTTTATGTATTTTTCAGAAGAGAGAGACTTGTGTTGATGCCGTATTCCTAATAAGGCTCCTTGCACATTGTGCAGCCCTCTCTCTTCACATGAAAGTCTAAGTAACATCAAGACTTTGGCTCTCTACACTTAATTCAATGTCTAGCATAACTAGAGGCTAACAGTCTCATTTTAATTGATGTTACTTCCACATCTCTGCTTCTTCCTGTGTATTCTGATGCTACTGCTGGTTGCTGCTGTAATTGACAGCATAGAGAGACGCCTCGAATCTGCAAGTGGCAAATAATCAGAATGATTTGGGCGCTGCGTGTGCGACTGTGTTTGTGTGTGGCGATGGCCTGTATGTACCGCTTGTCATTTTTTCAATTACTGGAACTGTGGTTAAATGTTCATTTTCAGCAGTCAGCCTGGAGCAAAAACTACTGAGTCCCCATTAGGTTTTACCCACAGCCTCGCACTCATTAGTTCTCTCCGGTCAGACGAGAATGAGGGAGAAGTCGGGTCGGCCTCTCTAAAGAGGTCAGGGTGGAGTCTCGGCAGCCACAGCAGAGATTGTTAAGGACTTTTTCAAGCAGTATGCTATGATAGGAAGAATTCTATGAAGGCTTGTGTGACCTTTTTCAGCCCAATCAAGGCACTGTCCTTGTCTTTCTTTGTGTTTTATCTCTGTGCATACTTTAGCTTTTTTCTTTTTTCTCTTAACAGTGTGGAAACTATGAAACGATAACACAACCTGATAAACATGAGCGCACAAACCAGAGGTTTAAATCCATCTCTAAGAAAAATGCATTTTGCCAACAGCTAATAGGTACAGAGGCTTTTATCCTTCCTGTTACAGCTAGCGCGGGGCTTTCAGACCAGTACAGGCATCATTAACCAACGTCCTCTGTTTCCATTGACCTGAGGGATCCTGTCTTGATTTTGTGCCGCTACGGCTCTGCCAGCTAAATGGAGGTTGCAGAGAGATGGCATCCATTATTGAGGTATTCAATTCAAATGTCACCCGTTTCCACTTGGCACTGTTTTCTCATCCCTAATGTTTGCTTGAGGCATGCGGGAAAAAAAAGGGAAGTGAGAGCATTGTCTAAGCACTGGGAAGGACTTTTCAGTGGAGATTAGCCAGGGATAGATGCAAGGTGACACCGTAAGTCTCACCAGCTCACCTTGCACTCAGACACCTGGACGTCCTCCTGAACTCTTGCTGCATTTGTATCCTCCTGAGCGCAGGCCTAAAACAAGGCTGATTGTAACTATTTATCATTCAGGCTCTGCTTAATTGGAGCAAAAGGAGATTGTACAGAGAGCGGCGGGAGACTCTCAGGTGGGTGTGGACAGAACAAGCTTCAGATAAGAGCTGAAAATACCTCCAGTGCTCACATGAAATAAACCCACTTTCTTTCTAAGTGCAGGTTACTTATTTGGCCACTACAGACTCGACTTTCATTACCCAGTTACCCCCCCGTCAGTGTAACTCACTCCTATCATCCCTCAACCCAGCTGAAATTAACAGGTAATTTGTAAATGTCACTTTGGGTTAGACGCCTCATTTTCCTCCTTTTCCAACAATCCAACAACCATGAGCTATTTTTTTCTTGTCTTTTGAATAAGATTTTCATTCACAAATAGAGTTATGGTCCACTAAATAAATGAGAGTAATTGATGCACAGGGGGTGGTGGGGGTGATTTACCGTAACCTATTAGAGTCAATCAGTGACATACCTCCCAGGTTTCCTTGAGTTTCTCTAATGTTGAAATGTCGGCTGAAATCCTAACAATGCTCCTTGGAGGAAAGAAATTAAATTTGATAAGAAGGTTCTCCACATAACACATCCACCCACAAATATTCTCCATCACTGTAAAACACTTCTGTAAAGCCTAATGTCAAAGTTTAACCCCAACAACAAACAGAATATTGAATGTTTCTACAGTGGCACCCACTCTTCATCTTCAGCTGTATGAAATGGGTTTACATTACAAAGACAAGTTTAAATAAGGTTTAGTTACCAGGTTGTAGAAGTTGGGCCCATTATGGCTCAGAACTAGATTAGTGCTGCTTTGGTTGGTTTACTTATCACTTTTAATGTATTATTTGCTCTGCTGGCACTCTCTGAGGAAATTAGTTGGGTCTCTGGGTGCATCCCACCCTCTTCTTTTATTCTTCTCAGGGACTCCTTCATGTTGGAAATGACGCTGAAACCTGGAGACTTATGATTGGATAGAAAGGCATCTGTTCCATTTAATCCCAAGTGTCATCTGCATGCATTGTGAAAGTTTCAACACAGTATGATAAAATCTCTAGGACAAGTTAGATCAAACGTAAGGGGCAAAAACAGGCTGAAATCACACCAAATATTACACTTCTATCTAAAATGGCCGCCCTACGGTTGGATTTAGCCAAATGGTCCAAGAGGCTTTTTTGTAGGTCCTGCCATTTTGCCCTTATGTAGGAAAATTTAGTCATGTCAGTCAATCAGGTGGGCGGGGCTAATTGTTTGAAATATTCCAGGGGGCGCTGTTCTTTTATTTTGGGACTTTTCCACCATATTTCTATTTGAGAAGTTAGTTTATATCATCACTGTCATCATCCATGGCAGTTTTTGTTGAGTGTTACATTTTAATGACCCAGTTACATGTACTTCCTGTTTCATGGCGTTGGACCATCATTTGCCATATTTACGTTTGGTGTGTGAACTTGAGTTTTTTGCTGCAACATAGTGAAAGGGTCTGGCATATTGTGAAGTAGTTTCAGGTGTTTGGGATCAATTCCTGAGGAGAACGACCCTCATGTATAAAATAATGACCACTACCTGTTAAGTGGGCGGGGCTTAAGGCTACATAAAAAATGGTCACATCAATCTGTTTGGGACATCACCCTTATTCTTCCCTGTAAGTTATAAGTTGATCCAATCAAGAT
>JBAMIG010000015.1:24078155-24088188 GCA_037177335.1 Kiunga ballochi | reverse complement strand
CTCTGTGGGGCTGGATGACATGCAGAACAGGGAATCAGCTTTTCAATTCAGGTGTGTTAGAATAGGTTGCATCTAAAGGTTGCAGGATGGTAGATCTCAAGGACCGGACTTAGGTTCCCCTGCTCTACTGTCATGCCTGCACCTCCTCCAACTGGTGCGCTCATCTTCCCTGTTTACCGAGTCCTACTTTGGACTACGATACCCATGATTCATCTGATTCTGTCATCTTGGATGCCCCTTGTGATCAAGCATCATCAGTCTCATGAACAACTCCTGTCCACACAACTATACCCTCAGTTCACCCTGGTCTTTGTGTAGTCTTATTGCTCTTGACTCATTCTGCTCACACACTGGATTTAATCTTCTCAAGCTGCTGCCTGCGTTTGGGTCGGCCTTTACCCTGGTCAGTGCTTCCATCTAAGTGATAACCCAATTCTAAAGAAGTTGTCAAATGCAAATAAAACCACAATGCAATGATGTCCAGTCTCATCAATTTATATTTTATCCCCAGAAAAGTGGAAAAGACATATCAGATGTTGAAGGTGAGATATTTTATCAAATGGAAAATATGAGCTTAAAATCTGATGACAAGAACATATATAAAGTAACGAGTCAGCAGGATGACTCAGTTAGTCTATACTCCTGCTCGCACAATGACCAAGCATAGAAATATGTAGCATCGAAGGAAAAAGAGTTAATTTGTGTAAATACTTCTATCAGATCTATCAGATCTGTATGTGGGGACAAGGCTGAAGGTCAAAACTAGAAGCTGGTGATCATATGCTATAAAAGCAAACATGATTCTCTACTTTAACACTTTAAACCACTACATCACTGTCCGTTTACCCTGAAATTCACATGCAGGTCAAAGCTCCATTATGCAAAAGGAGACCATAAGTGAAAGGATCTAGAAACACTGCTGTCTTTACTGAATGAAAGCTTGTTTTAAATGACTGAGATAAAGTGGAAACCTGGATTAAAATGTGAAATTCTAACAGTGTGTCCTGTAAACTAAAAAGGACAAGGAGCATCCAGCTGGTTATCAGTGGGCCATGGAAAAGCAGCATCACTGATGGTATGGGAATGCATTAGTGTCTGATGTGAGCAGCTTCCACAGCTGTGAAGCTCCATCAATGCTAAAATGTACATGCAGGCTCCATCCAGACCATGCATCAGGAAAGCAGAAGTCCAGCAACCCAGATTCAGGACTGTAGAGCAGCTATAATCCTGTATCAGACTAGAATAGCACAACATTGATCTCCTAAAACTCTAGCAAGTGTTCTCTTCACCAGACCTTTAACACATAGTTGTTAAAAGGAGATGGGATGCCACACAATGCTAAACATCTATTTTACACATTTAGGGAATTGGGGGCATTAATGTCAAAATATAATCCATAATGATTATCTCATATTAACTCAAGACAACTTAATGACCACATACCAACAAAGGAGTTGGTGAGGACATGAAGGCTACAGGACAAAGCATCATATCTGTACTCAGCTTAGTATTGCTTCCAGGAAGGAAGAAGACGGCAAGGCAAGTTTATTTGTATCACTCACTTCATGTACAAGACTATTCAATTACATAAAATATTTATTGCATAAAACATTAACAGCATCACAATATGGTGCAGAAAAAGCATTAAAAGGTACATTAAAACAAACTTCACAAAGGAACGAAGGATTTTAAATAAAGACCAAAAAGTTCAAATAGAATAATAAAAAAAAGAAATAAATTGTTTAAAAAACAGGTTTTAACTTTAATATAACAATGGAGTTTCAGCAGACCTTTAGTTTTTGTGGAATTGATTCCTAAATGCAGCCTCCATGTTTAGTTTTGATTCTGGGAGGAGAAAGAAAACCCAACCATGATGACCAGAGGGATCCTAACCAACCAGAAGCTGGAAGGATTTTAGAGTGCTTGTTGTTTTTAACACACCAAGTGAGCCTAAAAAGATGTTTGTATTATAAATAGAGCCAATTCAACTTGGTCCCATTTTTGCAGGTTTTTATTGTAACCCTGCACCAAAAAATCCCTCAAATGAATGTGTCATTGTGCAGAACTTCATAAGATCTTTGATCTATTTCATTGGGGTCTGCTTGGTTGAAGTGGAGATGCAGAGACGTGGTCCTTGTGGGACGGAGTTGAATGGTCCTGCTTTTGATGTCAAGACAGTATGTATTTTAACACCACACATGAAGTTTGGTCACTTTTACCAAAGCTTTAAAGCTCACACCTTCCCAAAATCATAAGTCTGGTTCGTACATGTTTTAATCCTTTTCATAGGAGAGTCAGAGGTCCAGCATCGTTTTCAGTGTTTTATCTTGGTTCTCAAATTCAGCCGCAGTGGCATCAGTGTACTTTGATTAGCACTAATGTTACAGTATTTAGACTAAATGTGACAAATGTAAGACTAATTATATGCTTATATCTTTATTTGTCTCTTTGACAAAAAAATGTGAAAGAAAAAAAGTGACACAATTTTTAGGAATATTTTATATTTATTACCATGTGATATGTCAAAATTCTTATAGAGTAAAAGTCCACTAAGGGACAGAAGACAAATATCAACTTGTGTCCAACAATGTGTCATATGTGTGTGTGTATATATATATACATATTGTGCTGGGCTCTTAAATAAGTGTTAAGAATTCCTGAGAAACTAAATACACATCAAAATGTTGTTTCTATGGTACAATGTGGCATTGATATAGTTTTGTCTTGATATGACTGGAATAAGTTTGGAGAATGAAAAGCAGGGAAAAAACCTGCTATATTACAGAAATATACCTGATATTATTTATACCTGAGCTTTTAATCTTTTCTCAGGTGTTTAGTTTAGAACAAGTCCTCTCATGCCCATAAAGCATGAGAGGACTTGTGTAATGATGATGAAGTGGTGATGAGCGTTTCCTCAAACATGCCTCATCTTGCATTGTTTTCATAATGCACTGCTTTGTCGGTAAGTGTGGAAGGAATGGTGTGTCATACTGCAGGAAGCATGCTAATTAATCTATAGCTCCTCCTTTCTCCCCACATTTATCAGTTTTACCAAATCTAGTTGATTCAAGACATGTTTAAATTCTATTTTATTTACTCTGAGTTCAGAGTTCATTTCCACATTTTGACACTAGTTGATGTTGCTATGCAGGTTTTAAAACAGCAGAAACAGTAAAAGGTTTTTGCTATTGTCTCACTTCAGATGCTTTTTATTTTTGCGTGGCTTCCTCTTCTTTTCTGATTTGTTCTTTTACTTGGTAGCTCAACACTGCCCCCATGATTTCAGGTAGTTTAGTGTATTTTCAGTGTCGAGTGAGGTTAGCTGAGCCCTTTGAAAACACGAGTAACTAAAGCAGGAGATGGATAAAAAAAAGTATATTCTGGCTTTTACTGGTATCACAAGACCAAAATAAAATGAAGTGGGAATCTCCAAAGCTAATCCTCATAAATTACCTGAGCTACTTCAATTATTTATTATTGTACAGAGCGGTATTTGCTGAGTTTTTCTGGCTGCACCAAGGAATTTCTGTCCTGTTATAAACAGAACGTTGAATAGATCTGTCCAAAAAGGTAAATAACAACACTAAATAATTACAGATCAAATACAATTTTAGATTTCACACCATAAATGTTTTAATGGCCTATTTATTGACTTTTTACTAAGCAGCCATCTTCAGGCAGCTACAGTTTAAGCTGTATGTTAACAGCAGCAGAGGGTCTGAGCATCCTGTTAACAGAGCCCACACCTTCGGTACGAATGCAGCGTAGAAGTAGGATGGCGCTTTAACCTGCATTTACCTTGACAGGTGAACTGTGTTCACAATGATTGTGGAAAGTCTTCCTGAGTCCAAGCCATGATTTCCAGGGATGTCTGCTTTTAATGGAGAAAATAACCACAACCCTGCTTTGTAACTGGATCCTGTGACTGTTTATTCATAGCTTTTAGCAGTGAGAAAAGTCGCAATAAACCAATGAGAAAATTGACAATTGAGTTAAAAGAAGTACTGCAACAGACTTGATATATTTATACAAATGTATACAAAATGACACAAACAACAGTTACACAACATATGATATGCTGTTTAGTCTCTTTTTTGCACTTAGGTTTTTATTGGTGTCAAGATTAATCAAACTTCAAATCAAACTTTATTTATAAAGCACCTTTCATACATAAAATGTAACACAAAGTGCTTTACAGTGTATTAAAACATAAATCATTAAAAACAAATGTTACATATCCACACTCCACATCGTCCATTACCACCGCACACACACATTCCCACGCATTTGTACCCCTAACACACGTGTTATTTAAAGACAATAGTGTGGTCACATAGATTAGGCTAGATACAGATTGTGTCATAATGGAGCGCACAACATAAATCCAGCAGATCATATTCAGCTCTCAGTTTAACATGTACACATTAGCATTATATATGTTAAAAGTAACTGATGGATACGGTGTTTTTTAAACAATGAACATAAGTCCATCTAAAAGTCAAATGCCACACAGCAGACATTATCAGAGGGTTTCTGCATCAAAGGGATCCACTGCTGGTCTGTAGATTGAGCTCATGCTGGAGTTTACATTGTTTTAATGGACTCCTCACAGCAGGCAGCACTTTCTTTTAGAATCCCTGATGCATCCTGGGATTTACTCGTGTAACCCAAGCTTTAGGAATATTTGGGTTTTCTCTCCTGTTTGACAGCTGTGTTGGTTTAATGGTGATTTATAAGGAAGTGTGCATGTGAAGCAGTTTTATTTTAGTGACACTGCTGCTGCAGTCCTGATTTTCACTCATCCACTCCAGGCTCACTTTTCATGGCTTCTGACGGTCTCAGCGTGTTCCTACTGTCGATAAATCCAAAGTGAACAGATGGTTAAATTGTTGAAGTATCCAATAATTTTGATGTATGCTAAAGAAATTAGAAAAGTGTAAATAATTCCTCATAAGTCAGGAAGAGGAGAAAGTGTGCGCGCAGTGTCGATCGGGGCCGTGCCGGCTCACCTGTCTGAAAGAGAGCAGTGAATAATTTGATCACATTTTTCATCTCACTCGAGTGCTGAACAAACAGGAATCTGTGATTAACAGTTTTAATTAGGATTCTAACTTGACAAATTCTTACAGCCCTGCAACGTGCTTAAGATGAATAAATCACTGGTCTGGGATCATCAAGCTGCCTCCTAAGTGACTGTGCCTCCAGATTACTTTGTGATTCCACAAACTGTGTGTCAGCCAAGGCTGAGTGTGTGTAACTAATCCTTTTCCACCACATGTCAGGTGCAGGAAGTTTATGTCCACTCAATGAGCTGACTACCCTGCTCAGGTATTGAACCTGTGATTTTTTTTTTACTTTGATGCTTGAAAAGTTGGATGTCAAAACTGAGTGGAGCTCAGCCTCAAACAGTATCAGATGTCTGCACACCTGGCTTTAAGGGAGCTGAGAAAACTGTCTAAAAGGATGTTTACAAGTCAAGCTGTGGGGAATGTTTTTAAAAGAAGCCAGTAAATCTGTGACAATATTCTGTCAAAAGTGGAAAATATAACTAATAGAGCAATGAATCAGAAAAAAATAGAAAAAGATCAGTTTTTATTATTAATTCTTTAAATCTCAAGCAGTATCACTTATATTATGAACAGATTTTAGGAACAGTAACTCTGTGGGGTAAATGGTGATAAATTATTTACCCTGCAGGTGATCTAGTTTCTGTGATATCAGACTCTATATGGTAAATCACCAATGATAACACTATTATTTATCACATTTTCACTATAAAAACATCACTATTATGTTTCTAAGAGACCACTATTTTCACCCAGAAATGATGTTGAAGACATTACCTGTCGAACTTTTCACCAATCAGAGAGCTAAAAATGTCAGTAACGTCCAATCAGGTGCCGCCATAGAGTACAAGTAAAACAAAGAAAAATATTGATCCTCCATTGAAGGAATAAGGATAAAAAGATGTTTAGAATGCTGCTGAGCTGGAGGTGTTTTTATGATGATAGCAGGTAAATAATAGCAGAAATAAGTGAAAAAAGGAAAAGGTGTGAATATATAAAGAGCATCTGCTGCATATTTTTCTCCTGACAGACGAGGCTGGAATGATCAGCAGATGAGAAAAGGTTAGTTAGGTTAAGCTACACATTCTGTTTTTCCTTCTGGTTAGTCTTTATGCACCTATATCAATTGAAATATAATAGATAATAATAATAGTTGAATAATAATAAATATTTGAGCTCCGACAGCAAAGGCTGAAAACATCATGTCTGCATGATAACTTAGATTAAAAGGGCTGATTCTCCACATGTCTTTTGTTTTATTTGACATATTAATGTAAAACATGCAGACTAACACAACCAATATTGCATTGGAGATTTAGGGGTTAAAATAATCTGAGTAAAAGAGTAAAATTATGAGGCAAAATTAACTTTATTCATACAGAAAAAAAGAAGCCTAAACTCCAGAATCTACTAATAATCTGTGTAGTTTTGTATGAAACCAGTAACAAAGTGCTTCCATGCCAGACTTTATTCTGTGTATTCAATGCAAACTTCCTGAAACAAACTTGTTTTGCTGTAATTCTTTTACTTTGGTCACAGAGCCACAGATGGAGACACACACCATCCCCCACAACAACCTAACCTGCCCAAATTTAAACATCAGTAATGTGCGCTGGGCTCTGAAATCCCATTGTGAAATGTTAAATTTAAATCTTGATGATATGCATCGTAACTATTGTAATCAGACATCCCGAGCTTCGCCTCTATTATTAATTGTCCGAAGCCTGATGATTTATTGTGGTCCTGCAGAAGGATTATTAATTTTCTGCTTGATTATACCTGTGGGCGGCAACAGCCCTGTTCTGCATGTAAGCATCTGCTAAATGAAAAAGTATTCTTCACATGAAAAGAACTCCTCAGAGATACAACAGCTCATGCTCAGTTTAATCATATACATATAAGTCCGGTAGATTAGGTGTATTTTGGCATCAATTCAAAGGGAAAATATGTAACAAACGTTATCTGATTATTTCCTTTGTTCAGACATGCAGCTATGAATCGGTGAATGTTGTTGTTTTAATCATTTACACGCCGTAGTTTGGTTTAGTCCTGTATCCCAAACTGTACCTGGACTGCAAACAGACATGTGGACGTGTTGCATGGCAACGGTGTGACGCCGGTGGTTTACATACCAAAGGAACAGCGGGGAGTGACAGGGATGTGTGAACAACACACACCCGCTTCCTTCAGGACAAGTCTGGGTTTGCTTGGACTACAGACAGCAGTTCAAACTTCACTGAGGATCCACACACTGAAAGGAATGCACAGGTGCAGACAACCCCAGCAAACACTTGATCACTTTGACACTTTGCAGGGCCGGAGCCAGCAGTAAGTTCATGTGGGATTAGGATTGGGCCCCATGCAACAAAAGAAATCAGTCTGAGTCTGTTTTATATTTTTTCTGCTCTGGTCTTGCAGGATCCCCGCCTTGTAAATCCATCTGAACCCTCTCCTGCTCATTTACAGCGACACAGCTGATGATTGTGTAATAACACTTTAACCATGATAAGCTTGGTGTGGTTTATCCAGTACCCATATTAATCTATCCATGTCCACCCATCAATGTTGCATCACACGTAGCTCTTAGCTGCAGGCTGCTGCTTACATTTACTGATATCAGGGTCACCTTTGTGTTACAAACCAGCTGCAGAAATGTTTATCTTTTTGCAGCAGGTAACATTAAGATAGGAGAGAGGTCAATTTGCAGATTCTGTGTTTTAAATGGATTCTATAATCCGTCAATGAACATTTCTCTCAAACTCTAAACTAAATACACATTTAAATCCTCTGTTTTCTATTTTAAAATGGGCAAAATGTAATTGTAATGATGCAGCTTCTTTCCCGAAATCAAACCCTCGCTTGTTTGCAAAAGGTTTGATGCATGGTGCTGAGGAGAGAAGACAGCTTGCTGTTCTTTCCATCCTATCTGGCCACTAAGAAAGAGAGGCAGATTAATTAACAGACCTTTGCAGCCAATGAAGACAGGTGGCAATAATCCTGACAAGAGACAGATCTGAAGCCCCTCATACAAAACCAATTTCAACTGTGCTCCATTTTTCAAAACCTCATCAGGGTGAAGAACGAGAGAGTTGAACCCGTGTGGCTGCAGAATTTGTTTCTCTCTGATTGCCTTGTCAGGATATCTTATCGGATGGCAGATGACCAAAACCCCACCCTTCACAGACAAACTCTCTCTCTTTCTGTGACACACAGACTGCTCCATACAAAGCATCCTCTGTTTCCACACTCACATGCACTGTTTTGCACTCTCCCACCAGGATGCACACATTGCCACAACGGACCATTCGCCAAGATACTGTTAGTGAGCTTGTCAAGCTTTCCATTCTCTCACAGCAGCCATGCATTTTAGGACAACAGGGTGGATCTATCTATTGAATTAAATATTAAAAGCAGAGCAAGGAAGACAAAAGCAGGGTATTTTGACTCGGCAGCTTTTAGTTACAAACAGATTTTACTGCGAAATTATGAATGTATGTAAAAGCTTCAGTCATGATCTGGAAGTAACTCATTATATGAACACATGGTGAACTACTGAGGAACAAACTCAAACAAAATGAGGAAGAGAGAAATTTAGGTGACTTTAAGAGGACAAAAAGGCAAAAGATAGTCATATAAATACCGTTTCCTGTCAAGATATGCAGGATATCATCTCTGAACACAAGGAGAGTTGTTAGCTAGCTAGCAACCATTAGCTTCAGGCTAGCTTGATTAGCTCTTGATTACAAGCAGCTCCGAGTTTGATGAGTGTCATTCATCCACCCCCACCTTTACGTTCACCCATTTTAGATTTTCCTGTGATGACGATGCACCTTATGATAAAAACATGGGTGGTCACTGGGCGGTGAGCTTCAAATTATCTCTTTCAAAGCATATGAGTGACGTCACAGAGGCTCCATCCATCTTTATAGAGTCAGTGCTCTGAACACACACCGTGAAGCAGATGTTCTACAGCAGCAGAAGACCACATCAGGTGCAGACCTACCAGTATTGTTGCTGATTTATGAGCACAGTGTAGCATCTTCTGATGGATACTTCCAGCAGGATGATGCACCATGTCACAAAGCTCACATCATCTCCACCTGCTTTCTTCATCATGATGATGATTGTCTCCTATGGCCTCCACAGTCACCACATCTACATCCTACAGAGCAGCTTTGTGATGTGGTGAAATGGGAGCTTCTCATTGTGGATGTGCAGCAACTGTGCAATGCAAAATCATTGATGAAGGTTTCCACACCTCTTTGAATCTATCACACCATCTGAGGCCGTTCCGGATGAAAAAGAAGTCCAATGCAGTACTGCTGTAGAAACTAGCTGTGATAAAGGGACCAGAGAGTGTAAATGAACTGAACCAATCAGTTACATTTGTGTTTTCTCTTTTAAAAGAAGAAAAAGTGCAAGGTAACTTTAGTACAACTGTATTTGGCCAATTACGCCCATACCTGCCTTGTTGCGAGGAGAGATTTCTGCTCGCATTTTAAAATCCCGTCTCAGTTTCAACATTACATGACAAAAGGCTTTGAGGACTGAACACCTGTGCTCAGATCTCAGGTAACAAGCACAGAAAGAGCGTTAAATCCAACAAAGCTGGGGCGCACTGCTAAAATTACAGGAGCATGTTCCACACTGCCCATTGGGGGAGGGGAAGGCTTTTAACCATGACCTCACAAAAAATAACGATGTGCTGACTCTTAAAGAAGGAATTGGGTTCCTCTTGGTTAACAGAACGTACCAACACAGCTGTCACCTGCAGGCATGCGTTACCTTTCTACATGTGTACGCAGCTCAGCTACAGTGTTAATACGGGTGGGGGGGTTAGTGAGCGGTCATGTTGTAACCATAGATTTACACACTTTTTCCTAATTATAATATGGGATTCTTCCTCTTTAACTCACTTTTTCCTTCTTTTTTGCTAATTCATCATTCTACAGGCATTTAGCAGA
>JBAMIG010000015.1:23895685-23920251 GCA_037177335.1 Kiunga ballochi | reverse complement strand
TGTGTGATCACAGATGATGTTCTGCATATCTTGGTAGGAACCAGTGCTGATCTGACTTCCTGTTGTCTTTCTATCATTCTGTCATTGCTCAGTTCGAACTTCAGCAGGACGTCTTCACTATGTTTACATGATGAAATGTTGCTGCCACGAGATTGGCTGATTGGGTTAATAAACTGTGTACTTAATAATGAGGATGCTGAATGTGTGTCCAACGCTGTGATGCATTGGACACACACTCTGTCTGACTAGGTTCTGCTATACATCACAATGTGGTGGAAGTTTTTACACTGGTACAGTGGGGTTCATTCCTTTCCCTGTGAAATCTGAAGCAGCAGTAATTATTACACGTATAGAGTTCAATAAAAACCGTAATGCTTTATTACCTAGAATTGCTACAAACAGATTAAAGAGAAGGCTTTGGTAATTTGATAATTGCTTTTGGCACCTGTGTTTTGTTCTCTCTTGCCCTGTAATTAAGCAGAAAGAATCCCTTAGCAGAGTTTTTACCTTTAAAGTGAAAGCAGAGAGGCTTGATGAGCGGCTCAGCACCCTGCTGTGACGCTCTGAATAGACTTCGCTCTCATGTCTGCTCCACATTTGCCCCTGCTCAGCATGTCTTAGATTCAACCGCATCCAGATTTTTATCTCTATATGAATTAAAGCTTGATTTTCTGTCCAGTCAGCAAGACAGAGCTCCACATCGTCTCCCACTCTGGACAGGCAATTCGCAAAGGTATGCAGAGAAGCACAAACCGACTTTCTTCCTCTTCCTCTTCTTCCCAGTGATGGCTTCAAAATTGCAATAAAGGCTCTTGACACTGATTTGTATTTATTTATTTAATTTTTTTTTACCCGCTCTTAAATTCAAAGCTGTTCTGTTTCCCTCTAGTCTCTGAGGATTCTTGCTTGCAGGAAGGGGGAGAAAAAAGAAAATTAAAATCCATCAGCTAATATGTCGCCTGGTAATGAAATAAGAATCTGACACTCTTATGCATTGAAATGCAAAAGAGGTGTCCTGGCGTTACCCTAGCAATTTATCATAAAAGCCAGTGAATTTCTACTTAATATACATGAGGTACAGTGAATTATTACAGGGCTTGCCATTATAACAAACTTCTCAAAGTGTACAGACAAAAGGGTCAAGTATATTATTTTTCCTTATGTCACTCAGACGGATGATTTAAATGGTTTCTCTGAAGTTGGAAAATTCACACTTTCTTCTAATATGTTTTATACTTTGTCCCATTTTGTACAATACGAACCTTTTTACACTCAGTTCCCTTTTTTCTTTTTTGCCAGAGTGAAAATGGGAGAGTGGGAACAGAGAAGCAGGGAGAAAAAAATGTCCCCTGCTAGTATGTGAGTGCTTTTCCTCTAATTCATCTCTGCCAACAGCACGTCTCTGCTTTCCTTTTCTTCTGAACTACACTAAAATGATGCCTTTGATTCACCCAAAAAGCAGCCTCCATACAAAAGTATCATTACATACCAAAAAGAGATATTTCTTGTGACGAAGCAACTCGAAACACTGATAAAAAGATAAAATAATCAATGGTCAACAACTTTTGTGACTGATATATAAGCATGTCACTGTGATAAAGTGAAGCTGTGAAGGAACAGTGGTGAATAATGCTTAATAATATTAAGTGTGCGGTTCTGTATCCGTTGATTGATGAATTTAGCCAAAAGACGGCCTAAAACAATTTATGCATTTGTCAAATGAATGATTGATGAAAAAGAAGCCAATATCACCTCAAACAGGATCTCTGTTAATGTAGCCAGGAGCTTCTTGTTGTTGTCAATATGTTGCACATAACAGTAAACTATGACAGTGTTCACTTCAAACAGCAAAGCCAAACAAGAAACAAAATACAGTAAATATTGATTAAATTCAACTATTTCAATGGTTATTTGGTCATGATGAATTACTGTAAGAATACATTTATAATTCACACATAATCAAAGACCACAGTTGATTTTTGAAAGGTGACCCAACTAAATGTACACTTTGAATGCAAAAACCCATTTTAAGTGACAGAGTGAAGTGTTTTTCCCCAGAATGGGCTCTCTTAGCATATGATTCATGAAGCTACTGATAATATATCATTTATACAGTACTTTTTTTTTACCAGGTGGGTGTAATGCCATTATCATATTGGAGAACGTCTTTAGTTCTCCCAGGGGACATCTCAACAAATTCACTCAAGCAAACCAAGGCCAAAGATTAATGATAAACATGACAAGGACAAATTAGAATATGTAGAAGTTAGCATGTGCCAGCCACAGCAAATATCCTGGAGCTAAATAAATAGACTCACATTCTGATCTATTCCCAGCTGTCTGATTTTATAAATATTCCAATTGCTGTTTTGAGGAGCTCCAATAGTATGTTTTTATATACTGACAACGGCTTCAACCATCGAGTGTAAAACTGCAAAGTAAACAATTAGCCTCCTGCTCACACATCTAGTTATTACTTGCACTAATCCCACAAGCAGATATAACAAAAAGGATGTAAGTTCTCACAGACGGCTGTAATATAAAACAACAAACACAACTCTAACTGTGAAAAACACTAAAATATATTTGTTTCTTGTTCAAGATCAAATGATAAATGGTTGTCATCGTAGCTAGCTACAGCCAGGAGGAAAAGTGTTAGCATAGCTTGGAGTTGGGAAACAGCTAACGTTTTCTCATTTGTATCTAGATAATTCCTCAAATAGGTATCAAAAGGCGACCTCCATGATTTTATTTATTTAGTTAGACATACATTTTTAGTGTTTTGCACACCTGTTGGCTTAAACAAAGTAACTGTAACTAAATCAGTAAGCTCTAGAAAAGACTATAGCAGCAGAGCTGAATAATGCTTATAAATCCTTCATATGCAAAAAGCACTCATGCTAATATCATCAACACATCTTCTAGTTTAATCTGGTATTTTGTATAGCATACTGGACACAGAACTTAGCTTGCCAGCCTAAATATTATTAAATAAAATGTGCACGCAATTTCACAGCCACTAAAACTACAGACATGTTAGTTTGAAGTTGTCCTTGTAAATACATTTTTCAAATACATCTTCGGGATTTTACTGTAGACTTATTTAGTTGATCCATTTTCAAATATATATTAAAGGATTTAACATGGTTTTGTTATCATATGTGGTTGCTGTCAAAGCATTGATGGTTTGGATGACAAGCTGAAGAATCAATACTCTCAAAGTTAAAATGTTGAATACTAAATATTTTCAAATACATCTACTGTGTTAGTCCAAAACATGCAATTTTTTACAATTAGTTTTAAATTAAGTAGAAAAGTCAGCCTCAGTGCATTCCCTCCATGTTTTGCATGTCACACGATTAGCCAGATGCCATGATGTCATCAGTCTGACATGATGACAGCCAGAGTAATAACCATATAGTGATTTATTATTTTACCCATTTAATGCAGGTGCATTTAAGAAGTTTGTTATTTTCATGTTTAGTTTTGTTTTTTATCATTAAAATCTACTTTTGTCCTGTTTTTTATTTGTTTTACTGATATATTATCTTTTTGTTGGCAATCTTTCTGTGTATAAATTTAGCTTAGAGTCCCTTCTGCGATGAAGATAATAAGCGACCAGTTTGCTTGTGTAAATCTCCTGTTAGGGCAGTGTCAGTGTTGGTATGAATGGAAATGTATCATGCACACGTTAAAATGAAAGGGAAGATGCTGGTATTGCACAGCTGTATCACCAGCCCGCATGAGCTGCAGATGGTGGGCCGGCATGTGGCAGCAGAACAGCCGGATGTCCTGATCCTGAAGAGTCCGGTCTCCAGACCTCCACCAGAAGACCTTTCCATGCTTTTGTTTTAATGATGCTTGAGAGTTTATAAACTTGAGTAAGAAGATTTCATGATTGTAAAAGTGTCATTTTATTTTCCACTAAGTGACCTCTTGTGTTGCCATTGTGGAGATTATTCTGATCAGAATGTATTGATAAGCATGTGACTTGAATGAACTCATACAGCGTCATCATACAGATTATAATGTGCTTCAGAAAACACATTAAGCCAGAAAATAATTCAATAATAACACATTTTTATGACCTTTTTCAGAGAATATCTGCACCTTTTGTGATTCAGGGCTATAGCTATTGTTTTTGATGGGTCACACAGTCTCCATTTACCCTCAATGCTGAGACATTTGCTCTTCCTGAATGAATGTCTCATCCGGTAGAGAAGCAGTCCTCCATCTCCACCTGAGGCACCGGTGACGGATGGCCCACCACTTTGTGGCACGCTGGCTCATTTCTGCCCTGGTACAGGAGTCAGTGCTGATTAAAATATCCACAGTGGGTCCTTATTTCTATTACCTATTCACTCAGTCAGCTAGACCCTCTCAATTAAAGCACTTGGGCCCAGATGAATGAAGATGAGGGGGTGAATGGTGGCTGGCAGAATTACAAACGCTCACAGTCACAATTTATCCTCCAGACAATTAAGAGCAATTTGTTTCATGCTAACTCATCCTTAAGGTTTCAGAAGGTCTTGTTTGATATCAACAGGAGTGGTTGCAGCCGTCACAATGCCTTAAATGCCCCTCTCTGTTTAGATTATGCACAGTCGACTGCACAATACAGTACATGTGATGATTTGCTCAGTCCTGCTCCTACATCTGGATTAAACAGCATGTTTATACAGATCATGTATGGGAGGATTGAGTCAACTCTCCATGGCCTCCAGGACATTCCCCGCTCAGAAGTGAGCTTTGTTTTTCTATGGGAGATCTTATGCCCCAAACAATTACATTCACAGCGGTAATTATTATAAGAGGTCACAAAGCAGCATAGAAATGTGTAAGCTTTTACGACAACCTTATAACTCCAGCTTTGAAAAGTGAAAAAGATGGTGACTTTTCAGCGAGGATGTCTTAGGCACCGGCACAATGTGGTACAGCTTGCAGTGACTGAGCCACTTTCTTTAGCGGAACCACTAAAACTTCTGTGGCGATATTCCATTGTGCTTTGAAAAAGGGCTTTTGAAATGCATTAGCACTACACACTTTCTGAAGAAAGCCCGAGCATGGATTTGAAACACAGCAAAGCTTAAAAAAGAATGAAAAAAACCCTGAATGTTTTTTTTCTAAAGATTCACCCAGCCCCTTTGAGATCTCTCTTTCATTGTTTGCTGACGACTTGATGCTGCAAAGTTCCATCTATTTTTTCACTCCTCTTCTTTTTCTTCTGCCGTGGCAAATTTGTTTTTAGGCCCCATAAAATAGCCTTTTCTTATTTCAAGCAGCAGTGTATGCAGTGGAAAATCTTTCACATAATATATCCTTAAAAGCACATTACTGTGTCCCATACAGCGTTAAGAGTTAAGAACACAGTTAATATTTACAGTTAGAAAAAAAAGGGTAAAAAAAAGAGAGAAAAGGAAAGGATTTTGCCAGGGAATAAAACACCCCCACCCACATATACACACTCACTTTCAGTGTAGCACTTGAACAATTGCTATTCACAATCCTATCCTTAATGCCTAAGACCAACATAAAAGAAGGGAGTTTAAGAATATAGGGATAAGCCTTTTCAGCTTTTCTAAGTCTTAAGGCTGGTTTATGCTCCATGAATACTGAGCATCGGCAGCCAGTGCTGTTGCCACTCTAAATAGATATTACAATGATTTGGGAACAATGCGTTCGACTGATTCCCTCAGACACAAAAATACATATATGTGTATATATAGTGAATAGGAGGCAAACATTAGCGCTCCCTGACAATACAAGCATTTTTGATGTAGAAGGGTAGAGCAAGATTAATGTCTGAGCGAGAGAAAAGGCGAGATACCACTTTGGGTGTTTGCTGGGAAAGCTGCAGCGGGAAGATGCTTTGAGAGTCTAAATCCCCCCCTGAGTACAATGCAGGGCTGCTGATACAACCAACAGACACGGGGTCACCTCCCCTCAGGGAGACAATGGAAGCACAACAACAAACCGGAGTGAGGAAGCATCGGGGAGTGTGGTTGCACAAAGGCATCCAGACGAAAGGCGAAGAAGAAGGGGGTGAAAAAGGAAGGGAAAATGCAATTTGCCGGGGTTTTTCCATCACGATTATTATTATTATTCCTAATGAACGTCAAGGACTGCTGAATGTCAGCAGAAGAAAGTGACCATTCTCCTTAAACCACATCCTTTCCTGACATCACAGGAGAGAAAATGAGACTTCTGCACATGTCTGCGTCTGTGGCTCTGAATGACAACATATGGGAGCATTTCATATGCAAAAAGATTGTAGCATTGCTTGATTTAAAAGAGGGCCGTTTCACAGCACAAGAGAGGTATGGATAAGCAGTCTTCTTCTTCTTCTCTTTTTTGCCACTTAAGCTTCCCAAACGGCCTCAGGGCTCCAGAACAACTCCGACCCTTGTGTCTCCTCTCCCAATCCAAGATTAGCCTGTCTTCTTGTCTTAATCCAGCAGAAACGCTGCATCCTGACTCCAACACCTCTCCACAATTACTGCACTCCATAATCCCCTGCCTGCCTCCATTTTCCCAACTGCTTTAAGAGGGGTAAAGATCAGGGGTGAGCACTCATCCTCGAGCCCTCCCCTGCCTCTCACCATGGCAGTTAAGTGTCTGTGGAAATCACAGAATGAGTAAGCCTTGTGACAGCTTATTAATACTTCTCTCTTCTCAAGGGTTTACCAATGGTCAGTCCTTAAGTATACTGTACTGGATTAAAAGGATTTGCTTGTAGCTCAGGTTAGCTTCTGCAAAGAGGTATTTCGGCGCAATTCTGCTACTCGGTTCGTACTAAGATGTCACTTGAAGGGTCTTGAGTTGCATTGTGAGGAAGGCCGATGGTCTATGAGATATAATGTGGAACATGAGGCTAAGGTCTTTCTCATGGTCACTATCTGCTATGATTTTAAGAGGCACTTGATCCGCTTTTGGGAGTGAAAGCACTTGAGTCCAGGTTTGAAATGCAGCAACCAGAAAAAACTGAGCAAGCTTCTCCTTATTTGCTAAACTTTGATGCTTTTCTTTGTCTTTTTTTAACTGTTGTTCCAAAGATTGACCACAGTACTTTGCTTCCACTTAAAGCTGCTGTTCTCTGCACTGAGCAACAATGACAGCAGTGCTTACAGAGATGTGCTTAAATGAATCATCCTGCTGGCTTAGCATAGCTTGGCTGCCTCTGTGTTCTGGATGTCTTTAATGCGTTTGTTTGCCCGCAGGCCTCTCCGATTCTTTCTTCCTGCTTTCTAGCCTGGATAGATTATGCGTTTATATATATTTATTTCAAAACCCAAATGGACTTGAATCGATCAATACCTCATTGTGCGTGTGACGAAAGCCGCACAGGAGGAGGGCTCCCAATATGACAGATGTTACAATTCAGATTTTCTTTTCATTCTTTTTCAAGTAAACACAATGGCATATCGAAAGGCAATTCAAAAGCTGTTTTAAATTGATTTAAGTTAGCTCCTTGTTATAAAGCTGTGTGTTCACAAGTATCACAGAGATGACTGGGGACAGAAAAAGAGAGTAAAAGAAAGCTGCCTCCTCCGAGGAGTCTAAGCCATTGTAGGCTTCTACCCAAGCTTTAGATTTAAAAAGGGACCAAGCCTAGACAGATTTGCTCAGAAGTCTTTTCAGAAGATATTTTTTGAGCTGGAGATAGTCATCATGGAGAATAAACAACTTACTTTCAGAGAAGGGAGGAACATGAAAGAATATGGAGGCAAAAATGTCCCACTGGTAAGGAAATCAAGGAAAATAGAAGGGCATCAGAATCCTCTGAGCCTCCATATCAAATGTCCCACCCGATTTGGAATTCACAATGAAAAAGACAGCACTTGTGCATAATATAACGATTGACATGACATATCACTACAGCAGAGGAAGTAAAATGGAGAAAAGAGAGAGCCTTTTATGTTCAGAAAATATGATATGATTAAGGCATTTCATGCTGGAAGCTACTCCTGCTTTTTCTCAGCATCAAAAGGTAAAATCTTAAGTTTTCCATATTTCTGGTTCTTCGTCATATCGTTCAGCATCTTCAAAAAATTATTACTGCTGCATAGCTGAATTAATCGGCGGAAGCACAATTGAGATGGAACCTGAGTTGCCCTATCTGCAGGGACAATACGAGGGGTTTACATCCAGTCTCATCTGTTCTATTTAGGCTTCCTGATTTTGGAGCTTCTAATCTGCCATGCCTCATTCGGACAGATCCATGGACACAAACTGTGATGCATAGTCAAGCTGTGATGGATGGAAGAGAATAAGGAGGAGAGAGGTAAGAGGATGGGGTGAGTTTTTGGAGGAAAGAAAGGGAGAGATGTCTTCCACTCTGAGCTGCTGGAGCCTCAGAAAGAACAAAACATGCAATTAGAGCTGCGGCACACTGTGAAGTGGTCATTACTACAGCTAATGAGCGCGCTATCTGTCCACACATTAAAGTGCTCGCTAACGAGGGCCTGTTCATCATCGAGCAAACACAAGTCATCACATAATCCTATCTCCTGTTCTCTTATGCCCCACCCCCTCCCAAAAAAAGTGGAAAAAAAGCAGGAGATGCTCGTGTAAAGGAACCCAAAGCAAGGTGTGAGGGCTTCACTCCAAAGAGCTGCGCTCAAACTAAACCAGAAAGAAAAACTTTCACACATTTTTTATTTATTAGAAGTTCCTATTAATAAGCTGATATGCTTGTCCCCAGTTTAACAGGACATAAGAGGAGGAGACAATGTTCCAACACTACTTCAGAGGACTTTTAACAACTCATCAGCTGCCACTAGAGGGCACTGCAGGCAAGCATTGCCCCCCTCCACCACGTGCTCTTTCTGTTGTGTGGCATCCCATACTGTAGGCTGATAAAGAAAAGACAACCGATAGCTGCATCCGATAAAAGGGAAGGGAACGCACTCCATAGGGTTCAGAGATTCTTAAACACTTGTTATCTGTTTGATTCATTCCTGATTTCAAAATATTTCAAATCCTCCCACAGGGCAGGCAACCCCTCGCTGCTCCGGCTGCTCCTGCTTTGGCAAGAAAAAAATACCCCCACTGTCTCCAAACACGTGGTGACCTTCTATTTACCCTGGGGGCAGTCGAAGAGGGTTGAAAAGGAAGTTAAGTCTGTCAGTGTCTCTGAGCAGAAGTGTAAAATCTGTCACAATGAGAAGGAAATCTTCCCCATTCACTGACTTCTACAGCAAGGAGAGCTTTACTGTACAGAAAAAGTGAAGAGGAGCATTTGTTTATTAAAAAAAGACCGAATACTTCTGTATTGAAATGAAAGAAAGAAAGATGAATTTGGATTTTTTTTTGTCTTCTGCTTGAATGTTTGTTTCCTCCGGTCTCTACGGGGCGATGTTCTGGCAGTCACAATCGGATGAACAAGTTTTTCCCTCCACCATTGTTGCATCTCAGCTGCTCCGCTGTGACTCATCTTATACGCTGTAATTATGTTCAGAATAAAACAGACTTTAATTGTCTTTAATTGTGTAAAAGTAAAATGAGAAAAATTGCATTAAAAAAGTGTTTAACCTCGCCCAGCAATATTAACCACACAAACCACAACCCGTCGTGAAAATTATTTCATATAAATCTGAATTATCTGAAAGTAAGAACATAAGTTTGTAGGTTTGTTTCTTGACATGATACATTTTATTGAACAACATAATTAATGAGGCGTAATTGTATTCCTGTGTATTTTAATATTGGCTTCCTGATTACTTCCTGTCTTTTCATCATGGCGATGTCTGGCCTGACAAGAGTCAATAAACAGCTGTCATGAATCCAACTAAAGGTAAACCATTCAGCTTTTACAGGACAAAGACATTAATGTCATTGTATTGTTTGTTTCTTACAGGTAAAACTGTGTTTCTATGAAGGAGAATACCATCTACAAAACCTGCTGCTGTCTTAATCTACGTATTTTGCTTCACTTTTTATGTATTTTTTTGTGGCATAATATCATAAGATATAGTCTATCAACTTCAGTGTGTGTCTGTGTGCAGTATGCATAGATAAATAAACACAGACTCAGATGCACAGGGTGATGTGCAATCAGAAGCATCAGAGGGTTTAGTATAGCGCTGCCCCTGGGGGCTGCCGCTGTGCCTGTGCAAACATGTGGACTTCGCTCTGCCACCTGGTAGTGCAAAAAGGGGAAGACAATCAAGATCAGCCATTCAGATAATCTCTGTTAAGGACACTACATGCATTTAGGCTGAAATGTGAGACTTGATGGTTGTTGTTTTTTATCTGGACATGTTTGTTTGGCATCTATATCAAGCGGCAGCCGGTTTCTGTGACAGCCTGGCGGGGGACAGGGTGGGGGGGGGTAGGAAAGGAAAAAAATGGGACTGGGCTTTCTTTTTGAGCTTAAAAAAATTCAGTTTTAAATAGATTAAAAATTGTGCAGAGGCAATTTCAAAGCAGCCATTTTGGGGTCAGCCTCATCTCAGCTGTGATGGGCAGCAATCATGGTTCAGGCACACAAATGAAGCTTAAGCACAATTAACCCAGAGGGCGTGTCATGTACACCAACACTATTCAATCTCACTTTCATATCACCAACAAGTTAAAAGTTAAGAGATTGTCTTGGCTCCTCTCTCATCAAGCATCAATAATTGATTGAGGCCTCTGGGACACATTGGGTATTGTGTCGTCCAAGCGTAATCGGCAAAAGGACACCTCGCGTGGGAGGAGAGGGCACCCACTGGTGCTCTGCTTGACCCTACCAATCCTTCATTATTTATTACAGCAGAAAGGATCCTGGTGGACGGGTTAAGGAGGTCAGTCCACATTTAGTGCTCTCTCAAGCGACGTCCCAGCAGTTTAGATTGAGTATTTCGCGCTACACTGCCTCTCCCCACACACGCCCTGATTTGATATGAATATCAATCTTCTTTCTAGCGTTTTCTTCATTGAGATTAGCACCTCTCTCTCTCTTTTTTACCCCATTGTTACATCCATTTTAGTCTCACAGGAACAGTGTGAAACATACTTTTCTCTGGAAGAATAATTTCCTTAATGCTTACTTTAGGAAGCATCAACGTCAAAGTTCTCTCAAATCCACTCTTCAACCTTTGTATGCACAAGTTTATTATTTCCTTATGTTGTGCTTATGCTAAGAAAAGCAGCATGATTGTGCAGCACCAAGAGTTAAGAAAAAGATAAGGAATTGACCTAAAAAGCAGCTTCTTTTAGCATGCTAACATCGCTAATGGCTAAATGTTAGCGGAAATGCCTATGCCAACAGTGTCAACCAACCATATCAGTCTGCTGTGTCACCCTGCCATTGTTCAGCTATGACAGTAGCATCCCACCCAGACATGAGTAGGGTCAAAGTTCAAACCTCCAACATTCATACAGGCACCAACAAATCACATTAAAGTGTGACCCCAGGCCCTGAGGCTGAAACAATGAGGTGAAACAATCTGGGTCCCTAAATGCATTGTGCTGGAGTGCAGCGATAATTCAGAATGAAAAAGTTGGACCAGTGAAATAATGACATGGAGTCATCAATCAAAGGGCTACAAAGCGGAGGCCAAAGCACTGCGAGGAAGACCAGCGAGAACAAACCTTTAAGTCGCTTATCAGCTGACGAAGGAAATTACATGGCTGCAACCCTAAAACATTTAATTAGCAATTTATGTAGAATTAAGCTGTAGCCCATCTCTGCCAACACTTCTCCAGATCTGTTCTAAAAGCCTTCACAGGTTTTGCACATGCATCTTTCGTCTCTGGGTTTTTACCGTCCGACACTTCCTGTCTCAGACATCCTTATTTTCACAAAACAGCTCATAACTGCTGCAACAACTGAGGACACACAACAAATTAAATTCAACAACTTCACAGATTTGAAAGATTTTCCAAAGAGAAGATCCCTTCTTTACAGCACAGCTTTTCCCTGGCCATCACAATCATAAGTGTGTCCATTGTGTGTGAGCGTGCACACGTGCATGCGGTTGGTAAATTTGTCTCGCTGGGTCACCTTGAGCGTTGCGGTGCACATGGCATGAGGGTCCCCTTGCTGGCTCTGGTGCGCTTGGCTGAGTACTTCTTCAAGCGCGACACACCCACTCCAGCAGGGATTTCCACACACCAACACTTGAATCTTCCTCTGGGCCTCCATTGCTAACCATTAGCGGTGGATTAGGGAAGCAGCTAAACGGAATAGGAAGGGCCCTGGGGGGGCTAGCTATCAGGTGGCTCTAATAACTCTTGTCCTCAGATGACCATCTAGGGCTATGAACTCAATCAATTATTGATTTTAACTTGCACTTAAATATGCACTAACTATTTAAAAGCTGTGATGTCTTCAGGGTGAGAATGAGCTGAATGTTTCTTAAAAAGTAGTTGTTTTTTTTAAACTTAGTACAAGCTTTAGTTTTTGACAGTGCTAATTCATAAGCCACAAATAAACTGCTAATAAATAAACAGTTGGGGGCACTGCCATAAGATTATATCACCATCAATCCAAGCATTTTCTCCACTCACTTTATTCAACTCATGGTCCTTCTCAGGCAAGTTGCAGCAAAAGAGATAAAAAGACAAGCAGCCATGTGCAATCACTCAGTGTCAATTTAGAATCACTAACTAACGTAACATGCATATTTCTGTGGAAGCCAGAGTTCACAGAACTATATACACAAAGAAACTATGCACTAAGATCCCAGTTTAGATGCATAAGTGAAACATTACTAACCAGCATCCAGCCAAGAAAACATCTGTTAGGTTTTTATATATGTAAAAGCGAGAAGGAGGAAATGTAATGAAAAGGAAAATTCTTAAGACTATTAGTGATGTAATGTCTGACTACTTAGGAAGGAAGTATTTCTGCAAAGCAAATATAGAAACAAAGGAGTCTAAGCTGATGCCTCTGCCCTGCTGAATTATGTGTCTGGTCTTAGGGCGGGATGCATCTGCAAAAGAAGGTTTCTAAAATCCAACTAGCTTGTTTCCAAAGAAAAGAAAAACTCCTGCATCATTGTACGATTCACAGAAGCACTTTTACTCTCCTCTGTCTGCTATAATCAATGGTACTTTCCAGAAGGGAAGGCTGGCATCCTTACTGAAATGATTATATTATGACATGAAACTACAATATTTGCCTAAATGTTTAGTTTGCAGGCTCATGATGCCTCTCTAAAGCATTTCAGCTTCCTTCATGACTATGATGCATCTAATTAAAACAACTGAAACTCTGCTATATTGTATAATTAAGATAGTATTTCCTTTTCTTATATAATATATGAATATATTATTTTGCATATGTTCATTAACAGTAAAAATGACAATGATGCATGACATCTATATTCTATGTAACCCATTTCTGTTTAATTTTGTTCTGCTTCTTTGTGGTACTTTTTTTCTTTTTTAATGTCTTTTTAATAACTTTGCACCTTCCTGAGACACTTTCTATTTTGAATGTAAAGCCCTTTGAGTTTTTTTATTCATTAAATGTGCAAAATAAATGCACACTTTATATACATAGAAAAATAACTTGAATTGCTATAAATTATTTATGGTTGTTATCATGTTTAACCCCTTCATCCCTATTGTTCTAAATCTTTGATAAACTTCTTCCGTTTTTGTTATTTTTATTCTATTTTTTGTTTTTATTGACAGATTTTTTTAAGGATTTCAGATCAAAGTTGTCTGTTTTGGCCATTGGATGGTTTATAAGTGCAAATAAACTGTTTCCGAAGCTGTTTGCTTCATCACAGTTAGCTGAGGATACACTTGGACTTTTGTATATTGCATGGTGCATCACCTTCATCCTTTAATGGGTCAGTAGCAGGCGTTACAGGCAGAGGAAGTAGATTCACTGATCAACACTTGCAGATTGAGGAGCGATGAAGCAAACTTGGAATTCTGTTGGATATAATTTTTTCTGCTAAATGAATTTCAATCCAGTTTTCATTAATTTCATCTCAGTTTGGCAAAATCATTCTGAGGTCTGGTATTTTAATGCTACTGTATATTCATTAGCTGGTTGTTATCATGCTGTTAGCAGACACGAGGCTCCCTGAAGCTTTGGATTCAGAATCCTGCTGGGTAAAACTGGAAAATGAGTGAAAAAGTGACTGAAATAAAACAGGTTGTAAAAGGATGGAAGGGGTTAAAAAGATGCTAAAAAGCTCAGCTAGACTGGCCGTCGAATATACTCTATGTTTAGGTCTTTTTAAGGCTATATTAGATTTTTTAAATAATGAATGCACCAGTGGGTTTCAGGCTTTGCTGGTAAATCTAACTAAAAAAGAAGGAGTGAAAGAAACAGGTCTAAAAGCAAAGCTGGTAATATCTTGAGTAGAAGCTGTCACATTGGGGCCACATAGGGAACCTGCAGGCTTTGCAACCAGGGCCCACTGAGGTGTAACCAGGTGAAACCGAACGTTGAGCCTCTATTTGTCAGGAAGACAAAGGTCTGGTTTTCACACCCAGGTCACAGTTGCATGGAGAAGAAAGACAGACCCCGCCAGGTAAATAGGATGTCATTGTGCTGTAACAAAAGCACAGTCTTAACCCTGTGACCTCATCAGCTTTGGGAATGCGTCTCTATTCTCTGTCATGCATCAGAAAAAGAGCCTTGCTCCTCTCATGACACTGCCCAGACACCACAGGCATTACTTCCCCAAGGGTTGCACTTGCACAACAGGATACAAGCACTGCAACCTGTGCTAACATGAGTGTTTAGTTTAACGGTTTCAGTTTGGACTCAAAGAAGCACCTTGTTCCTCGTGAAAAACGTGCAGCAATGAGTTAATAAGAATTTATTTTACAATGTGATGATCAGATTCTGGTGCCCTAAATCACACTTTTAAGAACCAACCTCTACTGACAACTTGAACTGCAGCCATCTTCTTCCTTCACTGCCCCACATTTCCTTCAAAGCTCATCAAAATGACTTTCAGAAAAAGCGGTATCACTTGTTCTGTGATCACGCTAATCTGAACGCTTTAGCAGATTGAGAGCTTTGAGTGCTGAAAGCAAAGGCAACTCAATCTTAGAATTTAAAAGGCTTTTTTGCCTCATACAGCCTGCAGCCAAATGGCACTTGTGTTCTGACACGGCACATAAACACACACAAAAGAAGTTATTAGCGTAGATGCAAATCAAATTAGTAGCAGTGTAAACTGCTATTCCTCCCTGCACTTGGGCCTGTAATTACTCTGGCTTATACGACTATAATGAATGCTAATGACACACTACTGCAAGGCCATCAGCTAACACTTGTGTGAGGTTGGGTGATTTTCACTTAAGTTATAAAAGCCCATTTTGGTCTGTGTAGCTTCCCATTTTCTCTGTACTTGGTGCAAGATTACAGAGCCAAAGAAATTTTAGTGGCAAACACATGTCTGGAATACATTTCAACAGCAAATTACTTAAAAATTAAAGGCCATAATTGGATGCATTCAACCATATCTTACATAAAGCACATTTTTACATTTCAAAAGGGATTACAAATTCAGACACACAAAGACTGCTTGTGGAAATGACAACAGTTGCACGTACATCAGAACAAAAATCCCTCTGCATTCCCCAATTCATCTAATGTCTCTGAGGTGTGCGACATAAAATAAACATCACATAAATATCAGATTAGATGGACAACTTATCCAATATCAATTAAAACTAACATGAAAAGCTTTATGCAGCTCTAATAAGCGTCTGTAAATAAAAAACAATCTTACAAGCACATTTATTTATACAACTTTTTTATTCGAATGTAATTGTGTGGATTCATCTCGGCACCTTCACAATAGACTCAACAAGCTTTTAGGAGGTATAATAAAAGATTTCAGGGGACGTTACACCACTGTGCGATTATTACATATCAGTAATCGTGGTTGTTTTGAACCATAAACCTGTTTTGTTACAAACTGCTTTCTTTTAGGAAATGACTATCACTCTGCATCCACAAGGTGTATTATAAGAGTTTTGATCAGAGATTCTAATCCAGACATTATAATGTGACATAGGGGTCAAAGGAGCTGGATTTAAACCTTTTGCTGGTTTAAATCCTATTTATGCCAGTTTGTCAATGTCAATGAACAGTCCTCACAGTGCACTAAAGTTAACTATGGAGTGCCCCAAGGCTCAGTTCTTGGACCCATTTTGTTCACGGAAAACACGACATTAATTTTCACTGTTATGCAATGAAAATAAATAAACACATTTATTGTGTTTATTGTGTGTTCTGTCTGGTGTTGTGTGATTAACTGTGTGTAAAGCCCTTTGAGACGACTTTGTTGTGAGCTATATAAATAAAACTGAATTGAAGCCATATAAAAAGAACTTCTTGTGAAATTTGACTAAATTTGTAAAATATGTCAACAAAAAGCCCCAAATTTGAGGCCTTCATGGTTCAAAGGCTAGAGAATTAGGTTGTCTAAAGCGCAACTTATCAGACTAACATTTGGAAGAAAAAAATTATTAATAAATACATTTATTTATTTTGAAGCCATGCACACTCACTGTACAAACAAAACTTTGTTACTCGGCTCAGTTTTTTAGGGCCGACTAACTTCTGCCATTGGCTCCTCTGTGTTGCAGGTTTTACACAGGTCCCAGACCCTTCCATTTGGGTCATGTTGGGAATAAACTCTGTACAGAAACAGCATCACAAAGCAATCATTCATGATAGCTCTATTTTGTGTTACAATATTCTATGATCATGATATTGATAGCATGCTATTAGCAATGTAGCTTCTAAGCTAAAAGGTTCCGGGCATGTTAGGTGTCTCAGTATATGTTAGGTTTGTTTGTTTTGTTTTATTTTGCTATTGTTTCCTGTTTGGGTTTCACGTGTTTCTGTTTGGTTTCCTTATTTCTAGTAAATGAGTTCCACCTGATTTAGGTTACTCATTCACTCCATCTGTGTGATTCGGTTCATGTATTGATACTCCTGGGTTGTGGTTCCTTATGGTTCAGTAGTTATCCATATTTTTCATTTTGTTGATGCCATATCAGTTCCTGGGTTAAAATCCCATATTGTTCCCATCCCATCTGCCTCCTTTCTCCTGCCTGCCTTTGGGTTCACATATCTCCACACCACCCCTTCGTGACATTAGACTAAATGGTGTCTCTAAATGTCCTCTGGAGTTTGTGTCAGTGATTGTTTTCTGTGTTGGCCTAATGATGGACCCATTCAGGTGTGCCTTTCACACTGCTGTGATATGTAGCATCTCTATGGTGTGGCATCTCTTAACAACTGGTGAGGTTTTGGATTTGAGGAGACCAGTTTCTGGCGTTTTAGGAAAGGAATGATATTCCATTCTGGTAGGATTTCCAGCTGTTCTACAGTCCTGGAGCTTGTTGGGTTTATGCCAGATGTTTTTAGACTGATGAAACATCTGGACTGCAGGACGCCCAGTTCAGCAGCTGGACTCTACTCCTGTGAGGACATGCTGCTGTGATGGATGCAGGATGTGGTTCAGCGTTGTCTTACTGAAATCTGCAGGGTCTTCCCTGAAAGAAACGATGTCTGGGTGGAGCAGATGTTGCTCTAAAGCCTCCATGTTTCAGCATTATTGGAGCTTCACATGAAGCTGCTCACATCATAGACACTGATGCTACTCATCCCATCAGAGATGCAGCTTTTCTACTGTCCCCTCATGACAAGGGATGCTCCTTCTCCTCTTTGACCTTTGGCCTTTCCCTTCAAAGTTTAGAGCCAGTTTGTCTCAGCTTTGGTGAAGCGTTGTCCGTCTGAGAGACTGCCTCTCTTTAATGCTCCTCTTACATTCAGTCTGTTGTGGTAATTAGTGATCAAATGCATGACTTGCTTTTGATTTGTAGCAAATAACTTCCCAGCCTTTTGTTGCCGTGCTTCAGATATGTTATGAATGTATTGCTGCCATCAGCTTCATAACCATATTTTTAACCATATTTTTTATGAACTTGTCGAGTGTTTTCCTCCTACATCACAAAAATATGCAGACTAGGTTAATTAGAGAGTCTGTGTTTATATTTAGCAGTGTCCCCTGCTTATTGGAACTACGTTTGTAATCTGTGTTTGTCTTTTTAGGCTTTTTATATGAAACATCTTTGACCTTTTCCCATGTGCACAGAGAATCCTTCTGATTTTTTAAAAATCTTTTGAAGATATTACACACTGTGGATGAAAAGATCTTCAAAGTCTTAACAATGTTATGTAATGCATATGTAACTGTAATATTTGTGTGTGTGTGTGTGTGTGCATCCAAATTCTAGTGGTCTTTTGAAATGTTGTACACTTTTTGTCCAGCAGATGAATTTATACAACAAAGCTTCATTGAACCAGTTCAGTGAAAGTCTCATGCGGTCATGACTAACTTGACTCAATGTAAACAAAAGGAAAAGAAATTGCAAACAGAAATACAAATTCCAAACTGAAGAGGATGAAAAACCCATAAACGTGCTAAAAAACATCATAAGAGGCCCATTGAATATCTATACAGCTGGTATAGGACAGAAAAGTGCTTTAAATGTTTCTTCTTGGCATGTGGTTGAAAACCCAGTAAACCACAGCACAGCTACTTTTAGCATAATCAAACTTTTTTATTGGTATTTTTAAATTGATAAATAAACTAAATTCAACATCTAAGGAGCTTACAGTAAAATGTGCCGCACACAGTGCTTTCATACAGAGCGTCTTTATGCCTAAGCAGCATTTTGAATTTAAATACACAGAGACATGTCTGCGCCTTGGTCTGCTCAGAATATGCTTATTGAATGATATCATCGGCTTACAGGTAAACCAGTCACCACCTCAGATTTCTTTCCACAAACAGTAAAGCAAGCCAAAGCTCCCAATCATCTGCCAGGATAAGGGATTTCTTCTGACCCAAGGTAAAGGTCACCGGTGCAGAAGAAATGCTGCAGTACAGGGAATCCAGGGTCACTTAGAGTCCGTGCGGATGACCTAAAGATAAGGACTAGAGGAGGATGTGGACAGCACAGGGTACGAGTGAGTAAGCATTGCACTCAGCTTGTGCTCTGAACGGCTTACAGGAAGGAAATCAGAACCAGTCACCCACTATGACGTGACTAAATGGGTTGAAAATGTTGTGGCTTCTCAAAGAGAAGGAATGAGCATAAAGTGAGGAGTCTAAGTGAAAGTAAAGATGTAGCTTAGTGTAGCTGCAAGGTGATGACAGGCGTTACGGAGTGTGTGCAGCCTAACGTTTGCTCATCTTTTTCTGCAAAATGTTAAAGAATTAGGTGCACCAAACATGTTCACTTTTATTTATTCTGTTGGATGTTAGAAGTCTTCATGTTTCATCCAAAGGGAAAACACATCCACAGGTTGTAATGTCATTTTTATCCTTTTGTTGTTTCATCAAACAATGAAAAACTAACATACAAGACTCCACTGTGGTTACTAAAACCAAACAAAAACAGAAACTACAACTGTTGTGGTAGCAGTAAAAACATAGCAACCCAAAAGAACAAACAAAAGAATAAGAACATGCAAACAGGCTGGAATGGATCCAACTGGAAGGACTGGATATATGGTCGAAAGCTTCAATCACTGCATCTGCTCCAAACTGTCACCAGTCATTCCTCAGTGTGGACTGTAAGTATTTTCTGCTGTTTGTGGAATATTTTTGAATTAGCTCTTAATTTAATATACAATTAACATAAAATACAATAAATAATGTAGTAAATGCAATGTGATTGAGTCATGATTTAATGTTTTAAGACCCTGGGGAAAGAAGCCCCCTCTCAAATTTACTGCTCTCTGGATAATGTCAAGGCAGACCTGAATCATTTTGGATGTTGATAAGATGCTGATTTAGATTCACAGACACAGAAAAAACCCTAAACCAATGGTGGGAGAAGGGTTTGAGTGTGTTTTAAAGCAGTAAACATATTTTTAACAGTAAAAATAGCTTTGCAGGATTTTTTTTATGTATTTTGCGGCCTTTTTTTTTACTGCAACACTAAAAAATACAAGAAAGGGACATTTCTGTACTTATAGGTACACTTTTTAAGAAGGTTCTCTCAAAAGTACAAAATTGGTCTTCAAAAGACCATATATGGGCCTTCAGACAATGAAAAAAGGTTCAATAGGGTACAGAACCATCTCTCAAAATGGTACACCCCCAGCGACAAGCAATTGTACCCTTTTAAGTACAAACTGGTACCTTTATTTTTGAGTGTGAACAATAGAAGTAGAAGTGTCTGCATATAATATAATTTATTTTCCATGTTCACATTTGATTACATACATGAGAAGACAGAAACAATGTGGTAATTGTTATTTTTGATAATCCACCAGATCTTGTTATACATGTCTGCTTCTTCCTCCCGTGTCTGGACGATGGCCACCATTAGCTCAGGAGCAGCTGCAGAATGTCTTTACTGTCAGAGTAACACCACTTTCCCCTTTTCCACGCACTGCAGCAAAATGCAAGATAACTTTCTGAAACACACATCTAATATATGTATATACCAGACACCACAACTTCCATCCATTACAACACTGTACACAGTCCCGAACTAACAAAATAACCTAAGCTACGTAGCTTAGCTTTATAAGTGGTCTTTTATTGTATCCTTGTCTTTGATGGTTCCAGACTCTCCTCAGCTTTTCCAATCTTTCTTTTTCTTTTTGCCAGGCTTCTTTTTGATTTTTCTCTTTTAGACAAAACTTTTAAAAAAAAGGTTCCAGCCTTCGCTTAGTCCGGACCAGATGTAAATTTATAAATGATTAAAGCCTTTGTTCATTTTCCATCCAATTTCCAGCTTTTAGCTAGTGAGAGGCCGCCTGTCCATCACAGGACCAACAATGATGGACAGTCATGTTCAGTTCTACAGGAGCAATTCAGACTGACCAGTCAGCCTAACATGCATGTCTGTGGAAGGCGGAGGCAGCATTATAGAATTGATTTGATCTGTTTATTTAATCATTTGCAGGAGATTGGAATCATTTTGATGTATTTTAGCTACTACTTCCTCAAATCCTTTGTTTCACACGATAAACAGAAACATGTACAGCTGTATAAGCAGCTGTTGATGCCATAGTTACAGACCGAGCAGCAGGTACACAATCACATCAATGTCCTCTGTTGTGTTTGTGTTATTTACATATGACATCACAGAACATCACACACACACACACACACATGCCCACACACAAACACAAATTACAGGGTCCCAAAGTGTATTTGAAACATTTTCTATGTTTAATTTTGATTTAAATAAATGAAGACTAAATGAATGCCAAGTGTCAAAGTTGTCACAGTTACTGTGAAATCAGGGAATTGTGGACACATTTGCAGGCTGATAAGGGAAGCAGGGTGAAGGAGTGAAAGTAAATAAAAACAAGACCTGGAAAACATGCATATATGGACAAGACGAATGTGACACCAAGAGCAAGGTATGTTTATTTATACAGTAATGTCACAACAAGCTGTCACCTTACTGTGGTGCATTAATGGCTGCAGAGACACAGGTTAATTAGTAAACATATGATCTCTAAAGAGGAATGTTAATATGAATAGCCTACACAGAATCTAATTTAAATGCTTTATTATTTCATGTGTGTGTGTGTGTGTGTGTGTGTGTGTGTGTGTAATGTAGAAGCCTAGAGTCTCCCATATTTGAACCCTTAGAAAACATTATATTGGTACTTGATTTGGCTAAAGCTTATGTTGTTGATTAAAGTATTAAGTAAAGATACTTAATTAAATTAATAATACTTAGCTTTAACCGTGTTCCCCAGGCATGATGCATGGATAAAAGATGTCCCTCAGTGTTCATTTATCTGTTCATGGTTCCAAAGGGGGCGGAAGTGAAAAGTTTTTTTTCTTTTTAAGTCAAGGGAAGAAGATATTAGAGAAATAAATTATCATTGTCTCAGTTAGAGTTTAGTTATTTAGTATGATTATTAGAGTACCTAGCCATAATTCAACAATATGGTGATCAAAGAGCATACAGAGATTTTAAATAATTATAAATAAGAAGCAAAACTTCCAATCAATTTAGAAAAAACAGGTGAAATAAAGTCATGAAGTCAAAAGCTTAATAGAATATGGCAAGGAAAACTACTCAATACAATTATGGGTAAATATAAGCTTTGGATATGAATGTCTTCAGTCTTTATTCATATTTAACCCAGCAATACAGTTCATAAATCAGTGGTAAAAATATTGTAGTTTATGATGCAAAATTAAATCAGATTATCTTAGTTACAACTTATCGGTGTCATGACAGTTTACATTTGTAGAACTCAGAGCAAGCCAATGGCCTCAGTTTAGCAGGGTAAAAGGTTATTTCATTAAACATTGGCATTAAAAGTGATCAACAGTGATCAGAGATTATTTTATTTTGTGCAAGACAAACAACAAAATAACCTGCGCTAAAATGTTTTCCGGAATAGCAATTTCTTGATGTCAGGGACCAAGCAGTGAGGGTACAAGGACAAAAAAGTTATTTCACAATTGGGTTTTTATTTACACTTTAAATTCAAACAAAAATCCAAAGGAATGAATAAACTAGTGTTTTTTATAAAGGAGGTCAACCAAACATTACTGTGCTCAAAAGAATAAAAACTGTCCTCTCCTCACAGACACATGAGGATACTTATATAGTGCTTTGACAAAACCAAATAAACACACGGGGAAAAAACAACTACTGACAATAATTAGACACAATCAAACTAACTAAATGTGGAGCCTGGTTCAGCATCACATGGTACAGTCTGATTAGCTGGCACCTGGATGTAAGCCTGCTCACCTTTTGTCCAAATAAGGAAGCATTGTGGGGTCTGGGCCATCACACTTGACCTCCGTATATGGTTAAATATAATAAAACAACCCGGACAGGTAGCCAGTCCATCACAGTCTATATAATATAATATAATATAATATAATAGAGGGGCTAGAAGGTTGCTGGTTAGAGCCTGGACTGGGGAAGGTCCAACCAGTGGAGTTTGCATGTTCTCCCCATGTAAGTGTGGGTTCTCCCCGTGTTAGCGTGGGTTCTCCCCGTGTTAGCTGACTTCCTCCCACAGTCCAAAGAAATGCACCTTAGGGACAGGCTGATTGGACACTAAATTTGCCATAGGAGTTAGTGTGAGTGTGTATGGTTGTCTGTGTGTGTTGGCCCAGTAACGGACTGGTAGCCTGTCCAGGGTGTCCCTCATCTTTCACGCGATACCAGCTGGGATTGGCTCCTACCTCCCCGTGACCCCGTTGAGGGAGTACGTGGTAGAAAATGGATGGGTAATATAACATAATTTAATTTAATACTATATCTGAGCAAACTCTTTAGTCACAATTACTATTTTCTTTTCTAAATTTGATTGAACTGTTACTTCCAGTAAAACCTCTTCTGTTACATGTTAGTATAACAAAAAGAACAGTTATGTTGGTGAGTATCCAAGGAGAGTAGCCTTGTAGGATCGCGCCTCTTCTGGTGGAGGATGAATTTTTACAGCCTCATCAACAAAGCCCCGGGAGTAAATCTCAGATCAAACAACATTCTGAAAAGTTGGGTCTCAACTTAAATAGTTGCTGTCAAAGAGGCTGCAGGTAGGAAGAGGAAAAGAAGATTGTCTCAAATGAAAGATACTCCTTTGAAATTCTATTGAGCTATTTTCAGTGTGCGCCCTGAAAAAAGGGGGAAAGAAAAGAGAGCACTGGTAAAGGTCAATGTGAACCCAGATCAGAGAACCTGAAACATGGTGCAAAGATAAAGGGCCCAGTGAGAAATATCAATTACACCTTGACATTTTCCAGAGAGACAAAAGAGGCCTGTAAAATAGCCCGTAATGGTGTGGTGCAGCAGCTGCTGCAGCAGTTTCAAAGATGTCCAAGACTTTTAGTTTTACACCATAAAACCCTTTACAGTTTATCAAAAATGTATTAAAATTGTTAACGTCTGCAAATGCACAGAGGAATATCAGTCTGCCGTGACATGAATAATTTTTTAGGTTTAATCCTAAAATGTATCAAATCTGCATTCCTGCAAGTTTAAACTGTATGCTTCATTTTATTTCAGTTTTATGTGCATCCATATTTTAGCATTAATGAGGTTCTTAACATTTCCAAGCAAGTTCCTTCCAGACCCAAGAACCCCAGAGTTAATGTCTTGGATAAAGTAAATAAAAATAGTGAATAACAGTGGCTATCCACCCTCAACTTAAAGTTAACTATAAGCTAGCCAATGCTAAAGTCATACTCACATTGCTTTCAAAACAACAATGATGGTCCAAAGTTATACAACTACTATAACACTCACATCATACAAATAACACATTACAAATCTAAATTAGACTAAACGTACATAAACTGCTTTTTAAAGATAAGTTGCCAGATAATTCTTTCAAGGTTTGAAGCCTATCACAGCTGCCATCAGATAAAAGGCAAGGTGCACCCTAAAGAGGTGAGTAGTCCATCATCGGGTCAACACAGTCAAAAACAACCACTCATGCTCACACTCATTCACAGGGAGAACTTGGAAACACAATTGAATCCAATATATGTCTCAAGATGTTACCAGGCCTGTCACAAACCGCTAGACCGGACCCAAAATAATCAGAGACCCAAAGATGGATAAAGTAATAGTATTTATTAAACTTG